>CM036541.1:2766349-3168849 GCA_020745685.1 Tautogolabrus adspersus | reverse complement strand
TGTAGTTGAGATTGTGGGCATAGAGGGAGAATTAATTAATTTCAAATAAACCATCACATCTTTTATTGTGTGAGAGATGATGCCTGCTGGGATTGGCAGTTCTAGAAACAGTCAACCCCACTGTATTAGCAGTATCTGTTCTTATCAGTTTAATATCTGATACGTCCCCTACCCGCGGACCATATATTAAAGTGATGTTTGGACCTGGGAGGTGGAACAGGGGCTTGCTCTGTCCACTCCACGCAAAGAGTACCCCTGGGAACGGTGTACCTTTTCTCAGTCTGTAGGGACTTGAGTTGGGAACTGTAGGGTCACTGGTTCAAGTCTCGGTGCGGACCAAGCCTGGAAAGTGGTCTGGTAGCTGGAGTTCACCTCCTGAGCACTACCAAGGTGCCCCTGAGCAAGGCACCGAACCCCTCCCCAACCAGCTCTGCCTTGTAAGGATATGGATGTCAAATGGATGCATTTTAGAAAATCTCTCTCACAAGCTGAAATCAAAATCGTCAGTTATCTGGACTGAACGCCAAGGAGTGAAACAGTTAAATGGGTTGTTTTTGTTTTGTACTTCCTTTTATTCTAAGAGATATAAGTGCATAGATTGATTGTAGTCATCTTATCACTCCTCTGAGTATCCTGGATGAGAGTCTCTCACTAGTCAGCCGTTACACTCTTCTGAATAAAACAGCTCAATCAGCAGCAGAGAGTGTCAGACAGCTAAAATAATCCTGACCTGATGAACACGTCCGAACAGGTTGTGTTACAGAGTTTAGACTATAATCGTCTTTTCCATTGCGAGTCCATACACATCTTTTCCAAACAGGCACACACTCTTTGATCTAAAGATTTCCTGTTTAGGTTTTGGCAGGAAGATCCTGGAAAATGTCCTATTAAGTCTGGAAACTCAAAGACTGTATTTTGCTGAGGGTTGCTGAGCGACACGGATAAGCCCATGTGTGATGGATTATTGAGAATGATTATTTTGATTGTTTTCCTGGTTTCACTAAACCTGTTTGTTGACAACAAATTGTTCTTCCAGGATGAAGTCACCTGTTTACTGGAAAAACAATTAGGACGGAGCTGGGGGGGTAACTGTAGTGACAAGAAATACAAATACACTTGAGAGTTCATTTGGGGGCTGCAGTAGCTCAGTCAGTAGGGACTCTGGTTGGGAACTGGAGGGTCACTGGGACTGCAAGTCCTGTTTTGGACCAAAGTATGGAAGTTCGTCTGGTTGCTGGAGAGGTGCAAGGTCACTTTCCGAGTACTGCGGAGACGCCCTTGAGCAAGGCACCAAACCCCCAACAGCTCTGGTAGCAATCCCACTCTGACACCTCTCCACTAATGCATGTCCACAGGTCCTGTTTAAGAGTGAGTTTAAACCAGGATTTTCTCATCAGGATTAATAAAGTATGTAAAACAAAATATTTAATAATGTTAAATGTCCTGTGAGAGGGGTGACCATGTGGCATGCTCCCCCCCCCCCCCTTGAAATCTGATCGCCAACCAAGCTTCTAGCCTCAAAGGCGGGACTTAAGTTGACATCAAGTATTCCCACTTTGTTGCAACATGCTTCTTGTTTTCATGGCTCGTCAACATATCATATTTTCTTTTGTTAGTACGTGATGTTGTCAATGAACACTTTAGACATCTATTTAATAACAGAGGTGCGTAGGAGAGAGTTGAGAAACTATAAGAAAACTCCAGCACACTGTCTAAGTCACAATGAACTAACCAATAAATGGATTTCATTAAGTAAGACAGTGTGGGGGAGTAGTTTGCATGCAGTTTTTTTAAGTACTTTAAAATGTGACTTTCATGAATCTTCTGTTTGAGTCCTAAAAGACTTCAGCTGAGAAGAATTATGCTGCCATTTCAAAAGTAGATTTAATTACTGGAGATAGAAAGGATAAATATGTGAAATTAATTTGTTGTATGTACACAAACTTAACACTCTGTATAAGTCGGTGCCTCAGTTGTGCCAACCGATAAAAAGTCTGGACACGCCCTGCATGTGAACCTCTTTGAGCTCAGAAGGCTGGTTTCGGGAAAAAGTGTTTAGTAATGTTTCTTTCTGTCACTTTCAAGTTTCTCCCCAAGTTTTCCTGCCTTGGGCTCCCCGTCCTGATTGTGCTCACCTGTGCCCCTCTCTGGAAGGGCTTGGGAGGCTCGGGCTTTCTCGCTCCGTGTCCTATTGTTTACGGTGAGAAGGCAGACTCAGAGGGCAGAACAAACACCTAGCTGTGGGAGTGTCACCCACCTGGGGGAGGGGTTACTGCCCTTTGTGATGTCATGAAGGGAAAATCTCCAAACAGCCTGTTTGAGCACACATTTTCTGAAAAGTGGAGCAGGCAAAAGATGGAGAGGATGGACTTTTCTCATCATTGGGGGGTTTGTAGACAGACTAGTGACACATATTAGTGTTAGAGAAACATGGTGAAGTTGATTTTGCACAATATTTGACCTTTAAAGACACAAGCAATTTTAAGTATCCGCTATAAACATGAGACTTGCACTGGATTGTTGTTTTCAGTTTGTCTTTGTATATTGTATCTGACCCTATTAAATAAACCAGGAAATTAATAAATGAATAGTACACGATGCAAAAGATCGCCAGATACAAAATCCTGTGCGTAACTTTCCTTTACAAAAACATGCTCACATTTCTGCATGTTCTATAGTATAGAAAACCATCATGTGTGTTCTGCATCATTTATAGATCACCACTTGTTCTTGCAGACATTATAATCTCCTCTGATGGTTCTGAGGGAGCCTGGCACGACGTCAACAGTAGAGAGGTTTGAAAGAACAAACAAGCAGAGTGACCGCTAACTTTTCTGCATCTTAAACCGTGGTTTCAACCTCATCAGTGTTGCTGTTATGTGTGTTTGAAACGGTCCTGGTTGTCGACACATCAGTGAGAGTCCAGCTGTGCAGAGATGACAGGCGGGAATCCACAAATGGTTAAAGGAAGCAGCCATTATGTTAACTGTACTGGCTAATATGTGTGTACACGAGTGTGTGTGTGTGTGTGTGTGTGTGTGTGTGTGTGTGTTTGGAGAGGGGCGGTCATGGCTCAATGAGTGTCTTTGAAGAGGCCGAGAGATTATCGCCAAAACGAGAGTGCTCACAGCTGTGTCTGGCATGGGAGCGAGCGTGTGTGTGTGTGTGTGTGTTTGTTTGGAGAACGTGTTGTGAATGTGTTTGCGTGTTTTTTTATATGTGATCTTGCCGTGTTCTGTATGCGTGAACATGATATGCTGCAGGATATCTATAATCGGTCCTCTGTCAGACATATGAAGAGGATAATAACAACGTTCAGGATAAAGAGATGAGTAGCAGTGATATGTGCGTGTATATTCTCGTATGTGCTTTCATTAAAAATAAATTAGAGCGACCTTGGACACAATCCAAAGCAGATTATTTCTTTGATAGGGTTGTTATGCTCATCACTATCACAGTAAACAGATTAGAGCCGTGTAAACTGTGTGAACTGCTCTGGAACATTCTCGATCTGACTGACTCGTGTTTATCATAACGTTAACATCAAGCTGACCTTTACGCTTATAGAAAGTTGTGCTGGGTTCAGATGACTGAGAGTTAATAGTTTTTTACCCAGGAGGAGGTTAAAAGAAGGCGACGCTAAATAAAACCATTAGTCGCGTCCTTAATAGGCAGAAGAAGAAGAAGGCAGAGGGGAGGAAAACGAAGAGCTCCAGCATGTAGTAACAAATAAACCTAATCTTTAGAGGAGGAGCAATCTTCAAAAATACCAGAAAGTGTCACAGTGTGTTCTGTGTTCTGTCTTTGAAAAATAGCAATCACAAAGCAACATTTCCAACACAGGGACCAGGAACCTTTTGAAAGAACTCTACTCATGGTCAAGTTTTAAATTTAGTTCCTGGGAATTATTTTACCCCTCGAATATCTCTGCTTAAAGTAACAATATTAGGGCTTTCACACTTGCAGAAAGCTCTTGAAAAACTCTGGATATTTCCCGAAGGAGCTGTATATGTGAACGCAAACAGACACATTTTTCATTCAGACTTCCACCCGGAGTTTCTCTTTCAGAGCCCTAGTATTTTTTCCGCAGCAATTCCGAGTGAGCTGATGTGAGAACTCCGTAGGATATTCTCCGGAGAATTCACCTCGAGCCAATAGGAGGGGGAGTGACGTTTATATCCTGTGACTGCTGCACGGTGCATAGAATGTATACACGCGTCCACTACGAGCACCGTGCACGTAATTAAACGGCTGCATTACGTTTTCTGTTCTCCAGGATGTTCTTCTCCGCTCTTTTGTTGATGTTGTCATTCCATTGGACTACACGTAGCATTGATAAAAAGGCGACTATTGTCATTATAGCGCCGTATAGCGGACTGTGTTACTACGTATGCTACTTCCGCGTTATTTTTCACGTCTTACCTCAGGAGACCCCCGCCCCCCCTCCCGTCTGACAGGGATAGTCTCCGGCTGTGAGGAGCATGTGTGGACAGCCAGGTCAGGAGAATATCCGGAGCAGTCCTCCTGAAATTATCTAGATATTTTTTCCGGAGTGCATATGTGAAAACGGATTTTGTAACTTTTTCACCTTAAAATATTAGTTTCAAAGGTTGATGTAATTGCACCAAACTTTTAACAGGCAGAGTGGCATCTCTCTCATCTCCACAGAGCCTCTCTGATCGCCTGTTTGCTTCACTTTGTAACTTTGGCAGCGGGCTGAGGTCATCTCATAGAAATGTGGCCAGCTTTGCGGCACTAGTTCACATTCAAGCCTTCAGTTATAAAAGCAGCCAGTTAGCTCGTCTCTACTGTTTGATACAATGACTGAGTCTATGAAGGGAGAGGATGGTGACAGATGAAGCTAAGAAGAAAAAGAGAGAGACCGAGCAAGAAGCGGTGTACTCGCTGCAGATATTGTTCAGAACAGACAGTTATGTAACGCTGTATCGTTATCGGTGTCATTGTTGTCTCATGTATAGCATTGATCCCAAGTTATGTCTCAGGTTTAATAAATCAATCCATCTGTCACCAATAAGTTGTCTCTGGCCTTGTCAATCTTTAAGTTAGGTTTGTACGGTTCCAAACTTATAAAGCTATCTTATCTAGCATGTAATAAATGACCTTCTCCAACATAGCCACGGTCAATAGACGTCATGTCAACAACAGTTGAATACACACACACACACATTCTCCACATGCTAACAGTTTTCAAACAACGAGCTGAAGACGCTAGCAGAGTCATATTTGCGCAACATCCGGTAATATTACTGAACATGTCAGTCAATATGGTTCTTTAGCTTCTCAGAACGTCTTTGCCGGCTTCGCCCTCCCTCTGTTTGTAAACAAATGCATGCTATCTAAGAGGGGGAGGTGCACCATGTGTGTCTTATGACAGTGCAGTTGCACTCAGAGACGTTTAGTGAGCGCCTAAGGGCACCAAACCAAATTCACACATATTGCTGTTTAAAGAGTTATTACGTTACCAAAAGTGCAGAAACTTTGGGCTTAGGTTTGAATAGCTGAAACTCTCTGTTAGATCGAGTTTTCATACTATTTGAGCTGTGGGGTATAGTTTGTGTATAGTTTGTGTATAGCAAAACGATGCTAAAAAACAACGCAGTAACGTTCAACATGTCAGCAGACACTTCAGCAAAATCCTTGTTATCTTTATTAGACAAGCAAAAAAAAAAAACAATACGCTTTAAGGAACTTTTTAGTTCCTAGAAAATATGATTTCTGGACAAAAAGTTTTACTTACGCTTCAGAAACGGACCCAGTGGGTAAGAGAGCACGCCATCAGACGGAGCAAAACCACAGCAGAGAGGGAACGCTGCACACTGATGCTGTGGGTTAGCTTAGCTCAGCACTAGCACTAGCTCTGGTAGCAGTGGGAAAAAGCTAGCCGTTGCCCCTTGAAGGAATTTGGTTAGCACATGAATCAAACAAATGAGTTTTGACATGTTAAAAAGCTAGCTATAGAAGTTTTTTTGTTTACTTTTGGACTGAACCAGGCTAGCAATCTGGGTCAAGTCTTGATGCTAGGCTAACCGGCTCTAGCTTCATAGTCATTGCACAGTCACAGATGTAATCTCCTCATTCAAGCCTAACTAGAAAAGTGAATAAGCTCAAATAAATGTCCAACTGTTCCCTCAGACGTGTAAAAACTCTGAGGAAACCCTGTCGCAGCTGATTTGAGAGATTGTCAGATTATTCTGCTAACTCCTCCAAGACATTTCTCCCAGATGATGACACAGCTTGAGGGGAAAGAAAGTGGAAATAGTGTTAAAAAATAACAGCACAAACGTGTGTAAGTGTGTGTGTGTGTTCAGACAGATAACAGCTCAGGTAATGCGTTCCATGAGGGTCAATAAATACTACACTGTTAGCTCTGAGCAGGATATCCCACAGGGAGGAAGGGGGTAATGATATCTGTGTGTGTGCTGATAAAGTAGTCTCACACACTGACCAGATGCCCCTCCTGCTGCACTCTGGGTAATGGAAAAAATTATGTTGGAATTCCAGACTGCAAGCAAGTATGTGCACTTTGACCCCAATCTCTGCGCTGCTGAAATTCCCTTATCTAAAAATAGACAAACCTGGAAATAATCAGGCGTTCTCATGTCTCTGAAGGAGCAGGGATTCAGCCGCATGATGATGCACGAAGACTCGCTCAACATGGAGTTTTTTTCAGCGACCTCGCTCTGGAACCAGTCATGTAGACCTGATGTATGGATCCCAAGAGAGCCGGCTTTGTTAGCATGGGAATTTAGCATGAGAAAATGTTGTCATTAGGGAGGTCTGTGTGTACTTTACGGCTGCAGAGAGAGAGAGAAAGAGAGAGAGAGAGAGAGAGAGAGAGAGAGTTTGTGTGGATGAAGGTTTAGCTCTGAGTCGGCACACAGTTCATGTCGCTATAGTTACTTTTCCATACTCATTATTGTTTCAATCAATCTATTATATGTTTGCCTGTAGTGAGTTGAATTCATGTACTGACAAAAACGAATTCCTACTGAACATCAAAAGACACTTAAAAGTATTTTTAAACACTCAATCTTTCACACTTTTAAACACATTTTCATGACAGACTGTAAGATTTTACACAGACAGTGCATCTGTCAGGATCACTATTTACAGACAACAACTAGTTCCTGCTGAACTGATTTCCCCTCATGCTCCTGGTGGAAATTTACACAACAATAGAGCAGAATCAGAAGCAGCTTTTGTCCACAGCTGTTCTTGTGCATGCAGTGGTTTGTGTAATCTGCACTGCTTGGACCCCTAATGTTAGCTAGGTTAGCATGTTAAGTTAGCATGCTGCTAGCAAGGCATTTCCTTCCTAACTACTTCAAACTGTTACTGCTTTATGAGAGCTGAAAGCATGTGCTTACAGTAAGCGAGTGTCCAACTCTGGCGTCTCATTTGGTGAGGACACAGGCACTACGCTTTCATGATCAACACAAGTTGACTCATTGTGTTAGTCCGACTTAAATACACGCAAATATGTGAGTCAGACAGAAATCGTACTAAGTGGGACTCACGCCTAGAAAATGCTGTTGAGGATCAACCTGGTGGTTTCCACAGGATCAGCGAGTACAGCGTTCTGTCTCCACCCTGGTTTGGCTCGCAGCGGATCGCAGCCATGAGCAGCTGTACTCCAGGGTTCACAAGATCTGAGGAGAACTACAAGATCACACAGGAATAAAGAGAACAACGTTCAAACAACAAGTAACTTTGTCTGTCTGAGGTAGATTTGTTGCTCATTTTATGCTTGTTTTGACAGAACGCTGTGTGTTCCCTTGTTCTAACTTCCTGTCTGGGTCAATCGGCTCTGTTCATCTTGTCGCGTGCTTGCAGCGGGCTCCATTGAAGAAATATACCAAGCACGTATTTGGAACAGAGTAGAGTGGAGTGGCGCTGCTGGCAAGTGCTGGAGACAGGCCGCGGCGCATACAGAGGAAACACCAGCAATGACTAGAGAGGGAGCTCGATCAACTCTCAACGGAACGCAGCACACACAGGTCCCATGGATACTGTCAGTCACTCTTACATGTATATGCCACAATCGGACTCAAACTGGCCTGAGCGATCTGGGCATGGTCCACAGTTCCTGTGCCAGGCTCTGACCTGTCATTTTGGACAGAATCAATGCATGGCATAGCAGACATTGCTTTGACGTCGGCCTTCGGATATCACCAAAGCCAGAGGGATAACATGCATCTCATTTTGTACCAAAAGTAAAGAATAGAGTTTGTATGAAATGTACAGAGTTAGGTTTTTACCATTCAACATCTGTTTGTCGCTTGCTAACTTGTTAGCTAGGTCAACTGGAAGAAGGTCATATTGTCACCTACTGTAGCGGAGTCAGACATCTGTCAATAAATGGATTCTTCCCTGGTGCTTAGATACTGAGACAAGGACAATTGAATGTCCTGTGGGTCGCCATTAGACTATTGGTTATGTTGTATGGCCCATGTATGGAAGCTAAACTCCTTATAGCAGCAGCTGTGGGTTCGAATCCAACCTCGGCCCTTTGATGCATGTCGTCCCCTTCTCTCCTCCCAACACTTCCTGTCTCTCTTTAGCTGTCCTATCCAATTAAGGCAAAAAAGCCCAAAAAACATCCCAGTAAGTTTTAACCATCGCTCGACTGCATGTAAACATACTGACAGACACAGTTCACTGTTTCTTTCTTAAAGTTTTTATCAAAAATTTTACAACTAGCCTTAAATATTAGACCAATTAACCTCACAAGGTTAATGGGCCCCTTTTTTTAGTCTCATAGCAGTAAAAAAATGTAGTGATTTCTCAACAATCACCACATTACCCCAGTTTTGTTTCTTATGACTCGAGGTTTAAGTAATTGCACTTAGGGAAACACACTTTCCTATTGCAATAAAACAAATCAAAAGCACGCAGACTTAACATGCACATGATAATTTAGGGGTCTTCATTTAACATTTTCCCGCTTGTGTCAGTTCACAAAGTTAGCACTGTTTGTGCAGACTGTCGCATTAAATCCGCGGCACATTTCTTCACCTCTCTCTTGGCCGGAGTAGATCCCACAGTGAGGAGGCCTATTTTGGAGCTCCCACTGGGTGCTTTATAATATCCCCCTGTACTAATTTATCCTCCCTCACCAATTAAATTGGAGCACAGAAATCTCCTGGGGACTAAGGTCAGTTATTTTCTGAAAGAGGCCGCTCATGGCCTAAATCATTTTTTAGTTCGGGGGGGACTGACGGGTGAGAGTGTCCCTGCTTCAACTCATTACTCCGACTATTTTCAGAACCAATCCTAACTCTGAAATTTAAAGGAAACCCAGGACTTCAAACTAAAACAATAAACAAAGAGAGAAATCGTAATGTGCACAAAGAGAGTTTTTACCCCCCCTGGAGGGCAGTAGAAACTGTAAACAGAGTTGTGCTGTTTGGCCTTGATATGCATGTTTTAATATAAAACTCTCAGTATAAAAGTCTCAGAGTACTTTAGTCCTGAGTCTCATTTTCTTTGTTTCAGTTCAGATGATAACATTATTCATTGTTACACTTTTCCCCATTGGGTGAAAACACACTTACAAGAGGGCAATCTCAACTGTGCCTAAGCACGCTTCACCCCTGAAGTCCAGTTCATCTGACTAGTGTGAGTGCTCCGATCCGTGCTCAAGCCTGGTACACTTTCTCGGCCCTGGCACGCTTGGAAGAGGTGTGCTTCGGCACGGTACAGTTCATGCACAAGCACAAGCACAAGCACGGGTACACAACGTGGACAGCCTTTATTATGGAGAAATCCCAGAATGTTCTGGCTGTATCTGACTAACATGAATCAAAATAAGCCACAAAGTCAGTAAAGTCGCTTTCATGTTCTCTGTGTTGTTCTCCGATGTGCAGACGAGGACTCGACTGTGTGTCTCTTTTCCCAGGCCCAACTGAGCCTAAGCACAGTTACCTCTTGGACGTCATCACATTCTAATACAACCCATGCATGGCTTGACGTTATCATGAAGCGCTCTTTAGTTCACAAGAATCGTGTCTCAGAGTCAACACAAAGGAGAACAACACAGAGAACACGACAGCAACTTTACTGACTCTGTGGCTCATTTTGAGTCGCTTTGGTCAGATACTTCCCTCAAACACTCCTACATTTCTTGATTATGCAAGGCGGCCCTCCATTATATGTCATGTACACGTTGTGTACCTGTGCTTGTGTTCATGCATGAGCGACCGTACCGTGCCGAAGCACTCCTCTTCCAACCGGACAAGGGCCATGGAAGTGTACCGTGCTTGAGCTCGATATGGAGCACTCACACCAGTCAGACAGACAAAAGACTTTGGGGGTCTAACATGCTTGAGCACTGTAAGGATTTCCGAGTGTGAGTGTGCCCTGAGATTTCATGCTAGGGTCGATGTAGGCCGGCATGTAAATAAAGTGAACTCCAGGAGGATTCTGTTTGTGTAATCCCGTTTCAGAGGCGAGTTACTGGGTCTGTTTTTTAATAAATAGGAAAACTAGTGAGTGAGTGTTTGTATCCACAGTTACAAAGCAGCTTTGTATGAAAGGCAGACTGTTTTTCACTAAATTGGCTCCGCTCAGAGACACTTGTGCGTCACCAGCTGAAGCTAAAGTAACCAAAATAAAAACTTTTTTTCTCTGCAGAGCTCATCGAGGGGGGAGACCGCCCCGCTCAGGGCCAAGATTACCTCTCCCACTCAATCCTCCGTTCATTCAAACCATAACTGGCAATAAGTCAAAGCAGCAACCTCGTGATTCTTGGAGTAATGAGAGGTCTGTCCTAAATATAAACTGAGCGGATTAGACCTTTTTTTTTTGCAGCTTGTCAAACACAAAGCTCCTGAAGGTGCTGAAAACAGGCCTGTGTGTATCTAGGAAACGACTGCTGCCAAACTGGGAAACAAACCGCGCTCTGTGCTGCTCTGCAGAGACTTATGTAAATGTCCCGGCAGAGAGCGGCTTAATTGACATTGACTGGACGGGCTGAAAATGATGAAATTGTTCCACCTTGTGACTGACATGTTTTGCTTTCAAGATCAGAACAGAGCTATTTTCTCTGACCTGTTTTCATTTTTGAGCAGCAGAGTAAGAAAACGTGTTTCAGAGAGAGGAAAAGAAACACAGCGAGGCACAGTCTGGTTCAAAAACAAACCAAGAAAAGCTCCCTTTAACTTTGAAATGTTGATAATAATTATCTCATGTATCTTTTCACATTAGAATGTTTTTTTGTGGTTCTATAAGAGGGCACGCTCTGGCACTTGCAGACAAAACAAAAGGGGGCTTGAGCTTGTGTTAGCTGAATTAATCTGTAATATGAACTGGTATTTGGAGGATTATTTACATTCACATCAAAATAAGAATAGATCATAGACTGTATAAATATGGAAGTGGTCTCAGTGAAGTCACCCATTGGTTTCTGAAGCGGACTTTTGTTGGCCGGTGATGGGTGTCACCTTTTTGGAAATGCTGTCTCCAAAAGTTTGTACGAGACACTTAAGCGTCCTGACAAACAGCTACTACACGCCCCCCTGACATGTAGACAAGCCACGCCCCTAAGTATGGATAACTCTACAGTGTGTGTGTGGATAAAGACATGAACTATTCAGACCTAGATCCGTTTTTGAACCAGGCTGTAAACATGTTTATTTCTGCTGTTAAAATGGGTGTGACTTTAGGAGCAGAGCCTCGAGTGGACACCCTAAACCACTCCACAATTTTTGGTCAATAAAAACACTCTGGGGTGTTTCTAACGCTTTGTGATTTTTGTGAACTAAGCTTTGGCTCAGCTGAGTGTCTTTAATGCCCATCAGTGACTTTAGGCAATGCCCCGTACTGAGGAAGTAAAGTAGTATAATACTACATAGATGGATGGATGGATACCTTGTTGATCCCAGGGGAAATTCAAGCATGTATAATATATGCGCTTTTTTTATACACTAAGAAACAACGGAATGGGAAAAAGTGAAGTGAAAATGAGTGACGATGGGAGAAAGTTTGAGGAATTAAATAATGTGACACGCATTCTTGCTTTCTTCCACAAGATGGCAGTAGAGATCAATGCTGAGGAAACATGTTGCAGCTTTGATCTCTTTCTACGATCTGCATGCTGCATTGTATAAAAAAAGGGAGGTGTCGTTTTGATCAAAATTGACGGCAGTCAAACTGATCATTCTGAGGACATCTGCATTGCAAGTGAGGCATGCATGGGGCGGCAGTAGCTCAGTCTGTAGGGGACTTGGGTTAGGAACTGGAGGGTCACTGGTGCAAGTCCCAGTGCTAGCTAGAGAGGTGCCAGGGCACTTCCTGAGTACCGTCAAGGTACCCTTGAGCAAGGCACCAAACCCCCAACAGCTCTGATTGGCTCCCTGCGTAGCTGCACTCTCACATGATTAATGCATGTCCACAGGTCCTGTTTGTGCTGTGTGTGATTCAGGCATATGTGTGTGTGACGGCCAGCAGGGCCTGCTATTGTGTTTTGACCTTCTGTGTGTTTGTGTCCCTGCAGGTTGCTGGTGGGCGGTGTTCCGCCACACCTGGGAAGACATGGCCAGTGTCCCAGGTATAGGCTATTTAAGATCGGGCTTTCCACCTCTCACTCTCTTGCATCCATCCTGAGCATCACACCATCACTACAGCTCCTGACTTGCTCCATGTTTTTGTTGTATTGTTGTGGTATTTTGGTAATAAACCTCACACCGTTTGGGTAAAAACCAAACGTTTCTCGTGTTTTTGTCAGGCCTTAAGAGCCGGGTCGTGACATGTGTGAGAAGCATGTCTCTCAATAACAGAGTGTAAACACAAGAATTTTCTAATTTCCCTCAGGGACTAATAAAGTATGTAAAGTGAATAAATAAAATATACACAGATTCAGAATAAACCTCGGTCTTTTGGAATAACTTCTGTTAACTTGTTGCAGTTTGACTCAAAAGTTCCTCGGGACTCATTTTGTAGTCGTCAAACTTTTCAAGTAAATCTGTTCATTTAAAAAAACAGTGTTCATCATTATTCATTAAATTACTCGATGCATTGAGTAACACCGTATACTGTCTGAAAGGCCCTGTACCGTTGGAGAACGCTAGCTGGAGATGCCCCCTGAGAGGATCTCCCTACAGGGCGCCATCAGACTCTTAAACAGCCACTGTATGTGATTCATCGTACTGTAAGAATTTAGGATTGTTAAAATAATACATAATACAAACTGTCAATTACGATGATTTTATTGTGTTTATATTGTAAAGTGAATACGTTTTCCTTTTTCCTTTGTATTTCTGTTCAGCACCGAGTGCTCAACAATTTGGATGTTGCATGTTTTGCAAATGCTTTGTGTACTTACCCATGAAGCACCACAAGGGGGCAGTGTTGGACTTTTTTTGCTTTGGATAATTGGCTGATAAAAAAAACATGAAGATGTAACTGAGAAGAGAATCATTTAACGAAATGCTGCCCAAACCATTAAGTTCTTGTGGATGATTTAATAAGTCGGATGTTATCTGACCCCTGATCCTTTAAATCCAGAGCGCTGCATCATCATTTGTTTGTCTGTTTTACTCACGTTATTCAAAAAACACCCTCAGAGTCAGACTTTTTAAACATTTTCTAAAGGTGTCAGATTCAGCCTATTTCCTTCTGATGCCCACACAGACCAGCAGCCTGATGAAGGGGCACGATAACGTCCTGACTGACAGGTCTGTGGCAGCTGTGTGCTGAGAGACCCCCCCCCTTCCCAATCACAGAGGGAGGGGTTTGTCACTGTGTGACAGCTGTCATGCCCCCCTCCCCTCCCCTCCCCTCCCTCCTGCACAGATTTCCACATCATTACCTCCCACATAACCTGCTGTCCCCTCAAACCTGTCAATAAAAAGACACATCTCTGCACACAAACAACATTTAAAGAAATAAACGTCTGCAGAGATTTTGAGCCATCCCTCAAATTAAAGTGCTCCATCTGGAATAATCAAACCAGCAGGATGTGTAGTGAGCACCAAAAAGACACAAATCCACAAAAGTTCAAACCTTTTTAAAAGCAAATACAAGAAACAAGACGTAACTCTGGACACGCTTAGTTTGACTGACAGATGACATTTAAAAAGTGGAGCAAAAATAACCCAAAAATGAACACGAAGGGGTGCCAATAAATGGATGTTCTTCACTAAAAAGTTCACTTCCCTGCACTGCTGTTAAGTCATTTAAAAACACTTTTGTTTCAGAGATAACATTTAACAAAGACAGAAGAAATTGCAAAGCAAATTGTTCAGTTTTACCAACCCAAATATACAAAAATTATCCGTCAGTAAAATGTAAAAGAGCTGAAAATACTTTTAAAACAAGCAGCACTTATTTGTGCTAACTGTCTGATGCATTTTAAGTTGTTACTCCCTCCAAGTGTTACTGTACGGAAGCCCTAAGCGGACATGCATCCTTACATTTTATTCACTCCCGTTTTCCTGTGATGAAGAGTAATGTCCTGTTATTTCCTCGAGAACTCGACTTATTTATCTCGTCTCTCCAGAGTTGCAAAAGCAAAAAAACAAACAAAGAAATTAGCTTAAAGTTGAAGTCAGTAGAAATGTTCGATACAGCTTGTAAACACGACATTCAAACTGGTCCCCTCCTCTTAGGCTCATTGCCTCCCAGAAGCTCACACTCACTGCAGGACGTAGTGTGTACGTTTACTGCTTGTACCTACACTGCAAGCTACCGCACGCTAGCACAAGCTAACCGCCGGTGTTTGTCCCCTGCCTGTCAAACAGGAAGCAGACCAACTCTGCGTTTGCAGGGGAAAGCTAACACAAGGTTCACCCTTGTTTTGTAAGCTTCATGTGCTTGGTGTTTCGTCGCACTGTGATTATATTCAATCTTCTTTGCCGCTACTTTTATGTCCGCCGTATCTGCATCCAATCGCCGAATCGTATACACTCCTGAACTCACCATTGGTCGGAGGGTGAGGGTGAAAATCCAGCTGCGAGGGAGCGCATTTCTCACCCACAATTCCCCATTGGCTGGATGAAACACACTAGCTCCCCGCCCAGAAACATCCCAAGTCAACAAGCATGCAAATCCAGGCCGAGGAGAGGGTCTCAAATGTACTCTCAAGTGAAATGTAATGCCTTGTGAGTAATGTAACATCTTTATTTCACAGATTCATTAAAGGATGGACAACTACTTAGAAGGAAATGAGAACACATCTTTTTTTGTGTGTGATTTTCTACCGCCCTGACTGTAATCATTGACATTGAATGAGAATCGGAGGATATGTAAAGTTTTTTTATTGAGTGACACAGTCATAAATAGTTCACAGACTTCATCCTGTGTGTGTGTGTGTGTGTGTGTGTGTGTGTGTGTGTGTGTGTGTGTGTGTGTGTGTGCGCCATGAGTCAGAGTTTGATCTGTTTATTCATGGAAGAGGCTAATCCAATGAAACGATGACACATGCCTTCCTGTCAAACCGACGTCCTGTTGAGTCATGATCTGCTGTCCACAGAGTCCCTGCACTGCCGCCTTACACACACACGCTCACACACACACACACACACACACACACACACACACACACACACACACACACACACACACACACACACACACACACACACACACGCACACACTTGAGTTGTAGTCAAGACCACACTAACTTAGACCAAGACATACCCGAGTACAACGACCGAGACATTTAGGGATCGAGACCGAGTCAAGATCAAGACCAAGGCAGGGCGAAATCAATGAACAATCTAATTATGAATGAATTAAAGTATGTTCTTTTACAAAGAGGCGTTTTCCTCAGAATCACAGTAATGACGCGGAAAAATCAGTGGTGGTCTTGACCGGTCTTAATTTGAAATCCAGAGTCTACCCAGTTTGAGACCGAGACAAGACCGAGTAAAAATGCTTTCGATTCCAAAACGAGACTGAGGCCGAGACGTTCAAAAAGACCAAGACCGATTTCAAGTACTACAACACTAACACACACACACACACACACACACACACACACACACACACACACACACACACACACACACACACACATTTTACACATGTTGGCCTGTGCCAGCTCCTCCTACCTTTGTTTAAAATGTAAGCTATATAAAGGTACATTTATTCATGTGTTTTGGTCATGTGACTGCATCCAAACATTTTGGAAGGAGGTTCATTCTGTGATCCAGGAGATTAGCAGACAGTTATTTCACCTGATGAGTCACACTAATAAGAATCTTTTTAATTCACATGTAAAATCTCTGCGTATTATTCCTTCATTTTTGGGTAAATTAAAGTGTACCTAGCTATGTTGGTCTAGTCCACAGGTCCCAACTGTGGACATGTGTACATCACAGTCCCAGAAACAAACTCATGACCTTGATCATTAAACTGACAAGTTCTAGAGATTGTTGAAGCCTTTTGACTCTTTCCTTCAGAGACTCTGAAGCATTTGTCCTGCAGGATACTCTCTAATCTTAAGGCCCTGACACACCAGGCAGACGGCAAAGAACTAGTAGCTAAAGGCTGACTGTGGCGTCGCCTCACGTCGCCTCTGTCTTATAGCCAAAAAGTTGCACTAGAACACACCGCAAAGACTACAGCCAACGACCCACCACCACGTACGTTCTGCGCATGCGTGAGAGGAAATAACTCTCCGTGCCAGCAGGCGGCGGTAGTCTGTAATCCTCATTCCAAAAAGGTGAAACCGGAAGAGGACGGAGAAGAATGCGGATATGGAAACCGTTGTTATGATACGAGAAGACCATTTCCTCACTGCTGTCGCTCACCACTCGTAATATAGATACTTCTAATCAAGAATAATGTCATTAAAAGTTGAAGTTACTTGCTTTCATCACTTCTGTTTTTTTTCTCGTGCAGCCAATCAGAGTAATTCCTCTCATCAAACGCGCTGTCGGCGACCGATGCCGAAAAAAGGCAGACGGGGGCCGACAGGTAGCGACGGAGCTGGACACACTGCAAAACCTAGGGCGATGATCGCTAGTTTGACCAACAGCTGACGATCTCCTTGGTGTGTCAGGGCCTTAAACTGCTAACTCAGGGTGTGCTACTCATTTAAGTTCTGCTTACAGTGTTCATATATTTGTCTTTGCATGCGGATACACATGTTTGTGAACACCTGCATATTCAGATACTGTTCGTCTCTACTCATCTATAATGTCTGTGAATACATTCTTTGCAGCTTCAGTTAGTTTAGGTTGTTTTTTGTTCAATTGAAGGTCAGTTTTGTGTTTTTAATGTTTGTGTCTTTTAAAATATAAAACTCTGACTCGTTTTAGTCTTGCCTCCCCAACCAGGGAATTATCATTTATTTATTTAAAAATAGGGACAGTGCACATTCATGAACATCAACATGTAAATATGTCGGATTGTAGCATTAGACTCATTTCCATCTGCAGTCCCTCGGCAGGTTGGTGGTTCACACGTATACGAGTTTACATAAAAACCACAACGAGTTCACAAAGACACATTTACACGAGCATAAAAAGTGGCTGTGCGATGGTGTTCAAAACAAAACGATATCGACATTGTGTGACTTTTTGATCCAGTAGATGTCGCCCTTGAGCGCCAGCATGAAACCAAAACAAACTGCTGTTTGGCGAAACCTACACTATTCTGAAGCCTCCGCTCTCCTGCAGAGACAAACCTCCAACCCTTCTCTCTTTGAGTTCACACGAAAGAGTTATCAAATGGAACGCACCATAATTAAGCACCATTAAGCGCAAGTGGCGGACAAAATTGTTCTAGGCTTGAGCTGCAATCACCTGTGTCCTGCATTGTTGTGTTAGCATGCTAATGTTAGCGCTCTTTAGTTAGCTCGTAGCTTCACATTGCACATAAATTGACACAGAATGACCGTGATCTAAAAAAGCTTACGTGACATCCAAATAATCAGTGAGTATGTTCTTCTTCTTCTCTCTAGTCCTTGACTAAAACAGCTTTTATACACAAGGGGAGGAGCCGGCCGTCCCGTCCATGTAAACACGGCTCTGACAACAACACAGCCAGCGGGACTCGAGCTTCTCACTCATTGTAGACAGTCATGACTCAGAGACACATTAACACAGGAGAGACTGGATTTCTGATATATTGATGCATAAAATGTTGCTCATACTTCCTTTAAATACGCTGAATGTGAAAGGCTGGGAGCTCCCGATGCGACTCGATGTGACTTGATTGATTTTATTTTTTTGGCAGTGTTGTACCAGAAAATGATTTCTACATTGTTTGGTCTTTATTCTCCTTCCTCCTCTAACAATCAGCAGCCACCTTTTTTTTTAAATGATTAAGCAGCTGTCAATCATAATAAAACCAAGCACAGTTCAGTCCTCTAAATGCTTCATTTTGCATAACATCCAGTCGCATTTTGACTCAGGTGACTGTTTATTCAAATCTTAACATTTCTTATTTTACTCTAAACCTCCTCCAATGATTCCCTGGAGAGATAACCGAGGACTGTTACAGTTTGACTCTTATAAATCAGACCTTTGTTGGGCAGATGTGACTGATGTAAATGTGACTCAGAGACACATTTACACAGGATAGACTGGATTTATGTGTAACATAACATGCCGTACATTCTGCCTTTATATAAAAAAAGAAGGCCAAGTGTTTAAAAATAACCCACAAACCTTACAATGTATTAACATGTCATAAGACTTTTAGGATTTGTTCTTACATAATTCACCTTATTTCACTGCAGCCATTTTGATCCAAACCTGAGAGCAGATGGAAACACCATGATGGAAACTTGTGGCTTTTTCTCAGGGTTCATTTCCTCTAAAACCCTGTAACCTTATGGAAGCCATTAGCATCCGTAAAAAAAAAAACGGGAACATTAAATGAATGCTTGTACGAGATAAGAACCAGCGGAGGATCTAAATGTCATGCAGTGGAGGTTTGGGTTCATGCCTGCAGGTTCAGAGAGTCTTTGTCCTGAATAATTCCTCTCTGCATGAGTCACCCAGCTGGCATCAAGGTAGTCTGGCACCGATTCTGTCTGAAAGGTTACAGCTCTGTGATCAGACCCCAAATAACTCCGACATGACACGCCTGCGATGCCTGCTGCAGAGCGTGTGTGACTGAACGAGCACTCACTTTCAGATTCTTTATTCATTCCCTTTATTATAAGAGCACCAGAGGGGTTTTATTACGGTAAGATACTCGATCTCAGCTCAGCCGGAGAGCGAAAACACAATTATTTCAGATCTGATATCAAATTAAACACTGATTGTGCCAGATTTAATTATGGGGTCAGTGATTGTGGCTCTAATTAAGACTCAATAGCAGATAAATTCACTCATGAGACAGAAAGTGGAGCAGATAAAAAGACCTAACCAGAGATGCGGCGCTCTTTTCTGTCAGAGAAAAGCGATTGATTTCTTTCCCCTGCTGATTACTGTGTGTGTGTGTGCTTGAGTGTGTGCTTGAGTGTATGTGTGTGTGTGTGTGTGTGTGTGTGTGTGTGTGTGTGTGCGTGAGTGAGTGTGTGTGACTCACTCTGAGCTGTCGATGAGATGAGTGGAAACCTGTCAGAGTGAGGTGGCAGTGAGACACCACGAGGCCCGAGGGGACTTGTGGGTGAGAAATGCGCTCCCTCGCTGCTGGATTTCACCCTCACCCTCCGACCATGATGAAGAGAGAGGATGTAACAACTATCCTATGTTAAAGCTAGCATCAGTTACACAAGCCTCCGCTAATATATTTGCTATAGAAGCCTATGATCAAATGTTCCTATACTTCTCAGTTGATTTATTCCCTCGGTAAACATTTTCCTCATGACTTTATGGCCTCTATCTCTACTTTCCAGTCTTATCCAATACAGCATGATGCTCATTTAGGAAATTATGATCCAATTCAGACTCAAATAGACCAGAAAGAGGGGGGGGTTCAGAGCGGGGCTGCCTGTGAATAAGTAGTTACTACCACAGCAACCTTGAAAATAACGTTTTCTTCAGTTTCTTCATGTAGGACACCTCAAGGAGTCAACAGTTCCTGTAATCTGTAGGTCATTTTTGTTTACATTTCATTTCGTCAGTCTGTGAAACCTACAGAGCAGCTTTTCATGATTAGCAGCTAAGAAACTCCTTATTTATCTGATACTGGCGTCAGTAAAAACCCTCATTTTAGCCTCTGTATGAAACACTTTGTTTCAGCTGCTGTCTCTTTAAGGCCCCCCTCCCCACATACCCACTTTCTTCTGATTGGCCCAGCTCTCTGGAAACCTTCCAGGGGGACAGAACGCTGCAGGGCTGCCAGAGAAGGGCTGCTCTCCAGAGCTGGGAGAAGAGAGTATATGTCAGAGGTTTCAGCGTCTTACGTAAAGGCTTGTAGCCGTCTCGTGAAATTCTTGGTTTCTAATCAGGGAGCTGGTGTGTGATTTGCAGAACAAGCAGTTTAGCGCCCTCTGCAGACCCATCCTGGGATTACTCCAACATATGTTTACCACATGATCTGAAACTTTGCCCACGTTTAGTATGAGCATCCAGCATTGTAACTCTCATGATAGGATAACTTTGACAATAAATCACAGTTGCATATTGCTAACCAAGCTAACACCAGACTGTGAAAGACGCGAAAAAGGGAAAGACATTTATTTACTCGTTCTGCCTCCCGTCCTCATTTCTACTCTAACTACTGTTACGACTGCGTTTTGTTTTGTCAGCCTACGTTTCTCACGTGTTTGAAGGCTGTAATAAAATGAGAGACTAAAAACAGAATTTCAAGAATGCTAGAAGCTATAAAAGTTAATTATAGCTCACAACTATTTCTCTCTTGTTTTTTTCTTTTTCATTGCTGTGATATATCTGACCTTCATGCCAAGAATGCACTAGAGAGACCCAAAACCCCAAACGAACTTTCGCCCCCTAGAGGTACAAAAGCCCAATTTCACACAAAGATTAAGCTTATCACAAACACACACTTCATCTCTCCTCTGCCTAAAAATGTTGTTGTTTCACCCATGATGAAGCACTGAACCCTCTTTAAAACGTCTGTGTGTTTCACATGGAGAAGCAGAGATAATGACTGTGCAGCTCCGAGTATGAACGCATTCATCGCCATTTCCTGCCTCCTGGAACAAAGACGCAATCAGAGCCTGAAACTCTGACTCATCAGGACTCAGAGAGTAGAGAAGTTTACATTTGTTGTGCACATTTATCTTTTATAAGAGTTTGATGAGCATGAAGGTTTATACATTGTTCTTGGTGCACATGTGTGGTGTGTCTTTCCAGCTGAGAGCCTGATTGTGAAGTGAGAGTTGTGGAAAGCCTTTTTGCAGAGGGCGTTGGCGTGCAGGAGACTCAGCAGTCTGCGGTTATTATTCTCCTCGAGAGCTCCAGCTGATGCTGATCTGCCGTACAAGGCCAAAGAATGTCAAATATGAGGGAGTGTAAGAAGCAAGCTCGCTCACTTTCTCATCCACATCTGCACACACACAGAAATCCTGAAGAATCAACAGTTCTCAGTCCTCAGGAGGTGACGCTCTGCAGACTCAGCTCTGATTTACAGTAATCGAGAAAGCTGCTCAGCTTAACCACAACCTGAGCACGGATCTGTTTTCTTTTCCACACAGAGCTGAGCACAAACCCCCGAGCTCTGCTGCTAAACTCTCTCCTGCTTGTACCGCGTCTGAATATGTGATTTTTATCTACATGAAGTATTTGTGTGAGCACCAGAGCTGCAGTCAAACCACAGGCCTCTGTCAGGGAAAGATGTTTAAAGCAAAGCTGGTGAGAGCTGACACAGGAGGTGGATGTGGAGCAGTGAATGCAGCATAAGCAGGAAAGCTAATTGTTAGATAAATTATTTAACTTAATAGGGAGTGATCAGCAGATCGCTGGCAGATAATATTATATAAATCTGTAAATGAGAAAAAGACATCGCCAAGGCATCATCAAATATCTGTTTTTGGACTGCCATTTCAAAGCCTCCAGTTTGGGCGTCTATGGAGCTACGCATGACCATATTTGGATGAGAGGGAGGCTATGCCTTGCTATATCTCAATCCTAGAGGACAAACACATCTGCAGCTAAAATGTGATCTGGAACCAGCAAGGAAAATATATATTAATTTTAACACAATTCAAAGACAGCAGGTGATATAGTTCCTGCAAGAAATGGAAGATTCAAACTGCCACCAAGACACAAGATGTTTATTAGCTTAAACTTCCTGAAGTTTTTGAGGTGAGCTGCATGTGTGAACACAAACAGGCCCATTCTTCTCATGCCAGCTCCTTTATTAATTTTCACCAGAAGTCAGGGTGAGCTAATGTGAGCACGCAGCAGGATGATATTCAGTGCAGGTGACTGTCTATCCTGTTCCACGTTGATATTTGTTGAATTTGTCGAATTATACCTACGTATAAAAGAAAAAAACTGTAATAGCGTCAAACTCAGTTGCTTCATCCGCCATGTTGGTATGGTTCTTTGTCCTGCCTCCTGAGACCCCACCTCCTGTCCGAGTGTCGCCAATGTGGAGCAAGAAACTCTGGAAGATTTCAGGGGCAGCCTGAGTGCATATGTGAGAATGGTTTGCGTGTGTGTTCGTGTGTGTGCAACCCTGCAGCTATGCTCTTCCCATCTGTGAAATCTGCCTCCTCACAGCTTGAAGCCGCACGGCCTCCATTGTCTCTCTAATCCTCGACTATTAACACTACAGCAACACAAACTCTCCTCTGAACACCCTGCAATCTAATTAACTCTGGAGAGGGGGCTACAGGGGTCCAGTGTGTGTGTGTGTGTGTGTGTGTGTGTAAGTGTGTGAGGTTAACAGGATCCAGTGGATTAGCTCTTTTAGTCAGCGGGGTGAGGCCGGCCGAGCTGCCACAGGTGCCAAATGAAAACAGTCTCAACCAGGATCAAAAATCATGTTCACACTCCAGTTAAGAGCATTAAAGTGTGAAAATATCAACAAAAATAATCTCGGATTGACTAGACAATATGATGGATTGACGTGTTTCTCTGTGCGAGAAGCAAAGCGAGAACTTTTTGGTTTTAAACTTGAACACAGTTTTCTTCGACCCTCTGCATCAATACTCCTCTTCATTCTCTTCGTTCAGATTCACACTGAGGTCGTTCCTTACACCTTTGTGGAACAAATTAAACAAAGTGTGTCGCATATGTTACACTTGACCTTCGAAATGTACACTAAGTTCTAGCATGTCATGCCTTAAGCCTTGTTCATACTTCTGCGTTGAATCTGCGACATACTGTAGCTATGCCGTAGTGAGCACAAAATACTTACGTTGTTGTGTCTACATATAGCTCTGCAATACTCTGCATACAAAGGCCAGTTGGCGGTGTGATCTCAGTCCTAGATAAATCACCAGTTTCCTATTCCGCCACATTCCCTGCTTGTTTGTGTACAGGAAACCATGGCGACTGAAACTGAGTATATAATGTTACAATTAGGGCTGATAAATCGTTTTCTACCATTTTTCTTCTGTAGAATTTGAAAACGGTGATGACACCAGAAATGGTGTAAATGCCTTATATGTGATGCTTCCCAGCGGACCAATCACAGGGCTTGCTGTCTGCACAGGCGCGTAGTTACACTTTTGAGGAGGGTGCACGTTAGGCTAGATACGTAGGCTTCTGCGTAAGCACAGGGCTACGTGAGCTGACAGCATATGCGTCAGTGTAGAGTTCACGCAAAAGTATAAATCAGGCTTTATAAAACCAGCGGTGCAGTTACCACCAACCCTCAACAGACAGTTATATTTTCACTCTAACTGTATGTGGCTGTTTTTGCAATGTGACTTCTTTGCTCAAAAAGGGGCTTATTTCAATGCAAGAAAACAGCACAAGCGCACAGAGACAGCTGTTTCTTTGCAGCGCAGTTTGGGAAGCATTTAACCCTTTGTGTGGGCTTGTGAATAAGACATCTTTTTGTCTCGTCTACACTGTTTACTACACAGTAAACAGAATCCTTTTGTAAATTAGGGCCTACTTGTTCTGTGATGAATGCCTAAAATTCACTTTAAACCAGATCTGGAAAAACATCCTTATAGACTCACCTGGACTTACCTCATGACACTGCAGAGACTCTGAGGACATCATCCATTTCAAGCATCACTTTATCACGAAGAAAGTGATCTGTGTGTGTGTGTGTGAGAGAGAGAGAGAGAGAGAGAGAGAGAGAGAGAGAGTGTTAGTCAGTGATCTTGGAATGTCCTCTTCTTTTGTACCAGCTGCTTTTGATGTTGGCAACGCGCAGAGGTTCAAAAACAGAAGGACAGATAAAGAAGCAGCGGAGCAGCCAGAGGGCACACACACATACACACACACGCACGCACGCACACACACACACACACACACACACACACACACACACACACACACACACACACACACACTGTGGAGAAGACGGTTGAAAGAGATATCAGATAAGTAAAGCAGTAAAAATGAGAGGAGAGGAATGTGTGACTCAGAGAGACGCTTTGATGGATCACATATTAAATCATTAACACACCCTGATCAGAGTGTGTGTGTGTGTGTGTGTGTGTGTGTGTGTGCGTGTGCGTGTGTGTGTGTGAAGAAACATAAAGACGTCTAATGTACACAGTCTGCCCAACACAGGTCTGATTTATAAGAGTCAAACTGTAACAGTCCTCGGTTATCTCTCCAGGGAATCATTGGAGGAGGTTTAGAGTAAAATAAGAAATGTTAAGATTTGAATAAACAGTCACCTGAGTCAAAATGCGACTGGATGTTATGCAAAATGAAGCATTTAGAGGACTGAACTGTGCTTGGATTTATTATGATTGACAGCTGCTTAATCATTTAAAAAAACAGGTGGCTGCTGAGTGTTAGAGGAGGAAGGAGAATAAAGACCAAACAATGTAGAAATCATTTTCTGGTACAACACTGCCAAAAAAATAAAATCAATCAAGTCACATCGAGTCGCATCGGGAGCTCCCAGCCTTTCACATTCAGCGTATTTAAAGGAAGTATGAGCAACATTTTATGCATAAATATATCAGAAATCCAGTCTATCATGTGTAAATGTGTCTCTGAGTCATGACTGTCTACAATGAGTGAGAAGCTCGAGTCCCGCTGGCTGTGTTGTTGTCAGAGTCGTGTTTACATGGACGGGACGGCCGGCTCCTCCCCTTGTGTATAAAAGCTGTTTGAGTCAAGGACTAGAGAGAAGAAGAAGAACATACTCACTGCTTATATGTCACGTAAGTGTTTTTAGATCACGCTCATTCTGTGTCAGTTTATGTGCAATATTAAGCTACGAGCTAACTAAAGAGCGCTAACATTAGCATGCTAACACAACAATGCAGGACACAGGCAACTGCAGCTCGAGTCAAGCACCAACTCAGTTCTTTCAGTTTGATCAGCCATGCTTTATTATCAAAAACTCTTATCCTTCATATAATAAAAACTGACTTCAGTGATGATGATGGTTTTGTTTGATAATGACGATTTAACCTGTGGTCACTTCCTGTCAGCACTTCCTGTCAGCACCTGTGGTCACTTCCTGTCAGCACTTCCTGTCAGCACCTGTGTGTCCTTAAAGCTGTTCGTTTGCACTCACTGACGTTGTCTCCTCCTTTCTAGATCCGTGCTTGTGTCGTACTAACTCTCTGATGTTCGTCGCTTTGGATTAAAAGCGTCTGCTAAATTAAGTGTTGACTTGTACTTCATGGACACTAAGAATTATGCATAATTATTGGCATGGCCGATATAACTGCAAGGGGGGATTTTGTAGCTGTGGAAATGAATTATACCATGACTTATTTTATTGCGTTGTTGGAATTTTTATATCAGTTCAACCTTCATCTTGTTCCCTTGAACTCGATGTTCTTTCAGTCTGTATTCCCTGTATGCACTCATTTAATACACTGTAATATGTGGGCTGTCATCTATAGTGTTTACTGCACCTTCACTCTCATATGACTCATCCTTTCCCACCTTTTCTCCTCACACCAGCTTCTATTGAATCCATACAAAGCAGAAAATATGTCCAGTACCCTTAAAGAGATTCATCATACACAAAAGTAAAAACCAAAGACAGTTTCTAACATCTTAAAGGCAACAAAAAGATTTTTCCTCCGTTTGAGGCTGCACAAGTTCATTTTCCTTCAAGGTCGAACACGACTCGTCAGAGATCCTCTAACATTTGAACATTTAAGACGCAGCGAGTTATCTTTCATGAGCGTGACCTAAAAACCTCTACTCTTTCAGGCTGCCTTTCTTTGCTCAAACACAAAAGCATCCTTTGTTTATACAGCTACGACAAAGTGCTGCAATGCAACCAGCTTTTAATCTATTTTATCCTGCCATTATTTTGTATTTTTTTGCTAGAAATAAGTGCAGTTATTCGCAATACATCGTCTGCATTGATCTCTTCTCTTGTGAGCAATACGGGTCAATGATCCAAGGTGACCAGGCCTCAGAATGCAAGAGTTTACACTAATTCTAATCCCTTTTGTTTTGCTTTAATTCTGCACTTTTCTCTTCATTTTTTAAGGTTTACATAAAAGTTTAAATTAAGGAATGAATTTGTCACAGCTCAGACTCTCCCCCTTTAAACCCTGGAGGATGTTTGGCCTGCCTTTAGAGAGCTAAAGAGCTACAGTCGAAGGACAATAGAGGAGGTATCAGGAGGACGAGGAAGAGGAGAAGACAGATGGGAAGATAGCGAGACAAAAGAAGGAGTGACTTCTTTTAAAACCATTGTGGAAAAGAGAGAAAACCTAAATCATACAGGTCGACATCTTTAATGTCATGATAGATGCAGAGGAATTGCTCATAATTTCTGCCTCTCTGAATAAAGAGCCCCTCCCCCACTCCTCTGTCAGTGTGAGCAGGCTGGTGGAGGTGGGGGGAGGGGGCCTCTCTCTCTCTCTCTCTCTCTCTCTCTCTCTCTCTCCCTTTCTTTGAGTCTCTGGAGCCGGTTGACAGCTGCTCAGGGAGGCCTGAGGCTGCAGCTCACCGCCGGGCAGAACCACGACCACATCCTGCAGGATTCAGAGCTCATGTACGCTCACGGACAGAAAACTGCAGCGAGCTCAAACACAGACGGCCGTGACAAAGACGACACATTGTTTATTCAATCTGCCCACTCGTGTTAACCCTTTGGAAACAGACCTCCAGCAAGGGGCCCCATTTTTCTACACGATTCTGTTTAAATGGGTCTTAAAAAAATATTTTAAATAGCTAGAGCTTTCATTCTTTGGGGGCCAAAAGCTCAGATTTATGTTTTCCCCATCACGTTTCCACTCATCGATGATATCGTTAGATTACAAAAGGTGCAGGAGAGAAAGAAGGTCTTTAGGTATTTAGAAAGG
Source organism: Tautogolabrus adspersus (assembly GCA_020745685.1). Taxonomy (NCBI): domain Eukaryota; kingdom Metazoa; phylum Chordata; class Actinopteri; order Labriformes; family Labridae; genus Tautogolabrus; species Tautogolabrus adspersus. The sequence continues at coordinate 3,141,548 of CM036541.1, read as the reverse complement.
AATCTTTAGGTTGTACAGATTTAAGTGACATGCATCATATGAAGATACTCCAATATAAGTGTTTGATATTTATGATTCCAGATCAGGGAGGCTCCGACTTGATCGGGAGCAGTAAAATAATCGTATTGACACCACACGCCCCCTTTGATCGTTGGTGGGTGAAAATCGGGCGAGCCTTGGAGACAGTAAACGACCGCTCACGTTCTAAGAGGTATAGAGAGTTGCAGAGCGCTGTGTTTGATGACAGCTGAAGTCAGATTTATGAGACCCAGCACACATCCATCATGGGTAACGCTGAGCCTGGTAGCAACTCAGACAATGCAGCTACAAGAACTGACGAGTTTTATGAACACATCAGTTCAGATTCCAACAGTAAAATCTGACATTTATGCAAATTGTGTCTGCAAAAAAACTAACACAGTCACATCAGCTACTTATTTGAATGAGTTGAAGCATCCACCAGTTGTATCAAATATCTGCAAGTTAATGATAATGACAGAAGCATATAGGAGGCTCAGACCAGCTGAAAAAAAGAGAGCTCTGGTTCATTGTTATCCGTGTGAACAGAACTTTAAATTCTGCTAATGTTAAAGAGTCAACTTGCACAACACTGGTTATATTTGAGGCCTTTTTGTGTGTGAACATTTCAAGTTTTAGAGTTCTTTGGTGACGGCTGCTTCCTGTTTGTGATGACAGCAGGCCACATGGTTTGACCTTCAGGCTGTCATGAACAGTGTGAAGATGAGCCGCGCCCAGGTCCTTGAGAAATACATCCAGTGTGTTCCTGGAATCACTCGAGGGGAGTTTGGGAAAGGCTGGAGATTTGGCAACAACAAGAGTAGATAAATTAAGAAATTGCATAACGTGGTTTTGTTGAGGAACCTCGTAGAGCTGAGTTTCAGATGCTTCTTTTCACCTTCCTGATAAAGCAGCTAAATAAATTAAAGAAAAGCACTCATAAGAAGAGTGTATAATCCTTAAAGCAAAGTAAAAGAGGGTGATGTCTCCACTACTGAGTGTAAATTTAGACTGAAGTAATCAAACCCCGAATGATTACCTCGGATCAATAAAACGACCCGCTTTGAAAAGCTCAGCCAGCAAACTTAGACTGTCGATATGATGACAGGAGTGAGGAATGACTCCGAGGCATCAAGGACAACGGAGGGCACACACACACACGCACGCACGCACGCACGCACGCACGCACGCACGCACGCACACACACACACACACACACACACACACACACACACACACACACACACACACACACACACACAGACTGTTTATGAAGCCACCATGGGGCAGGTGGAACTCGTCACATAAACAGAAACACGTCTGGTTGGATTTTTTTCATGACTGTAACACTGAGAGGATCGTTTTCACACACAGAGTGGAAACTTTATCCTCTTAGGACATGAATCAGTGAGTAGGGTTAGGGTTAGGGTTAGTCTAAATCAGGGTGTGGAGCATACTGTGCTCAGGGTTTCTGCAGCTCTCTTGACTAACAAAACAAACTTCTGCAAAGAATGGAAACATTTGGTGATAGATCGTCTCATGCAGCGTCTACAAGATAGAAACGTGTGAATAAAACACGTACAAGTCAACATGTTATTTAAAGTATACTCTATGTAAAATATACATTTTGAAATCATGGGCTGTGTCCGAAATCACTCACTCATTCCTTACTCACTATATAGTGAGTAATATGTAGTGGACGATATAGTGCACTCACTCAGCAAAATTAAAAAAACATTTCGGACACTACTTGCTCATCGCCAGCCGCTAACAGTGACGTCATTGTTGTCTCTCAACTAAAACATGCAGCTTGACGACGGCCGAGGATCAATAATAACGGCATGAATTTCAGTAATAACTTCTATTATACTGAGTGTATTTTCACAAAACATTTACAAATAATAAATACATATTAAATATTACATTTATGATGTAATGAAACACATGTTCGGATCATTTATTTATGCTCACAGACTCTGGTCTCGTGTCTGTCTTCATCATTAGGACAAACTACCCTAACTTTATTTTTTATTTAAAAATGGTGGTTGGTGCTACTGGATTGGCTTTTGTTTTCGACCAATCAACGTACACTGATGTATGGACCAATCACTTAAAGTCCCTCGTGTCCTGAAAGAGTGTACCTACTCTGAAGAAAGGGGGAGGGTTCCAACAGTTCCTAGAAATGGGTAGAGAGCGTTCTCAGCAGAAAGCAGCCGCCTGGAGAAAAAGCGCAGCGCCCAGCGTCTTTTTAACAAACGCTCTGCCGTTTTTGTGCGGCCGCTCAGAGTGCTCAAGTTGAAAATCTTTCAACTTCTCAGAAAGGCGCTGTTGATGTCACAGGCGCTCTTTTCCAAATGTATGATATTCCCCGTAGTTTAGTCGCCTACGGATCGTGTCTTGAACCCACATCCTCCTCGCTCCGTGTCTGATCGGGAAATAAACCAAATATAAAACATGCAGTAAAAAGTAACAGAGCAGTGTCGGCCGTACAGCGGCTGTCGTGAACAGACTGTTGTCATGGAGGCCGGACAAACGTGCAGCTCTTTCTTCTCAACGCACAAACACTTCATGCAAACACTCTTTTTCTGCGCTTTTCTGCCCTGAAAAAACGCTAGGTGGACGCGAGGCCTTCAGCACACATTGCTTTTTCCTTTTTCATTCTATGGTTACCACAGTAACACAAAAACACACAAGAACTCTGCAAGTTGCACAAGTGTCAAGGCTTACCATACCAATCATACCAGAGCATGTCAGTCATATTGGTTGCTAAGTTACTGTGATTTGACTGAACCGTCTTCTTCTATTGGTGAGTTTTGTTTTGAGGACGGGGCAGAAAAACATTAAGATTTGTACCCCCCTGCTCCTTTCTGGATTTATGTGGAAATAAGAGATCAAATTCAAACTGTGAGCATTACGATGAGTAGAGCAAATAAAAACGACACTGCTGTTAGTTCATTTTTAAGTATATTTTCGGTCTTATTATATACAAATTGCCGTATACTTTTATGATGCAACATTTTATGAATCTGTTTTTGCTTTTTCCTGCAGCATCTAGCCTCCATACTAGTCAATAGATACACTTGTACTGTCTCTGTCTGACCTCCAGTTCAACCAGTGTGCCCGTCCACACCCTCCTGAGTAAAGCCAGTTTAAGCCCAAGTTCCGAAGGACAATTCTATTAACATCCTCCTCATGTTTCTCCCGACACGAGACCACCCAAACAGGCCTGATCTGAGAGGCAGACACTGTCTGAATAATGTCAGCACAGGTTTACTTTCTCAGCCTCGTCCCCTCACACACGGCTCACACAGGCCGGCCTTCCTCCTGAGGTAATTACGACCACAGCTTGCATGGAGCTGTATCATTAGCAGTAATTGCACACAGCATCCCACCGCCATGTGCCTCCCTTTTTTTTTATGTCCCAGATTTAGTCTGCACTGATCCGTGAAGGAGCAGAGTTTCTGGGTTTTATAACAAGAACATGCGGATGCTTCAGTTGTGTGTTAACTCCAGGAAATACACGGATTACTGAGAGGCAGAGTGTTTGTTGTGAAAGCACGACGTGTATCTGTATGCCTGTGTGTTTTTACATCAACAGCAGGACGTTGTTCCCTCCTGCGTTGTGGTGGAACCGGTTTGTGAAACTAAGAGCTGCAGATTTTAAAACATGAATGTGTTCAGCATGTTTCGTCTCTGCAGTCTGCAGGCAGAGAGATCCAGGTCAGCAACTCCGCCTGTTTGGAGATGACTACAAAATATCTTCCTGGTCTTTGTCGTGGCGTCAAATGATGAGCTCCACGGAGCACACTAATAGAAAACAGCACTTAAGAAAATAACGTGCAAAAAGGGGAAAAAAAGAGAAACCTGAAAAACAATGTCACTGTTTAGCTTAAAATAAAGCCACAGAGTGATATATGCTGAAACAACCTAATGCAGAATCACTCTGCAAATTTAGAGACAACAACGTTGAGAAAAGCCCTGTACACTCAAATGACTAAACTCACTATTCAGACGACACAACCAGTGGAGAAAGATCATCCCTTCATTCTGTGGGGTTTTAAATAACAACAAAAAGTGGAAAGAAAAGGAGAACAGCTCTCAAATCGGAGCTGGCGCCCATAAAAAGCCCCGTTTCCACCAAGCGTCCGGTTTGGTTCAGTACAGTTTGTTACGGAAAACCTGATCTTGTTTGCGTTTCCACGGCCAACTGTACCCTTAGCTGGTAAGCGGAGTGTAAGCCAGATGGTGATAGCAACGTCAGCTACGTAATAGCATGACATCATAGAAGCTTGACACAGTGTAGCTCGCCGATAAATTCAGCGAAGTAGAAGAAGGCGACACAGTAAACAAAATGCAACAATGGAGGACGTCCAGCAGAGGTCCAATCAACAGACTGCACTTTGTCGACCTCCAGCCTTGAGGGTCGGATCGGCACACCAACAGAAGGGGGCAAAACAGTCGGTCTGATCGGTTAGTTTCGTACCACTGCTAACTTTTGACTGTGCATAACATGCGTACCATCCATACCTTACCAAATGTGGACTGCTTGGTGGAAACGGAGCCAGCTTGTTTGCAGCCAACACATCACTGATACACTTACGATTCAGTGAACATGAGCGTATAACAAACACACTGCAGGTTGAACAATATGTCCAAGAAATTCTGAACACTCAATACAGAACTGTACTTTATATTCAGAAAAAAAACAACACAGCTCATTCGCCTAAATCAACTTGTTATGCCTGGAGATGGGGGAAGATAAAATGTGAGGATGCATGTCCGCTTAGGATAAACGTTTTAAGAAAAATGCTATCCACCCAAAGTATGGACTGTACAAAATTCTCTGGCTAATCCACGCAACCCTTTGACACATAAGCATCCGAACATCTGGAGTGCTCTTGTATGATCGGTATGTGAAGCCTTCTGTTATTTGTGTTGTTTGTTTGCATCATGTTTGGTTTTCTGCATGTAATGTATGCAGCACAGTGGTTTCTTCTTCTTTGGTAGCATTTTGGCCTTCTTGGCATACACGTGCATTTATTAATATCCAAATACAGATCACTAAAAATACAATCTAATGACAGAATCTCAGATAGTATTGCAGTATGCATGCCAAAATGCCAATTGTGAATAAATAGGATGAGACATTTCCTCCTTCATACCCAGAGGATCCACAGTGTGTGTGTGTGTGTGTGTGTGGGGGGGGGTGTTGGCTTCACTTCATAAAACCTCCCCCCAGCAGGGGAGATCTCTGCTCTGTGCTCACTGCTGTCCTGCCTGCAGCAAACACACACGCTTTGTTTCACACTCTATTCTGCATGATTGTGTGTTTTTCTGTGTGCCTCCACAGCGAGCATCTTCCTCCTCCTCCTCCTCCTCATCCTCACCTGCACAGAGCGGCAGAACAACATTAAGCCAAAGTCACTGAGCCAAACAGACTCAGATGGCGACGACTCGCCTGCAGGAGGAAACAGATTTAATACAAACAAGAAAAACCAACAGAAGCTTCAGCCGAAACAGACACAGAGGAAGAACCAGATGTGGGTATCTGAACTGTAAATCTCGGTTTTATCTCCACTCTGACCTTTGAGCTGTGAAAGAGGATCTCTCACAGATAGTCAGGGTCGTGCATGGAGGAGCGAGTCTATATTCCCTCAACCCTATGTTTATGTTCATACCCTATGTTTATTTCCCTACCCTATGATCAGCATCACTAAAGCATTGAATACAAGGTCACATATCCAAAAAGACTTCTATAATGCACCATTATTGAAGGGCCAGTCCTGATGCTGGGTGAATGTAGGCCTGAGGGACCATAGGGCTGACCATGTTCAGGGTAATCTAAATGCTCTCTAAAGACACAGACAGGTTTGGACTCAGCTTGGCTTCAGGTCTTTGGCCGTATAGTACCTTGCACACCTGCTTCTACACTTCAATAAACCAAAGAATAGAGCTGTTATCCTTCGGAGTGACGCTTTATCAAAACTACACTGGATTTCTCTGTAATGATCAATAATCCTGGAGGATCACACACACGTACAGAATATAGTTTTCTGTCCATCAGTATGTTTTCATGCACAGTGACGTCAAGCTTATAGGTTACAGCTCAATGTGTGTCCAACTCGTCCCCCCCATTCCGCGAGTTACTATTGGACCTTTTTCCGGTCGACCTATTACGTCACAAGCGATCAACAAGTTAGCAAGCAGCAAACTGGTTGTATGTCGAACTGTGAAAACGTGGGCTGTGTCTGAAATTACACTACTCCCTATAAAGTGCATTATACGTGGTGACCCAACTACGAGTGAGCATTATCATACTCTACATTAGACACATCATATCCCACAATGCAATGCATATAAACCATCATGTAATCCTCTGAATGGATTTTCATGTTTTGTTTTGTGGAAACAATTCAGAGATCAGATGCGATTCAAAATGGCAATTATTGATGCGGACGTAACGGCAAAGAAGAGAACATAGAATCGTAGTGAGGCTAAACACCAAGCGGATAAATCTCATTCTAAGAAAAGGTGAACCTTGTATTGACATTTCACCTGTGGACGCAGAGTTGGTCTGCTTCCTGTTGGACAGGCAAGTGCCAAACACTGGCGGTTAGCTTGTGCTAGCGCGCGGTAGCTTGCAGTGTAGGTACAAGCAGTAAAGAGCCCAGGAGGAGGGGCCCAGTTTGAATGTTGTGTTTACAAGCTGAGACGAAAAAGCTCTACTTTTAATATTTGGTGGCATTTTTACCGAAATCTAGACTGTTTAAAAAAAGGTGAAGGATTGTTGACAGAGTAATGTTTGCTTTTCCTTATAGTGATGACAGGCATGAGACCATCGTCTGTATGCATGAATAAATGGGTTGTGGCGTGAAAATATATTTGAAGATTTATTAAAAATTCAGTTCTTTGTAAAGACTTTGATCATCAGCCTGTGTGGAGCCAGAGTCGGAGTAAAGTAAACCAAAACACACAACTTTGTGATCATTCGTCAAAGGTCCCTCCGGTGGGTACAGGCCTCAGCAGAACAGATCCTTGTCTCCGTTTGAAGCAGTTAAGGAAAGTTCAGTGACTCTTGTGTCCGTGTTCGTAACGTTTCCTCTCTCTGTTCTTAGATAATCCCTGATAATCCTCTGCACACAGCGCCGCAGGAGCCGTGCGTGTAAACAGTGCGATCAATCAAGCCGTTACGCCCCTTCTCATTGCATGGAATGACTAACTAACTAAACTTCTCTTGAACACAATCAGTGTGATAATATCACGATGGAACCGGGTTTAAGAAAATCTATTTGATTTCATAGTTTGACACATGTCCAATCGCTGGAGGAGCTCTTAACGTTTGTGCTTCATCTGACACGAGGAGTTGTGCCGTCCATTCTTTATACAGAGTGTCTCCTCCACAGAATATCAGCCGTTATAAAAAATACTTGATTTCAGGAGGGACATGGAGCTTCTGCCTCAGTCTTTCTAGCATGTAGCTACATTTTTTACAGGTAGACATCATAGACGTATCTGAGAACCTTTTGAAACGAGTTATTACAAATATTTACAGTCTGTGTTTTTCAAACTAAAAGAGCATGCAAGCTAATACATTCTGACACCAACAGTTTAGATGTCGTATGGGATAACTGACTTTTTTGGCGAGAAACAATCGGCCTTCTTTTGTGTGCACGTCGCTGCAACAAAGAGTCGGACATTTCAAATATAAGTTGTACTTCTGGTTGGTAAATCTGACATGTTTTCATTGTACGATGCATTATATTCTGTGCAAGACAGAGACGCTTGCATTGTAGCAGCAGAAACAAAAAGGGGCTTTGTGAAGAGTCAACTGTGTAACATTTCATTTTCCTAAATTTAGATTTTTTTAGACACTCTTCAGAAGTGACCTGCATAGTTGGACGGCCTTTGTGGGGAATTGCTGCAGAAGAATGCTAACTTAAAATCTGATGCAGGTATTGTATTGTTTGCTTTTAACTTCCACAATCTGGATGAAGATGTTTGCCACCAGACAGCTTTTTTTCTTTTTTATAATCTATCCTTGTTTAATCTGTGCATTTGTTTTGAGGCTTCGCTTCACTGGAATCACGAGTGCAGAGTTATGAAAGCAGAGCAGGTGTGGGGGGGGAGGGGAGATCTGCACAGGAGATAGACAGACGAGGGTCAGCTCACCTTCAAAGACCGCCTGTCCTCTGAGCTGCACACACGAGTTATTATGAAACACTCATACATAACCGCTCCTATTTATGACTCGGAGGTTACAAATCAACACGCGTGTCACGGCCTGGCCTCGGGATCAGGAGGAGTCTGGGGCATGGATGAGGAGGGCAGAGAGGAAGGGAGATATAAAGGGAGATTAAAAGTAGAGCCTGTTACTGTTGGACCGTTATGAGTGCAGTTAACCCTGCTAGTTCAGCTTTAACTCAAAGATACAATCACAGCACTGCAGGGTGTGTTCCATAAAAAGCCTCCATGAATGTTAAAGTCATAGTTGCCTAAAATGGTTCCTAACAATGGGAGCACCAATTACAGGAAACTGTGTCCCGAGTCCCAATAAACATCTAAACAACACTAATGTGTCCCGGTTTCGAACAGTCTCTGTCCCAGTTTTGTCTGTACATTCAATTAATCAATTAATCTCTGAGTTGCAGCTGTCGCTCATCATACAGGAGCATGGATGTACTACAGAATGGTTTCAGCATTAGAGGCGGGGCCCAATTCATTCCTATAAAAGCTGCTCTGTAACGCATGAAGCAACATCATCGGTGTCGATCCTTCCCCCCATCCAGGACTTATACCGATCCAGGGCCAGGAAACGGGCAGGTAACATTACTGCAGACCCCTCACACCCCGGACACAAACTTTTCAAACTCCTCCCCTCCTGCAGGCGTTACAGATCACTGTACGCCAAAACAACCCGTCATAAGAACAGTTTCTTCCCCCAGGCTGTCTCTCTGATGAACGCTAAGCAGTCAGAGAGTGTCAGACCTGCTGCTGTGAAATAACCCTGGAACAAAACTGTCACTGTGAATGTACATATACGTAAATATATAGTATCTTTATTTTATTTAAATTACCATCTGCACTCACTCTTTAATGTAAATACTGTAAAAATATCTACCTCATGTTCACTTCAGCATCTTTTTTGCACTACTCACTAATTACTGTTTATTTTTGAGTTAATTGTTGATATTTAATGTTTTACCTTTGTACAAAGAGAGCACAGTCTACCCAAGTTAAATTCCTTGTGTTAAACATACCTGGCCAATAAAGCTGATTCTGATTCTGAACATGAGTCCACGTGTAAAAAAACATCCAGATCTTCCACGTTACTGGATGCATAGAGCATGCCCCCTTGGAGGCGTAGACCTGTGGCTCTGATCTGCGTTCATGATGTCGACAAAAATATCTCTGAATTCGGCTTTAAACGCATTTGACAACTTTTAGGACCTAACGGTTTAAAAAGGGCTATTTAAGTGTTCGTATCCAGAAGCTGATGCCCCGTAAGTTTATGGGAAAAAGTCTTCTTGGGCCCAATGGCATCACATGACGCTGCAATTCCAGGTACGGCAACCATGTAAAATTAGCTTCAGCGTTCGGTGCAATTCCTGGGAGCTTGACCAGGAACCTGCTGCGTGACGACAGGTAGGCTAGCTCTCATGCCGGAAAGGAAGTCCAAGTTTTCCAAGGAGAGTTTCAACTTTCCTCTAAAAGCCAATGAATATGCTGCGTTTTGCACAGACTGTTGTCTATTTTCAGCCGCACACGGTGGAAATGGTGATATATGACGTATTAAAACAAACCAACACAAACAGTGGGTTTTGGAAGTATTTCTGTTGTGATCTACTTCAGTGAGGCTAACGCCGGTGACACCTAACCTAAAGGGTTCTGCTCAGGAGGACACCTTTAACAACCACCTCGTGTGACCAAATAAAGTTTTGGTTGATCTTGGGAGACGTGATTATTCATCTGCTGAGGAACTTTCCACGGTGTTTGATGACGCACTGATAAAGAATCCAACCATGAGTTAGACATGTAGAGGTTTACCAACAACAAACACACAGCTCTCTCATCCGATCATTAATGACCAAGTGAACCATCCACGACAGCAGGGTTATTGCTTTATATTTTATTTTATGTACAGTACATGTAAAAAAAGAAAACAAAAAAAAATTGCCAATAACATTGACCAACGTGGGCAACAGTAGATCGCCGTGTTGCTCGCACACAGGAAATCCTGACGACATTATTTTTCTTTCTCAAGCATTCGTACGTTTATAACTCTCCCACTCCTCGATGTGTAAGGCTGCCAGCAATCTAGCCGAGCTCGACAGCAAACAGTCAAACTAAAGATTATCAGAACAGGTGTGTGTTACCTGCCCCCCCCCACCCCCCCCACCCCCCTCGATAAACACACTCCTCTCATTGAGCCTGAAACTGAACATCATGTTCCCAGACAGGCAGAGAGGACACGGCTGGCCGGCTGTGTGCAATCTTCAGTAAGTTTTTTTTAATACAGACCTCCATGTGGTCTCTTACCTTCACTGCCCCCCCTCCCTCTATGCAAACAGTGCCGCTTTCAACACAAAGGTCACTAAAGGTTGGCGTTACAGTCCGCTTCAGCCCGATGACTCAAAAACTGCAGCCTGCGATGAGCGGAGAGCTTCTGTTCAGCACACTGAGCTCCTGAATTCACAGTTTTCCTACAGCATGTTGTTCAATTTCATGTTCTACCAAATGTCGCTCATAAAGCTTTGACTGATGATGCATAAGGGGCTCTGACACATCTGATCACCCGGGTTTCTCCAGTGGAAATTTTAAAGGGAAATTCAAGTATTTTTTAGACAAAGAACCCTTTTTTTTTTTTTTTAAGTGTTATGGGAATAGCCCCAGTGGATTTCTTCAGCCTGCAGCAGTGAAAGAGGCTGTAATGGCTGCAACACAATCCCTGATCAATAAAAACAATCCACAAAATGTTGTTTTTGTAGCTGTGAGGCTCAAATTGTTCTAAATGTGTATTGGCATCACAGAAAGGATCCCTACAGAGATAGACCTTTGTGTTAGGCAGGACGATGATCGCTTTTAACTTAGATGTCACTGTTTTCCGAAGCCACCAAACTCCCCTGTTCAATGTTAATGTTTTAAGTATTTTACTTGAATTGGCCAATCACAAAGAAGTGATCAATGAATGCAGCTATAGGCCAACAAATCGTGTTTTCTGCAAGTTAAAAATCACAGAATTGGTCAATGGAGTCTGGTGGAGCTGTTTTTGGTTTAAAGGTCACATATTCTCCTCCTCTTCAACCAGTTTAAATAAGTCTCAGAGCTCCTCAAAACATGTGTGTGAAGTGTCTTGTTCTAAATCCACTCTGATCCTGTATTTGATCATGCCTATAAACCCCTCTATTTCAGCCCTGCTCAGAACAGGCTGTTTCTGTGTCTGTAGCTTTAAATGTAAATGAGCTGTGTCTGACCACGCCCCTCTCTGGAAGGACTTGGGTGGCTCGGGCTTTCTCGCTCCATGTCCTATTGTTTACAACAAGAAGACTGACACTATCAGCACCGACAGGCTCCGATTATTTAAGTGTTGCTGCACGCTCTTTATAATTTTTTAATTTAAGACTTTTTTAAGAAAAAGAAAAAGTAACAAAAAAATCACCAGATTTCAAACGGAACATGGCGGCTTTTGTTTGCCCTATTGTTTACAACAAGAAGACTGACTCAGAGGGCAGAACACACACCTAGCTGTGGGAGTGTCACCCACCTGGGGGAGGGGTTACTGCCCTTTTTGATGTCATGAAGGGAAAATCTCCAAACGGCCTGTTTGAGCACACATTTTCTGAAAAGTGGAGCAGGGAGAAGACGGAGAGGATGGACTTTTCTCATCATTGGGGGGTTTGTAGACAGACTAGAGACACATATTAGAGTTAGAGAAACATGGTGAAGTGTATTCTGCATAATATGTGACCTTTAAAATGTTTTATTCCTCCAAAAAAGATCTAATCTCTGTAGGGACACTCAGTAACTCAATAACAACCTGAGCCTGTCAGGGACAAAAACAACAACTTTTAGTGGACGCACTTTGATCTGGTGCATTTGCCTCCAAGGATTGCGTTGAAGCCATGACAGCCTGTTTCACTGCAGCAGGCTGAGAAATTCTTCTGGACCAATTCAAAAACGTTCAACCTTTAAGTCAACCTTTGCGTCGACTAAAAAGTACGCAAATAAATTGAGGTCAGTGATTAGAAAATACGAGAATTCTCCTTTAAACGTGGATTTTTGTAGTGAGTGAGAGAAACGCACCAAATGCAGAATACAGTGTACACAACCATCCGTGTCTGGTGCCCCCCAAAATCCTATAACATAAAATAAAAAGGGTTTTTTTTTGTATCTCCAAGGCCATGGATAGTCAACCACAAAGACTTCTGAACTCCCCTGCTGCCTGTTAGGGCTGTAACCTCACAATAGTGTTTCAGACAGGGAGTTTACAGCAGGCCACCAAAGGTACAGATAAAGTGCTTTTTTTCTTAAACGTGACGCATTAAATAAGTAAAGTGATGGAAAAAGGATTCTCAGGATGAACTAGGGGGACGTTGGCTGACATGATGTTACTCCTAAGAGGCAAAAAATGAAATGAAAAGAGACACAAGATGATTCTGGAAAGAATACGAGTTCAGTATAAATACATCCACAGATCAGACAGAAGGTGACGAGGATGGAAACACTGATCGCTAGAGGATCTTGAACAGTCAGATGGAGCCGTTCACAGTTTCATAATTAAGAGGGTTCATGGTAAGACTTTTTAAACCTCCGGAAAAAGGTCTCATGTCCAGGGGGGAGGGGGGTCGGGGAAGATGCCAGCGGCTTCCTGTGGCCAGACAACCTCGCAGTGAACACATCAGCGGCGGCGAGGACCGCGATAAAGACAGCAGCAGACCGGGAGGTTTTGTGAGATTGTAGCAGAGTCGGTTCATATGAAACCAGAACAGATAATAAATACATTTGGGTCCTTGTAGTGTCGGCTCTATTGAAATATGATTAAATAAAAAAAATAAAAAAGAGGAATAGTTTCATAGACCACGAGGCGCTCGGCCTTTTTTTGCTCCCTTATCCAGTCTCAGAAACACTCCACTTTGGCGGCTATTTCCACCACCAGCCATGTGGAAGAAAAAAAAATTAACGGCATATAAAGAGTAGCCGTGGCAACCTCACGTACTCCCTCCTAGGTCTGGACGACAGAGTCTGATGATTCAAAAAAAGGAAAAGAAAAAAAAAAAGAGTCCACCAGTCGATCCTCAGCGTCTACACGAGAGAAGACAGAGAAAAAGCAAAGAGTTAAAACGACGAGCAAGCAAAGCAGGTCATACATCCGCTATGGGGAATATTTTAAGGCTCAGCATGTGTCATAGATGTGCTTCTCAACATGTCATGTTCGTCATCTGGAGATTATGGACACCAAAGTGAACATCAGCTACTTTCCAGCCAACTAAAACCTCTGTGGAGCTGACGGAGCAGGAAACACGCTTCCTTTATAAAAGCTCTGGAGAAAAAAAAAGGACCAAATATAGGCTCGTCCTCACTCCTCGCTGTGTATTCTCAGCTACAAGAGACCTCTTCTTAGCTTCTGAGCCTATAACAGAGTAAACAGAAGAGCAGGGAGCAGTCTCTTATGTTACTCAAAAGACAATATTTAACCTCAGAGAGTGAGCTGAGGGCCTGCTGCTCGGCTACTAAGAGAAAAAGCACTCAGAAACCCGAAGAATACCCGTCATAGACTCGACATGACGGTCTGCTGTTGAAGGCTAACTCTGATAGCTTTTATCCTGGTCCTGATTACACACTTTTGGCTCTAAATGGCACTTTTTTTTTTTGGATTAACTCCAGTTGATTGGTTCAGCCTGCAGCAGTGTGAAAGTGTGCGATGGTCGACCATAAAATGGGCCTGAGCAGAGTGTTCTTGTTTATCAGCACCGACAGGCTCCAATTATTTAAGTGTTGCTGCACGCTCTTTATAATTTAATTTAAGACTTTTTTAAGACCGACACAAAGAAAAAGTAACAAAAAAATCACCAGATTTCAAACGGGACTCTGCGGCTTTGATTCCCATTTTTGTTTTTGCATATGTGATGTTTAGCCTTTAATCTGAATGTCGCGGAGGTGTGAAGGAGGGACAAACTGATCCCCCCTCTGTGCCGTCTTTTGGTGGTGGTAACAGAAGCTTTTCAGGGGCGAGACGGTTTCAGCGGAGCCAGCGAGGGAGCGCAGCGCTGTGTGCGTGCATGTCTGACTGTGTGTGTTTGTGGAGCTCACGCTGTGCCGTGCTTCTGCAACATTTCTCTAAAATAAAAGCCCCAAAATAAACCTTAGAAATAAATAAATCTGCTAACCCTGCTTTCTTCAAAGCCACCAGACTCCATCAAAAAAACATCAGTAATTTTACGTCAAACATTAACCTGTGTTGCTGCCGCTGCCTCAGTTTGTACATTTTTTATGATTCTGTGTGTTACACATTATCACAAGTGTTGGATCTAAACTTTCCATTTACCGAATGGAAGTCACACAACAACAAGAACAAACGAACACAGCGAGGCAGCATGAAAACAGCAGCTCCTGTGTTCTGCCGCTGTTTTTATCAAAGTCTGGTGTCTTTGAGGAGAGTCATGTAACACCTGTTTCTGTAAAAAAGAAATCATCTTCGTCTTAGGGCGCACTCACACTAGGCAAAGTTTCTCCATGCAATGCTGAAGCACGATTGCCCTACCCGTCCCCATTCCCCCGCTGGCCTGCACTCACACTGCTCCAGGACTAAGCGGGCCTGAGCACGGTTACCTCTTGAACATAACCTAATACAACACATGCATGGCTTTACGTGATCATGAAGCGTGCTTAGTTTACAAGACAGATGGACTCCCGGTCAAGTCCGTGTCCACACATCAGAGAACAACACAGAGAATATGACTGCATTCACGATCTTTGTGGCTTGAGTCATTTTGACGTCCGTGTTGTGTACCCGTGCTTGTGCTCTTACATGAGCAACTGTACCTTGCCATAGAACACCTCTTCCATCCACGCCAGGGTCAAAGACGTGTAAATGAAGCGCTAACACTAGTCAAACTAACTGGACTTTGGGGGCCAAACGTGCGTGGGCAGGCTACGGATTGACTATTGTGAGTTCCCCCCTTAAAAAAGTCTCTCTCTGTAATGATCCTGTCTGTAATGTTGTCAGATACTTAGAATAAAAATATGAGCCAGTCAGCGACAAAAACAAGCACACACTTTGAGTGGGTAAGTTTGCTACAAGGATGAAATTGCAACCCCAGAGATTCCCTCCAAAAGATATAAAAACATGGCCTAGGCTAAATAAATACTGAGCTTGTCTTTGTGATATGACAGGAAAAGTTGTGTTTTTTCGCCCCCGCAGACGGACTAATACCTGTGAAATTCCTTTATGAGCTGTTTTTGTAAGCTGTTCCTGTTTACAGTCAGCAGTACAGTCTGTTCCTGCATCAAAGAGGCATTCATGTTTGTTTGGCTGATTTGAGCACAGCGACTTCTTTGCACTCGGAGCCGGGGTTCCTCCTTTGGCTAAACTAAAAGTGTTTGTTTGAACAGGCAGGTTGGTGCAGAAACGCTTTCACTCACATCTCCTCAAAAACCATAAACATGATCATCACATCAGCTACAATAAAACTTAAAGATTGAGGCAGGGCTAGAAAATATAAATTAATCTTTACAATTTTCAACAAACTTTTTCCAGTAATTCTAACACCTTTTTGAAAATGATCTGCCTCAAAAGACGAAAAACATGCCATGTGTCCACCTAGCGTTTTTTCTTCTTCTGAGCACAAGCGTATTTGTTCAATGAGTACAGAGCGTTTGCAGCAGAAAGTGTCCACCAGTTACTTCCTTAAAGAAAAAGTGCCTTTATATTTTTAACTTGGGGGCAAAATCAAAGCAAAACCTTTTCACAGATTCCTGTAAACGGCCACTGAGGTTATTTTTTGTACCAAAAACATTTATGTTGTCATTACGAAACAACCTCCACTTGGCTTGTAGTTTTGTTTCGCTGTGTTTAAGTGTGCACCACTCAATAACATGCCAACTAAGCGACTGTTCAGCTCTTTGATTACGGCATCTGTCCTTATTTTTCCACTCTTTAAGAAGTTCTGAGATAATCAGAGCAACCTTAGCTAATCACATGATGTAATAACTTCTAGTTGGATTTCCTCTGTTTGAATAAAGCTGCATCGTAGGACACAAGAACAAACTGCGGATTGGTCGCTTGTGTATACCGTACGGGGGTGTTTGGCACTGTACAGGCACAAAACAAACGGGGGGCTAATGTCTTAAAAATATGAACATGAATTAAATAAGGAGGGGGGTGAAAAGGTCGGTTTT
Organism: Tautogolabrus adspersus; assembly: GCA_020745685.1. Classification (NCBI taxonomy): domain Eukaryota; kingdom Metazoa; phylum Chordata; class Actinopteri; order Labriformes; family Labridae; genus Tautogolabrus; species Tautogolabrus adspersus. The sequence continues at coordinate 3,125,135 of CM036541.1, read as the reverse complement.
GTTAAAGGTGTACCACCCTGCTCTATTGTCAGTCTTTGAATGTTCAGGTAGATATTTATTAAAAACAGTAGATGTGACTGAACCACCTGTAAAGTCTCAACTGACCTACGTGTCGCTGTGTGAAAGCAGCGATGTGATCTCAGGGCTCATGTGACCCACGGCCTTGGCGGCCTCCAGGATGGCTCTCCGATACATTCCCTTCTTCTTCCTGTTGAAGCGGGACCTGAAGAACTCTCTGAAGGGCGACAGTTTGGCGACAGAAAGCTGGGAGGTCGTTGGCGAACCGAACCACGCCACCTTGGCCTGGGGCCACTGGGCCTCACAGCTCGCTGTCTCCTCCTTGCGCGTGCCGCTGATGCTGAGGACGCGTGCCGGCCACCATGGGAAGCCGTGAATCTTTCCCCACACGACGTCTCCCACCGCCACCGCGTGACCCTCTTCTGTTACACACTTTGTCATGCTGCGGGTGTGAAGCCGCACTGTGAGAGGTGGCACCGTCTTACAGTCCTCCCGTGATGGGACAGAAGATGATGTCACAGACAGGTCCTCACCCGGGGCCAGGTCACACAGCTCTGGTGACGTACCGTCAGAGCTGAAGGACTTGGACTCGTCTAGACTGTCGCTGCTGCAGACCGACAGACTAGAAGAATCCGCTTTACGCTTACGGAAATTGATGAGGAGTGTGAGGTCGCTGTGTCCACGCTCCGCCTCCTCACCTGAACTCCCCGACCACAACTCCAGAGAGTTCTTACCCTCCCCTGAGTCCTCAGAGTGGGGGAGGCAGGGACCGGGCACCCTGGGGCTCCGCCTCCTGGTGCCTCCAACGAGTTCGGCCTCGTACTCCACCGCACTCTCCTCCCCCTCCCTTGATGGGGGTGTCAAGCGAATCTTTGGAGAAGGTAAGTCCTGACCCACGGTGGTGAAAGGCCGAGTGAGTTTAAGTTTAGGAATGGACACGGTGAGGCCGGACCTTGTTGCGTCTAGAATGTGCCGTTGTTCCTTGGTGGGATCAGACAGTGTTTTGCCGTTCTCTCCCACGCCATTCTGCACCAGCTGTTTGGGGCAAAAGGGTTTGACTGAGCCGTGGACTCTGGCAGGGATCTTCATCACCTCCCCCTTACCCTGCGGAGTGCTGTAGGAGATCTTTATGACCGGACTGTGGGGGATAATGTCACCTCCGGGGAACTTCTCCCCCTCAGACTCCCCCCGTTTGTCCTTCCTGAGGCGTTTGTTGTCCAGGTTGGTGCCATTTTCACGTCTCTTGGTGTCTCTTGTTGCAACTCCGTCCTCTTTTCTCGAAAGCTTTGCGGGGGTTTCTTTATCTTCCCCGTCGTCGTCGCTGTGTAGTGAATTCTCTTTTCTAGAAGTCTTTGTGTTGTTGCTCAGGCCATCTTTGCTGTCCTCATCACTGTTCAGAGTGTTTTTACACTTTTCACACAGAACCTGTCGCGGCCGCAGACGGATCGTGCTCATGGTCATGCGGCCAGGCTCTCGCGATCGCCTCTTCTTTCTCTTGATTGGTCGGGGCGGGGGCTGAGGTACCCATTGGCTGTAGCTGTGGCGCACCCATAAGGGATGAGGGAAGGGGGCTCCTTCAAAATAAGGAGGGTAAGGAGTCTGTCCAGCTGGCACTGGTGTGGGAACGAGGCAGGGTGGAGGAGCAGCAGGTACGCTGCTTTCAGGGAGCGTATTTTCATCCTTTGGTCTGTGTGACTCCTGGCTTGGAGATTTGGAAATCGGCTCCTCACCCAGGACTTCTGGGATTTCACAAGCTGGTTTAGATTTCAGGCAGTCCTCAGGTTTGGCTGTGAACTCTGGCAGACAGAAAAGCCCGGTCCTAAGGAAAGAAAAGCAACAATTATTGAAAAACGGCACGTTTCTTTGAGTTATATTAGAAGCACAAACAACCACATGACAAGCATTTCTTGGATTTCTTAAGTTAAGCAATTTCCTCTACATAGCGATGCTGTAATGTCAGGCTCTAATTTCATCAAGTCAGATAACTAAAGGCCAAGAGGGACAGCACACATCAAACCTTGCTGCTCCAATTAAGGCAAAAGAGAAGAAAGCACACAAAGCTGGTTGAGTCCTTTTTTACCAATTTCTTTAACTTTGCAAGAACAACTCTCCCTGTCACCTGTCTGCTGAAAATACTTTACGTGTGGGGGTTAGGGTCTATGGAGGTATCCGTTTTGGCTTAAGGCCACAAAAATGGAGCTTAAGCATCACTGACTCTCTTTGGGTGGTTTTGTGTATTACCTTGTTTTACTGAGAGACCTACAAACATGTCCAAAGAAGGCCCAAACTGCCCAGGAGTCTTTGAGGGGTGGCTGGCAGGCAACAGTAACACGGCTGTGTAGCTTTAGTCAGGAGACAGCAGACAAAGAGACTACAGGATGCCCAGGAACCCCCCCTCCCTAACATCTGACTGAACAAAAACAATTCCATGAATCACTCGGGATTCAGAGACGTAGGGAAGGAGCCAGGAGATTTCAGTTTGTTTTGCATCCGTGTCTGATCAGGGCTTATGTGTGGTGAGATTATTAATTAGCGCACATTTGGGGAGCCCAATTTCCTCCCCTGGAGGAGCAACTGGCAGGCACCTCTGAATAATAGTCTCCCAGTGCAGCTTGTGCCTCTCACCTTTTTCTACGTGCACCTAAAAGCAGGCGAATATCAGCCCTTGGAGTGACTGACACGGCACAAACAGGTCTGTGTGTGACAGGGAACAGGCAGTGCTAGGTAAGAACAGCACAAGGACACAGTAAACGTTCACTGCATTTGTGCCATTTCACGTTGTGTACAGTGTAACTAGGTGCGGAGATATGCCTGCATGATAGGCCGAGACGATGACATTAAAAAGACCTGTGGGAGACAATGACAGGAAGTGTATTTCCATGAGCTGGAAAGGAAGAAGAAGTCACATTTTGTCAGTGATGAGGCCTGAAATAAAGGCCTATTTTGGGTTATTCCAAGGCCTGCCTTTTCCCATCTGGGCAGGTTTATTTTCAGGCCAGCTCAAGCTCTCACATGAAAAACTATCTAAGCATACTAAGGGGCAAAGCTGGTCAGATTCTGATTCTGCTTGGCTATAAATAGTCTAAAGCCAGTGGCTTCTAAGGTGCACATAAGGCTTATACATGTGACACAGAGCAGCAGGGGAAGATAAGACTGATAACACATTAAAATACACACATTCATATCTGTGGATTTTTCTTGAACTGGATTGTGTTTCTCTAGCAGGAGTGGGGCCTTTATGTGGATGAGACAGAGCCTAAGATTGTAACTGGATCTCATCAGAACCAGGTTTAAATCAAAAGCAGTACAATGCAGATTTCACATGAGTAAACCATTTCCTACTGTTTTTACAGATCAGGAGTGATTGTTTATGAAGGGCTGCTCTCACAGTATTTGACTTTATTTGAACTGAATCAACACCACAGAAAACTAACACACTAAACAATACTATGTGTGTGTGTGTGTGTGTGTGTGTGTGTGTGTGTGTGTAAATACATCAAAACATGACTGATATACATTATACTGTAAAGCCAAGGCTTCTCTTTTTACCTCATCTGTTGTGTGAGGTTATGCTAACACAATAAGCTACAGATGAACCCATTGACATTACTTATTGTTCATGTGAAGCCATCATAGTTTATCTTTAGACCTGCTCACCATCTTCACACACAGTAAATGGTTTTAATATAAAGCACGGTTTAACGTAATTTAAACGATTTCAATGTGTTGTACAGTAAAAATCAGTTTTCCATTAGCACAAATGCTAACAGTTAACTCTCCTGTGTGGAGGCCCAGCGAGCTAACAAGCTAACAGCTAGCTCTGAGTGGTTAGCATCAAAGATGGATTAGCCGTTAGCTTCGTTAGCTTCGATATGCAAGTTTAATTAAAACGTATAAAAAGAGTACAATAAATAACACTCACTTTTTGTCGCTGTCGAGTAATATCCCCGTGTAGCTCCTCTCCCGGTAGGTCAGCGTCACCACCAGTGTATCGTTAACTATTTGATCGATAGTGACAGGTAACCGAGAGCCGGCCCGCAGCTGCTCGGCCGCAGCCTCCATGTTTCCCGGCGTCGAGTGTCCGGCTCGGCGGTGCTCGATCCCGGCCAAGGGAGCCACGGTCGCGTCGGCCAAAGATCCGTCTCCCCACTTCGCTATTGGAGCAGGAGGCTACAGCAGGGCATGAAATGACGCCATCGCCCCCACCAAGTCAATTACAACAGGACTGTTAGCGCTGACATCACGCTCTGTGTGTGCTGGAGGAGCAGAAGGAGGCCTAGCCTTCCTCCTCTGCTTCACTTTGACTGTTTGATGCCATTATTCAGGACGGACTTCCCCAACGGGATGACTCCCATCATCACACAGACAGCATACTGGCGGATTTTACTTCACATCTGCAACCATTGCGTCTGAAAAAATACAATACAAAGATTTGTTTCTTGCATTTTTTGAGCGTACGTCGACAAATCTGACAGATGTGACATAGTCTACACACGACCTGTATCTAAATATTCATTTCAGGAATAAACTCACCAATCTTAAAACACAAAATAGCCTACTACAGGAGCCTTGAAGTCCAAGAAAGTACAATATATACAAGTTATCTTGTGCACACAATATCATTATCTTGTGTAGTACACCTTTGTTGTTGTTTGATATCCTGTTCCCACAAATTGTCATCTCTTTCGTGTGCCCAGGAAAGGCCTAATTATTTTGTGCCATCATAAATGTATCTTGTGTGCACAAGGTAATTATGTTGTGTGCACGAGATAATTGGTTCATGCAAGTTATCTCAAGTTATTATCTTGTGCACACTTATGTATTCAATAGAATTATTCCATTATTGGGGAAATACAGTCGCCTATTTTCTTAAACCACTCTTGTAAGTCCTCATTTTGACATCACTGCTGCAAACCCAGCCACAGTTAATCTGAATTCTTGTGATAAATGTCAGGCCTAAACGGTGGGCAGGTCCATTATCTTGACATTTTAGAAGTTTTATCTCAAACCTCCAGTCTTCAATTTGCAGTCCTGTCACGTAACTGTATTTTACCTTACATTTCAACATTTGTAGGCTATGTGCTTCTGTGTTTTACACGAGGATGTGGAGGCAGCTGAATGTTTGCAGCACTTGGCATCCAAGACAAAATTCCCTAAGGGGACAGTAAAGTTGCCTGATTGTAAAGTTGATATAGCTTTTTCATATTTCTAATCATGGTGATGTCTTGTCTCTTTTTTAAAATATTTTTAGTTGACGTTTTCCTTTTTAAACTTCACTTATAGATGACTCAATGTTGTAAACCAGGGTTCCCCCCCAATGATCCCTCCAGAATAAATGTTAGTTTTTTTCCATCATTGATTAATCTGAACTTTATGATCGGAAAGTAAACATTAAGTCGTTGATATGTCAGAAAGTTTTGAAAAAAGCACATCGACAGTTTCCCTGAATTTCATCCTCATGTTGCTTCTTTTGTTTCCCAACCGTTCGAAACCCAAAGATGACTTCCTCTGCAAAGATGATTTGGTAGTTTCTATAATAAACACATGTAAAGATGCTTATTCTATTATGTCTGGTGAGCAAGTATAACAATTACCAGCTGCATAATGAGTGCCAGTAGCACTTTAACCCTGCAGAAACACAATGTATAATAAATGGTATCAGGTAAGGTAAAGATGTATAATGGAGAGACTGTCTTACACAGGGGTAAAAGGGTAAGTTTCAAAGCACTGTTCACGCAGTAACAACAATGTGGTTTTATTTTTAAGTCACAAGCATTAACATAGTCATGTATAAAGAGATTAGTCTCTACACTAGCAGTTGTGAGTTTGAATTCAAGAGCATAAAAACTCAAAGGCAGTCAGTTCTGAAGGTGACTCGGCCAGGTGTCTGCAGTGAAGATGGTGAAACGCTTGTCAAGATTTCCATCTCGGTTTCTTCCTCTCCAGAAGCTGAGTCTGCAGTTTCCTCATCTGTCGTTAAAGAAAGAAGCAAATTCAGATCAATAATCTACGAATTGATTATAGATTGGTTGTGTGAATAATAAAGAACAGGTCCAAACCTCCTCCATGTCTTGCTCGCTGCTGGAGCCCCTGGGATTCCTGCGTCGCTCCTGCAGCGTCTCCACATGGGCGCAGATTTGCCGCTGGAGCTCACGGACGGACCTGAAGAAAACACACAGGTCAAAGATCACACATAGTCAGAATACAGAAAGACTAAGTATTTAGATGTATGGCCTTTAATTTTACAATCAATGTCTGGTACATAAGTGATAACAAAACATAATCCTTGGACTGAAATAAATTCCACGACTGTAAAAAGAAAAGTCTAATTGTCTCTTCTTCTCTGATTAGTCTGTTTTTGAGCTTTATGTTCCTCATGATGAACAAAAGAACCGGCAGCTGTCCTGTGGTGGGTGTAATGCCTCTTTTTCTCCACCAGGTGTCTCTAGCTTTCCATTTTCCATTTTCTAAACGGTTGTGGATCATTCAAAAACCCGTTATCGTGGAGACTTTAATGCCTCATTTTTCATTTTAATCATAAATATCTTGATTCTTTTGCACCTTTCATACAATAAATGCAGCTGTAAGTGCTTTATGACGGAGAAAGAACATGCAACGTGTGCTTCACATTAAAACAGACAGAATGGATAAACAGACGAGGAGAGTGAAGCAAAATAAATACACGTTAAAAAAATACAATAAATCTACAAATTTAATTTAAAATGATAAAAGTAGAGATCAAAATAAAATACATTTAATGTGAACTGAAGGGAAATAAACCTCATTTAATAATGAAGTAGAAAAACAAGTAAAACAGAACTTTGCACAGTAGCATGAAAGTCAGAAGTTAAAGTCTAAATTGAAGGGATACGTTTTAAACCCCCTTTTTTAAAATATGTTTTATTTGTTCCCACTCTGCAGTGTTCCAGTAAATATGCAGCAGATGATTAACAAAGGCTTTAGCAGTGTAGCTTGATAATGACTTCTCATGTCAGCAAACACTTTTTAACGTTTTGCGATCACTTGTTGAATCCATCCTCACTTTTAACATCTCATCCTGGTAAAACTCCCTCACTACCAAACACAAAACAAAACTCGCCCGCAAAGTTTATCAGACCAGCAAAATAATCGGTCATCCCAACCTACCCTCTCTGAACTGCAAAGCCCCTCTCACCCCCCCGTCAGTTACAAGAAGTCAGTATTTCTGCATCAAACTGTTCAAACAAATGGTTGCATTTTTGAAATGTTTTTTACCTTTTACCTCAGATTGAATCCAGGGAGTTAATATCCTAAGATTTTTATTAATCCCCGAGGGGAAATTCTGGTTTGCACTCTGTTATTGAGAGACATACTTCTGACACACACACATGCACAAACATGACCTGTGGACATGCATTAATGGAGAGATGTCAGAGTGCGGTGGCGGCCCACAGGAGGCGCCCCCTGAGCTGGTGGGAGTTTGGTGCCTTGCTCAAGGGCACCTCGGCAGTGCTCGAGAAGTGATCTGGCACCTCTCCAGCTACCAAACCAACTTCCATATTTTGGTCCGCATCAGGACTTGAACTGGCGACCCTCTGGTTCCTAACCCAAGTCCCTACGGACTGAGCTACTGCCACCCAATATGACCAGCTTTTCTCTTTTTGTCTCAATAGTTCAAATACAAATGTCTCTAATATGACAGACACATCATGCACAGAAGTCTTAAGCAACACAAACCCAGTCAGCCTCACTGAGCTCCTTTATTAAGTTTGAGCCATTATGACTATAACAGGACATAAACAAGAGCATTCTAGTGTTTCAGCCTCCAGTTTTGAACTCTGAGACATGTCAGAGGTTTATATTTTTATAGTCAGTGTCAAAGCTAAAACGTATATTCACAGTGTTTATTGGTTTTCATGTATTTGTTTATTTAACAGGGACACTTGCTTTGAACATTTCTTCCTGTATGAAATACAAAGTAGAAGCACTGCATGCAGGTTTCTAACTGTGGGTCATTTGAAACCTCTGTCCCTGTCTCGACTTTTAGGTTTAAAACAGAAGCATTAGGCTTTAAGAAACACAGAAACAATAATACTTTACAAATAAAGCAATACAAACAAGAGACTTAAATAAAGACAAACAGTTAAATAAGGATTATAAGAGGAAACAGTCGGTGCTCACAGTTTCAGCTGCTGTTTCACTTGTGTCTCAAAAGCTTGAACTAAGGTAGTCTATCCTCGTCATTTACTCATCTGTACATTTCAGTGTTTGTAGATATACAGGTGACATAAAGGTACTTTCATTGCATGCATTACAGGAAAACGTTTCAACAGTCACTAATGACTGACCTGCTAAAAGTTCCTGTGACGCTCCGACACTCTTTGTCATAGCTGTCAGTTTCATTGAAGTATGTTTACGCAGCCTCGAGATACTGAATGTGTTCCAGCGTCGTGTTCCTCTGACTGAGAAGGACGACTGTTTTCAATTTAAATCTGATCGTTGATGTCTTTTAGACATGACCCATTATTATGATTGTTCTTTTCGTGTCTTTTAATGCTGCTGTTGTGTTCTTTTAGTGCCTGGAAAGCACTCTGTGAACAACCATTTCACAACATTTCTTTAAAATTCTACTTATTATAATTATAAAAGTAGTGTCCCAGTGCTCCCATTACCTGGACTCCTCGTGCTCTCTGATGGTCATACGGGAAGTCTGAACCTGTAGAGAACCGCCACTGTCCTCCACACCAGGTTTAGAGTCGGTGTCTGCCTCCTGAAACTGAGAGAAAAGATGTTAGGGTAATATTTGATTTGTGATTGATTGTATTTATTTACGTGTCACGTACACAAAGTGCCCGACCCTCGTGGGTAACAGATGAAATCTGCTACAAAAAAGGTTCCTCTTCTAAAGCACGATTTGATTTGAAGTTTGAAGGATTTCTCTTTAATAGCATTAAAAAAAAGGTAAACTTGCGTTAGCTTTGCACACAAACAGCAAAACAGCTGTTCATAAACTCAGGGCTTGTGTACATACAGGATACTAAAGCTGGTTTGAACTCATCGTACGCCCTCTGGATCTTAAAGACGGCAGATCTAAAAAGGTCCAGGAGGAACAGAGAGTTGTGTGAAGGTTGTGAATCAGGAGGAGTTGTGGATTAATCTAGTTTTCTGTGGTGTTGACCTTTTAATTAGGAGTGAAGAAGATCTTTGATGAGTCAAATATTTGTTCATAATCCTTTAATGTTTTGGTGCACTGACGAAGACAACAGGGTGAAGAAACAGTTGTTTCATTTTAATATTTACAAGCTGGTCACGTTTGTTTCTACAGCTTGGGAAAAGAGTCCGTCTGGTTTATAATCTATGCGTCTACTTTGGTTTCTGGGCTTTGATTTCCTAATAATTGTGCCTAGTAGGCTTGTTTTGCACTTAAAATATTGTTAATTTATGAAACAATGACCCCAAAAAAGCAAACCAACCAATCAATCCAGGTCTTCAGCATCAGTCTCAGGATGTTGAATTGCTCAGACGTTTAGTGTTTTATATTTCAGTGGATATTTGAAGTGATGCAGCCGACATTATGAGCCTGTAAACATCAGCGTTGACTGTAATGCACATTCTGTTACTGTTCTCACTTGGATAGTCTTTGAACTAACATCAGACTCTTTTATCTTTACATCATTTCATTGTGATGGTCATCAAACCAGTATGACACAGCTGGTGCTCTACTGCCCCCTGGTGGATGGCTGTTTTGACAGCTGGACATTTATGTGATTTATTTCACACATACCTCCTGATTTCTCGGTTTGCTCAGTTTCTTCGGCTTGTCCTGCTTGGCTTTTGGGCGCCACACCTGAAGCGCCTCCTGGCTCGTGGCTGCTGCATTGCTCATTATGCCGGCCTTGCCAAACGCCTTTTTTCTGCCAAATAAATTGAAACAAAATGCTTTATTTTTATTGCTCTCCGGAGCTCTGAGTCCCAGCAGAGACAGCCGGAGAGATTTTTATCAGTGTGTCTCCTCTGCAGAGACTGTCATTAAAAAGTGTTTTGCTGTCCTTTTTCCTGGGCGAATCTCCAAACCTCAGCACTGAAGTTGTCTACTGACACAAAAGCAGCTCACCTCCTCTGTTACAGAGCCAAGATCACTTTCAACTTCATTTCACAGAGTGTATGAACAGGTTTTAATCGGAGAGGATACAGTGTTCAAAAACAAAGACAGGAGCGATAAAATGATGATCTGATTTGATCTGAGCCCAGAGAGAAATGAAAGTGCCAGGCTGAGACTTTCTTCTTAGGGAATAGTTCTGTGGGAACACAGTTAATCACTTTTGGACGCTTATGAGACGATCAATATCAGTCTCAAATCTGACGTCTGAACTGAAATATGAAGCCAAAGCCAGCAGCTGGTTCGCTTAGCTTAGCATAAAGAGACCTGAAACTCTGTACTGGCAACATCCAGCGGAGACAAGCAGCCCATCTTAAGCTCCATGTTACACCCTTCTTGTTCAATCAGTTTAAAAAATGGATTATAAAAAAAGGACAATGCCTATTTCTTCTCCAGCACCAGTTGCCAGGTAACCAGCAGATTCCAGGAAGTTACTTATCCCCGCCAAGAAATGATTTGGAACATAACACCCAAATAAAAGTTGTGTGTGTCTGTGTGTGAGTGTGTGTGTGTGTGTGCGTGTGTGTGTGTGTGTGAGTGTGTGTGTGTGTGTGCGTGTGTGTGTGTGTGTGTGTGTGTGTGTGTGTGTGTGTGTGTGTGCGTGCGTGCGTGCGTGCGTGCGTGCGTGGGTGTGTGTGTGTGTGTGTGCGTGTGTGTGTGTGTGTGTGTGTGTGTGTAATGAACAGAGGATAGAATTATTGAGTTTATTTGGAAGCTTTTGGTGCTGTCACGCAGATTTTGTCACCTTTGGACACATACAGGGAATCTATGTATTTCCCCCTGTTCCCAGTCTTCATGCTAATCTAAACTTAGCATGCCATTGCTGCAGAGATGGTAGCACAAACACTCAAAAGTTGTACTTGTGTAAATTTTGTATTCACCGTCTGCCATTTAGCAGAAATATCTGTTGTTTCTGCTCCTCACATTGTAAAGACAGGCTTGTTATTTTAGTTTGAAGACATTTTTGGGACATAGTTTATATTCTGCATTATTGGATGCTGCACTCCCAACACTCCCGACATCAATTATAAACTAAACTGATGTGACACTAACTCATAGAAAAGCTGATTCCTCTGTGTCTTCATCAGTGCATTCACACAGGACACATGTAACCTGAAGAAAACTGGGGAAAAGACGTGTGAAGACAAACACATGTTGAGGGAAACGCTATGTGGCCACATGAAAGAAAGGGAAGTAGCCAACATGGCTGACATACGACAAGCGTCAGATTAAGAAAGGAGACATTTCTCATCCAACTGATTCACACACTGGAGCAAACTTAACGTTCATTATTTTCACTTGAGTGTTCTTTTTTAAGGATTTCACTTTAAGAGCATTCAATACGAGGTAAATATGAGGTTAACCTCCGTTAGCTGTGCACACAAACAGCCGCTAGAAAATGTCCTCCAGAGGGACACTTTACACTTTTAGGCAGTGAGGACATTTCAAACTCCTCCTCTTGTCATGATTTGGTCTTTGTTTAGTTTGTATTTTGGAGTTTAGTTTAGTTTTCTTGTGTTAGTTCTACTTTCCCCTAGTGTTGCTTGTTTCCCTGTGTGTTTTATGTTTTCTAGTGTTAATTGTTTAGTCTTTAGTGTTTCCTGTTTTAGTTTGTAATTTCTTATTCTTGTTTCTCTGTGTTCCATGGTTCTTGATTTACTTTGTAGTTGTCCTCAGTGTTTCTTGTCTTGTGTTAATTCTTGTCTGTGTGTTCCCTCTTGTCTTGATTTGCCCTGATTGTCCTCACCTGTGTCTTGTTAGTTTCACCTGTCTCACCTGTGTCTGATTACCCATGTCTATTTATTCTGTGTGTTTCTTCCCTTCTGTGTCGCATCATTGTTGTTTGTTGGATGTCGTTTGTGCTTTTGTGTCAGTCTTCCTGTGATTCCTCGTGGCTACCTTTTTGGATTTAATTTTGGAAGTAAGTTTTTGTTTTGCCTTTGTGCCTGTTTAGTTTAAATAAATTATTTTTTGTTCCAATCTGCAATTGGGTCCTCCACCTCTTCATTCCAACCGTGACAGAATGATGCGACCAGATATGGACCCAGCAGACTTTGATTTAAACAAGATGGACTGTTTTGAAAAGATAGCTTATTTTCAGAATTTTTTTCGTATGGCCAGGAGCACTGCAAGTGAAGAGCAGTCGCCCTGGACAGGCACCCGCCTGGCCATTTTCACTGGGACCCGGGGAGGAAGAAGAAATGGCTCCCGATTGCCTCCAAGGTCAACCTCCCTGAAGTCTCCTCAGCCCCAGCAGTCTGTCTACCAGCCCAAGCCTCCACTCAAGCCTCAGTCCGGGCCTGAACACAGGCCCCAGCCTAGGCCTCAACACAAGCTTCAGCCCAGGCCTCAACCCAAGCCTCAGCTCCAGCCTCAGCTCCAGCCTCAGCTCCAGCCTCAGCTCCAGCCTCAGCTCCAGCCTCAGCTCAAGCCTCAGCTCAAGCCTCAACCTCAGCAGCCTGTCTACCAGCCCAAGCAACAGCCTCAGTCCAGGCCTCAGCCCAGGCCTCAACCGAAGCCTCAGCAAGAGCCTCAACTCAGGCCTCAGCCCATGTTGCTGCCCAGCGCACCCGAGTCTTCACTGCCCAGAGCTCCAGTGACTTTGCCCCTGTGCTCCCCAGTGACTTTGCCCCTCTGCGCCCCAGGGCCTCAGCCTCACTGCGTCCCTGCAGAGCGCCCTCTGCTGCCTGTGACTGCTGAGCTCCGTAGTCCCCCTGTTGAAGAGAGGGGGATTCCTGCGGATTCCCTGTCGGCGGTCCGGCCGACTCCTGACGTCGCCTCGGCGGTCCCTCCTGACGTCACCTCGGCGGTCCGGCCGATTCCTGACGTCACCCCTGACGTCACCTCGGCGGTCCGGCCGATTCCTGACGTACCCTCGGCGGTCCGGCCGACTCCTGACGTCGCCTCGGCGGTCCGGCCGACTCCTGACGTCACCTCGGCGGTCCGGCCGATTCCTGACGTCACCCCTGACGTCCCCTCGGCGGTCCGGCCGATTCCTGACGTCACCCCTGATGTACCCTCGGCGGTCCGGCCGATTCCTGACGTCACCCCTGACGTCCCCTCGGCGGTCCGGCCGATTCCTGACGTCCCCTCGGCGGTCCGGCCGATTCCTGACGTCCCCTCGGCGGTCCGGCCGATTCCTGACGTCACCCCTGACGTCCCCTCGGCGGCCCGGCCGACTCCTGACGTCCCCTCGGCGGTCCGGCCGATTCCTGACGTCCCCTCGGCGGTCCGGCCGATTCCTGACGTCCCCTCGGCGGTCCGGCCGACTCCTGACGTACCCTCGTCGGTCCGGCCGACTCCTGACGTACCCTCGTCGGTCCGGCCGACTCCTGACGTACCCTCGTCGGTCCGGCCGACTCCTGACGTACACTCGGCGGTCCGGCCGACTTCTGTGTCTCTGTGGGAGGCCCTGCCAACACCTGATTCCAAGTTGGAGGTCCTGCCCACTCCTGTTTCTCGGTGGGAGGTTCTGCCCACTCCTGTTTCTCCGTTGGAGGATCTGCCCACTCCTATGTCTCGGTGGGAGGCCCTGCCAACACCCGTTTCCAAGTTGGAGGTTGTGCCCTCTCCTGATTCTCTGTTGGAGGATCTGCCCACTCTCGTGTCTCTGTCGGAGGTCCTGCCGACTCCGCAGCTTCCTGATCACTCGTCTGGGATCCTGCCGACTCTGCAGCTTCCTGCGCCATCGTCAGAAGGCTTTCTGACTCCCCCTGAGCTGGTCTCTGTGTTTGGTCGGCCTCCTGGCCGCCCACCTGAACTGTCTCCCGTGTTTGGTCGGCTTCCTGGCTGCCCACCTGACCAGCTCACTGTATTTGGTAAGCCTCCCGGCCGCCAACCCGAACTTTTCCCCCTGTTTGATCGGCCACCTGGCCGCCCCCCTGAACTGATCCCCGTCTTTGGTTGGCCACCTGGCCGCCCCCCTGAACTGTTCCCCGTGTTTGATCGGCCTCCCGGCCGCCCCCCTGAACGGTGCACCATGTCTGGTCTGCCTTCGGGCCGTCCACCTGAACTGTTCTCATTGTTGGGCCAGCCTCCTGGCCGCCCTCCCGAACTGTCCGGGCTATGTGCCCTGCCTCCAGGCCGTCCGCCTGAGAGTCCGGAGGCCCTCCTCCGGACCCCCTCCACCCACCCTGTTTTGGTTTATTGACGTTTTGGAACGTCTGGGATCCGTCCCTTGAGGGGGGGGTTATGTCATGATTTGGTCTTTGTTTAGTTTGTATTTTGGAGTTTAGTTTAGTTTTCTTGTGTTAGTTCTACTTTCCCCTAGTGTTGCTTGTTTCCCTGTGTGTTTTATGTTTTCTAGTGTTAATTGTTTAGTCTTTAGTGTTTCCTGTTTTAGTTTGTAATTTCTTATTCTTGTTTCTCTGTGTTCCATGGTTCTTGATTTACTTTGTAGTTGTCCTCAGTGTTTCTTGTCTTGTGTTAATTCTTGTCTGTGTGTTCCCTCTTGTCTTGATTTGCCCTGATTGTCCTCACCTGTGTCTTGTTAGTTTCACCTGTCTCACCTGTGTCTGATTACCCATGTCTATTTATTCTGTGTGTTTCTTCCCTTCTGTGTCGCATCATTGTTGTTTGTTGGATGTCGTTTGTGCTTTTGTGTCAGTCTTCCTGTGATTCCTCGTGGCTACCTTTTTGGATTTAATTTTGGAAGTAAGTTTTTGTTTTGCCTTTGTGCCTGTTTAGTTTAAATAAATTATTTTTTGTTCCAATCTGCAATTGGGTCCTCCACCTCTTCATTCCAACCGTGACACCTCTAGTATTTAAGAAAGATGGAAATCATTTTATATCACACAATTAGAGAAAAATGGCATTGCGTCTTAACGTAATATTTACAGTATATGGTCTTAACTCACCTTTTAATTACAGGAGGAGGGTGTGACTTCATGTCTTCCTGTCCTATTGGCCCCAGCTCAGCCTTGTCCAGCAGGATCATCTCCTGTTTGAGTTCCCTGAATCTTTGCAGCTCCTCCTCCTCATCTACAGACTCCTCCTGCTCCTCCACACTTGACCCCATCAGCTCTGACAGCTGGAGCTTCTCCACCAGCGGCAGCTCCACCACTGAAACATCCACTCCATCCAAGTTAAATATGTTTCATTAAACTAAGGGAGCAGTGCAAGTTACTTTTCACTGTTCAGTTAAACTCTCTCTGCAGTGCTTCACTTCTTCGCAGTTTCTTGTGTCTCTCTTTCTTTAAACTGCATGTTGTTCCTGTGGATGTCTAAATGTTGTGCACGTTAAGGTCAAGCTACTGTTCTTTGATTGTACATTGTATGGTATAACCACAATCAAGGGTTTCTATTTTATTCTATCCTCTGTGGTCCCATGTAGACCCGTGATTTAGAAGATGAAAGCTTTGAATATTTACATGAAAATCAGTTTTCTCTGACACTGAATCAGCAGAGACAGAATTGTTAAATATGTTTATGTATTACTGTTTCCTTCCTGTCACACTTAAGAATGAAGTCAAGTTGTTGACATCTGTTCTCTGTTTGCATTTGTTCAGGTTTTACAAAAAGTCTAACATGAGCGCGGATATAAAACAACAAAAGCCATCGTATTACAGCCAGTCAGGGTTTTCAGTTTGTCTGTTAAGACTTGTGCAGAGGTATCTAATAGTAAGCTGGTGGCCGATCTGCAATCGAGTTATGAGGCAGGAAAAGCAGTATCAGAGCATCTCTCAGACTTTGATCCTCACCAAGCATTTCCAGAGAGCATTATGTTGCAGAGTGTTAACCAGCAACCTTGACCTGATTATTAAGAAAATATGAGGGGGGGATAGAACAATGACAATAAGTCATTTATGTTATTGCAGTTAAAAAATCAGATCACAATGCAGAATGTCGATTAATGGTGTGTATAGAAAACTGAGTGACTCTGAGTGGATTCAATGAGAGGAGATTTCCCCCTGGAGACGGGAGCCCCGTCTTTCTGAATAACCTTGTATTTGGGGAGATAAACGCTGTGATTGAGGGGTGTGATGGGCTCGTTGTGCAGCAGCAGCCTCTCCTGTGGGGGGCCGTCTCGGGCTGCTCACAGTGATTACCTCCAGACAGAGCTCGGAGACACAGCGCTCCCCGTTCAGAGCCTACAGGTTATCGATCATTTTCATCTGGCTAAAAATATTCCAGGGAGGAGGGGTGGGGGGGCAGTCAGCTGACTGTCACGCGCCGTCTCCAAGGCAACAGAAGTCACACCAGTAAAGTGGTACCAGGGCAAGGAGCTATTTTTGTGACCAGCGCGTCCTAGCTTTGACTAAAAGAGCAGATGGCTGGGATGCACGTGCATACTGAACACCTCGCTGCTGCATTGTTCAGAGTTAAGGTGCCTTTGACTCACCTGGAGGAGTCTTCCTCCCACTGATTGGACGCTTATTCAAAAAAGACCTCAGGTACTGCAGGATGCCCTCGACCCCCTGGCTCACGATGTCCTGCGGGGGGAAAGTGATGGGGCAGTCCCTCAGGCTCAAGCCTCCTAGGGTGGTCACATAACCTGGAAAAAGGGCATTTAAAAAAAATCTTAGAACTGTGTTTACAGGTCACAGTTTCTACATTTATACAGACTTTATTTACAATGAATGCATCTTAAAGATATCTTCAAGCTCTGTCTTTTTAAACAAGAGTTAAAATGTCATTCAAGTCTATTTGAACTCGGCCCTTAAAGTAATTAAAGGACAACAAAGTATATTTCTTGTTTCTGTCACTGACAACATTACAGAAAAGATCAGAAACAGAGTTAGACCTTTTCGACGAGGAGGCAGATTATTCTTTTAACCAGAAAAACTTGTTACATCACTCACGTCATGGACACCAGACTCTTTTGATAAAAATGATTATTTAACCATGCAACCAAGTGGCAACCTATAAAAGATCCTGTTTTTACAGCATAAAAAAACATTTACAGCCTGATTCAAGAAACTCAATAGGTCTGATTAGTGATTGTCATCATGGGCACACAATGTACGGGTGGTGAATTTTTAAAAAAGGCTGTTTTGATTTCATGAACGATACGTGTTATCTGTAGTTAGGCGTGTAGCTGACATGATTGACAGGTGGGCACGATGTAACAGTTTGTTAAGAGGCTTAAAACCCGCCTCAGCTCCAACTCTCAAGTAAGTAAGACTTTATTTATATAGCACTTTTAAAACACTTAGTTACAAACTGCTTCACAGATAAAAGCAATCAAACAATTCATACAGTGAGAACACATTTACATAAATAAGTCACAAAGTTGAACAAGGCAAAGTTAAGAACAGGGAAACATACGTACAAGCACACACACAAAAAAGAAGGCACAAGAAAGGGTTTTTGGGTTACATGAAGGCTTGAAGGTGAGTTTTTAGAGGCTTTTTGAAACAACAAAGATTCTGTTGATCTGAAGGTGAGTGGGAGTTGATTCCAAAGAGTGGGGGCTAAAACAGTGAAGGCACAATCACCTTTTGTTTTGTAATTAGAGCGGGGGATGGAAAGAAGGCCAAGATTAGATGATCTGAGTATACGAGGGGTGGGATATGGTACGAGGAGGTCAGAAATGTAGCTGGGGGCGAGGTCGTGCAATGCTTTGTGTGTAAGTACCAGGATTTTGTAGTGGATTCTGAATTTTACTGGAAGCCAATGAAGGGAGGCAAGAACGGGGGAGATGTGGGAACGACGGCTCCAAAGCCACAGGAACAGATAGCTGACGTCACTCAGGCTTCGTCCGTTAATAATACAGTCTATATGCAGAACACAGGAGTTGCTTGTCATCTGTTTTTTTTAATGACGCCTGGTGACTTTGAAGAGAGCGATATAACAGCTGTGTCTTGTTAAAAGAATCTTCTTCATCTAAACAAAATGGTCTACCTTTCTGTAATGTTGTCAGACACCTGAAATAACAATCTGAGCCTGTCAGTGACAGAAACAACAACTTCTAGTGGACAGACTTTAATAAGGTGTATTTGCGTACAAAGATTTGCAGCCATTAAAGCGTTTTTCGCTGCTGCCAGCTAAAGCAATATACAAGAATAATTCCAAAATGTGTACCTATTATTCACTCCATCATTAAGACATGTGAAATAGGAGCCAGAAAATATTTGATTCCTCTTTAATGGCCTTTCATGCAAGCAACAGTTCTTGCAACGACCACTAGGGGGTTTGCTGAACTTGCTGCCAGTGAGGCTGATTGAAACTGATGAAACTACAATAAACAGAGACATGATTTGTAGGTGAAATGAGCTCAACTTACCCAACTCTGCTGGAAGTTCTGAGATGGGATTCCCTTCCAGAAGTAGAATATTCAGACATCTGCATGAGTGAAATTTGAGAATATGAGATGACTGACTCTGACCGGGTTCAATGCTGAAAATGGGAACACGACAAAAATGTACAAAATATGCCCTAATCAAAAAGAAATCTTATTTTTCCACTCTTGGGAATCATGCATTCGGTTTTTCTCCGTACAAAAGTACTCTGAGATATTAAAATCGGTACCTAAAAATGTGACATTTAGAAGAACGAGTGTACTGTACTCCCATGGTAGCCGAGGGGGTTGGAATCAATCAGCATAAATTTCAAAGAGCCAATGCATAAGGAGCCTACCTGTGCGAGCCAATTTCAGCGGGGAGCGTTTCAATTTGGTTATTTCTGAGATCCAGCCACACCAGGTTGGGCAGGCTGATGAACAATGATCCTGGGACGTGGGTTATCTGGTTCCTTTCAAGGTATAAACACTGAGGAGGATAAAATGAGCCGTTAGAATAATTGGATAATGCAGAAGAAAAAAATTCCACTGACATTATAAAATAGTTTTCTCTAATGTTACAGCTTTATAAGCACTGCAGTGTATCGTCATGCGTAGAGGTTGGTGAATACACAGTGGAGTCCAAACTGACCTTTAGTTTGCTATTTTTCAAAACACTGTCTGGGATGTGTTTCAGGTTAGTTCTGCTCAGACACAACATCTCTGATGGGGAGATCATTGTTGAAGTGATACTGAGATATTTAGTGCACACACAGTATTGTTGAGAGAGTCAGAGTGTCCGCTCGCACCATCACTTTATTTCTGTTACCTGAAAATTACAAAAAATAAAAATAACAATGTGAATACCACATCCGATGGACAAGTTTAGGTGAACAGATTGATAGATAGATGTACAATATTGATCTCAAACATGGAAATGTCTGTTTTACAGTGGCACAGCAACAATAAATATTACGTAACATTAACACTTAAGAAATCTCATAAAGGGACATAAATACTACAATAACTAAATAGATTAAATATAAGAATATGGCTGTGTCCGAAATCACTCACTCATTCCCTACTCCCTACATAGTGAGTTATATGTAGTGGACTATGTAGTGCACTCACTCAGAAAAATTTAAAAACATTTCGGACACTACTCGCTCACTCGCCGGCCGCTGACAGTGACGTCATTGTTGTCGCGCAACTAAAACGTGCAGCTTAACAACGGCCGAGGATCAATAATAACGGTAAATAACGGCATGAACTTCAGTGATAACTTCTATTTTACTGAGTGGATTTTCACTAAACATTTACAAATAATAAATGAATATGAAATATTGAATTTGACATAGGCTATAATGAAACATATTTTCGGACCAAAACTCATGTATTTATGTTCACAGACCCTCCTCTCGTGTCTGTGAGGTGGTTTAATCGTGATCGGATGTTTATATTTTCACAAGTTTGTTAGCTTAGCTTAAATTAGCAAAAGTTTCCGCACATTAGCGACACTTTTCCACAGCCGTGTTTTCATTTTTAGCTTACCCAGATTGTTTAAGAACAAACTCGCAACATGTTAACGCGACTCTATTCAATATAAATTGATAAAGGAACGAATAAAGACGAAAAAAAATGTAATACTAACCTTTAACCGCTGCCTCTCTGAGTTTGACGCCGTAACCATGACAACGAGGACAACACCAACTACGGCGAGTGTACGCGGTCAAACAAAGCGAGCTGTATCCATAGTGAATTCTTCTAGTACTTATAAAGAACTTTTAAATATTAACACATCAATTTGAAACTTTTATTTTATTTATACATGTGTATTAATCATCAACAGGGGCAGGTAAAGCTGGTGAAGATAAAGTGTTAAATGCCTCCTCCCCCCCACCCGTCAGTGAATTGGTACCGCCCACCCTTCTCCAAATGAGGTTCATTAATACTGGCACACAGCACCGGGTTTCTGCCGGTACCGGCTGAAGAAGCTCCCCGATCTGTGCTCATCCATCCCGGCTGCTCCTGCTGGGAGGCTGCCTGCTCCTCGTGTGTTGAGATGCATGACAGTCCGCGAACACAGATCCACGTCGGCTTCAAACTCTGGCCAGCAACTGTCACACTACTCTCAGGTGTCAAGACAGGTAGAACACTAACGAGGGACTTCCGGTTAGCCCTTTCAGTATAAAAGTCCTTTCAGTACAAAGTGAACAATATCAGTAAAGTTGAGGGGAAAACAAAACAACACAATATATTAGCCTATAATATAAAATAGTATAGCATAGCTTAATATAAACTGGTGTATAGCATTTATATAGTCATATTGTTGTAAATTTTAATGTATCCTCATACAGTGTAATGGGGTTTTAAAAAATGTGCAAAAGCTATATACTTTTTATGCAACACATAAGTTTCATGCTTTTTATTGAAACTCTGTTAAATTGCATTGTCCCTAATAAATAAATTATTCAAATTCAAATAAATAAATACAATAGACTGACAATAAATAAACAGACTGACAGGCTGCACTACAACTTCTGCCTCTCCATGAAAAATTGTAACAATTATAGCATTATAACAGGCTAAACTTATGAAGGGTAGCAGGAATACTAGAATTTTGCAAGTCCACCCAATATTGTGTATTTCCATGTTTTTAATATCTCAAATCACAGAAAATCTTCTGCACATTGTTTAAATTGCACGATACGTTGACTACTATTTCTGCTATTTAGACTATGTCTCCAGTTGTGCCCAAAAATACACCTGTTTTGAAATAATAAATCTAAACTACCTCCCAATTATTATTAATATTATCTGCTACCTCGGATCATTAAAATAAAGGAGGTTGTTTACATTTTTAAACAGCAAAATAACAAAGCATTAGGCTACTTAACTAACATACAGTATAGTCCTCATGGCTAGAACTGATTATATAATATGAAGCAAAACATAGGAAGGACTTCTAAGGGATAAACACATTTTCTTTTTAGGTCTGTACAACTTCATATACAGTTTGTATAAATGTTTCATATAGGATTTTCATTGTGAAATCCTGCAGAAATTATTTGTGGTATTTGATTGAAGTAAGATAAAATAAGGCATCTAGTCCAAATTGAACACAGCATTTAACTTTACAAAATCTAAATGATATGATACAAAAGTTGTGTCATTGTAGAAATAACAGGCAAGGTAGGCAACTGTCCGGGCCCCAGGCTAGTAGGGGGCCCCCAAGGGATGACTAACTTTTGGCTCAAATCAAGCAGCAACCTCCGGTGCTGCAAAAGCACCAGAAGTCACATACACACCCATTCAGAAAAGCCTGTTTTTACAGCAGACATTAACATGTTTACAGCCTGGTACAAAAAACCAAACAGGTCTGATAGCTCATGTCTCGATCGGCACACACTGTACGGGGGGTGAACTTTTTGATGACTCATCTGTTTTGATTTGATGAAGGATAAGAGTTATTCACAATAAGGCGTGTAGCTGACCTGATTGACAGGTGGGCGCGGTGTAACGGTTTGTCAGGATGCTTAAAACCCGCCTCAGCTCCAGCTCTCAGCCTGTCGTTAGGTTGACTGAAAGTTAGGCTGAGACAGCATTTCCAGCATGGAGACCGCCATCGATGGGACTCCAGCGCCCCCTGCAGGAACAGACGGGTGACGTCACTCAGGCTTCTTCCATTCATATTTACAGTCTATGCTCAAAATGAGCAAAGTTTGCAATGACATAGGAAACCTCCTTTAAGGGGTCCCATCAGACAGCACTCACTCTCGTTGTGATGCTAAACCTAGCATATATCATCGCTGTGAAAACTTGTTTATCAGCGAAAGACACAGAAGGAAAATAAATGTTCACATTCTGCAACTTCTTCGTTAGTGTCAAATTATTCATGATGTTGATGAATGCTGGTTGGAGGGGCCCCCTGTGAATTTTTTACCCATGGGCCCCATCAGACTCTTGCCACTGTTTGGTTAGCATATTTATGACGCACACTTCAGTTTATCATATTTATGATGCGACTGCAGCGCCTCATCAGTGACCTATCTGTGGGCTTTTATTCCTAAGGCACACTTCCTGTTTCCTCCCTGGTGACTGCGTGTAGCTTTACACAGCTCTGACTCTCAGACTGACAAACACAAGTCTCTCGGTTTTACTGGCAGGCTACGGAAGACAACTGAACACCAGCAGTGCCGAGTGATTATATTTACCTCCAACTGTAACAAACCGAGCAGCATTAGATTTACTTACGCTCTTCATCTCAAATGGCTTAGGAAGAGTCTTACACTCCCGGGGAGAGTAAATAACGGGGGGGAAAGGGGAATAACGGAGACGGTCTGGGTGAAATGCACGGTTATGATTTCTGTCTTTTGATAAGGGTGTCCAACACAGAGCTGTAGTTTCTCTTCAAGAGGCGAGGAATGCAATCTGAGCATCAATGTTTCACTGGGGCAAGTGGAAGAAGAGGATGGGAGCCAACAGTTCTTCAAAGAGACCCGTGTTCGACGAGAAGGAGGATGGTAAGTCCCCGCAGAACCCCATGCAAAAACCCCACTACTTCAGAAGTTCAGCTCTGACTTGCAGCTGTGTTGGGTTGCAAGGCTGAATTTGTGATGTCATGTTAGCTCCAGTCTGTTGGCTGTAATACCGACATGGAGTTATGCTTTAGTTGTCAAAGTTGTTGAGCCTTCTCAATGTTGACAGAGCAACACGTCAGCGCTGTTTTTGTGCCTGGAAGTGTTGCTCTGCTTGGTCAAGAGAAAAGAAGCAAGCTTTCATAATCACGCCTCTAAAGGGACACTAGTTTGAGCTCTAAGAAGTCCATGTGTAGATTACGGCTGTCAAAATGTTTGATAGCATGTGTTTTCAAATGACACTGCCTTCAGTCATGCGTTCAACCTGAAGCTGCTGCAAGAGCATTATTATTATTGTTAGTGATAATTGAGATTTAAAATGTCCTCTGTTTTAGGGGACATCTGAAGGCAATGTCCACATTACACAAATAGTTGCCAAGGCATTTGTGCAATTTAGACAGCATGCAGGAGTTTGCTTGCAAGTTTTGGTCATTACAAATAAATGAAGCAACATTGGGTGCAGAATAGGGCTGTACGATATTGTATTATGCTGGCATCCCAATATCTTTTCCATCTGCGATATGAAAAATAGAGACAATCAAACAAGTGCAGGGTGCTTTTAATGCAAATATAAAGCCTGCATGGTTAGAAAGTTGTAAGATGTGTGATGACTTCGTTCTATATTTTGATAACAAAATGGTAAACAAACAAACAAACTCTAAAGAGCATATTAGCCTTTCTATACCTCCGTTTCTGTCTGCTGTTTCTGCATCATGTCCCTCCTGCAGCCAGAAAAGCTTTTTAGTGGGTTTGACAACACTGAAAAGAAAAAATCCTGCACACTACTCAAGCTCGGATTCACCAATGTATTAGAAAAAATCACAACGTTTGGCTCTTGACAAAGGTTCAGAGGGATCAAACGTTGTGATTTCTTTCTAATAACTTGGTGATGCTGAGCATGAGTAGTGTGCAGCATTTGTTCATGTCAATGTGACAGTTTTTTGTCCCACGCACCTTCTTCATGAGAGAGTTGGATGTGCGAACACCTCCTTTAAAACATGGTGGGGGTTTTTTAACCGTTGATGTGACATCAATAGTCTGAGAGGAGCTGATTTAGCTGGAGCTTCATCTGACTGCATGAACATGTTGTTGAAGCTCGGCCATGAAACCTGCATGGGTCTCGACCAAACAGGTCAAACGTGCACAAACTGAGTGAGGAATAACCACGTCTTTAAATAGAATGTATTTTTATTTAGTGCCATAAATTCAGACTTTTGTGATGTGATTTCAATGCTATTGTAATCCATGATGCAGCCCTACAGTGAGCGCCTGTAGGACTTGTATTTTCTGTTGTGGTGGTATTGAAACATGTATTGTTTGTCTGTACTTGCATTGCATCAAAAGTGTTGTGACATCCCTGTGTGTAGATAATATTGTCATTAGTACTAAACCTGCAGGATTACCACTCCGTCACAAACGGCACAGATATCTGCTCGTGCTGTGAGGAAAAAAAAACCTTCATGCCCGAGTGAACCCTTTTTGAAATGTGAAACTATTTGAAGGCAGATATTTAATTGCATAATTAGGACAAGATTAGTGTCATGCATGGAAGTAATGTTAATTTATAATGTCTTGTCAGTGTACGGGGTATCAGACTGTTGGAAGCGGACTCATTAAGCTCTGTGACAGATCACAGAGCGATCATTAATGTGACGGCCAAGTTACAGACAAAACTTCAGCAAAAACGAGGTCATTTCACTGCAGGCAAGTGGTCATATGACTCCTCCGCGTGTGTGTGTGTGTGTGTGTGTGTGTGTGTGTGTGTGTGTGTGTGTGTGTGTGTGTGTGTGTGTGTGTGTGTGTGTGTGAGTGTGTGTGTGTGTTCAGTACATGCTACTGGATACACGTGAAATCGATAAAGAGTTATTCTGGTATTTTTCCCTTCAGTTGGGGCTTGTTTTCGTCACTCAGATTGTTGTTCTATTCTTCTGTAATGTTTGCACAGTAACCCTTGGCTGTAAACCAGCCAGATCAAAGTATCTCCACTTCATGTGTTGTTAGTTTAAACCTGCAGTCCTATTTACATATTTTGGGCCAAAATAACTAATAAATACAAAATTAATTTGAATTTCTTCCGTAGATTTCTTCAACCAGCTTTGTGTTCTTGAGCAGAGAGTGCATCCACTACTTAAGTTGTTCTCGTCCCTGACAGGTTCAGATTGTTATTCTCAGAGTCTGACATCATTACAGAAATCATTTCTACAGATGGAGAGCTTTTTGTTTAAGAAAAAGAAGATTATTTAATGAGTAGAAGACGTCGCATTGCTCTCTTCGAAGCCTTCGTTAAAAACCCCACATATTGTTCATATGAAGCTGCAGCACTTCTGAAAATGTTCTCAAATTTTCAGGAGGAGCTGCATGTGTGAACACAAATAGACATAAATTCACTTCGGCTTCACCCAGATTTCTTCCTGCAAGCCTCCTAGTGAATGTCACGTGTGAAGTCGGGGTGAGCTGATGTGAGAAGCTGCAGGTATTCTTCAGGAAAAGTGGGAGGGGGATGACGTTTACCGGGTATGTCCTGCAATAAGCCCACGGCTATAGACTGTGAGCATCTGGTGTGATCTCCATGCACGTAATGAAATCGCTTCATTATGTTTTCTGTTCTTTTGTTGATATTCTGAATGTGTCAAACTACACGTAGCAATGCTACACTTGGATATATGTGCAATAATTGTCATCATAGCATCTGACTCAGTGGCTTCGTCTTCCACTTCTGAGTCGTTGTTTTATTTTTTATGTTTCTAAGATTTTTATCAGAAGGACGGCACAGTCGATATAGTCGTAAATCAGGGAGAGAGAGCGTGAGGTATGACATGCAGTAAAGGAGCCACAGGTTGGATTTGAACCCGGGTTGCCCGCTTTGAGGACTCTATAGCCTTGGTACATGGGGCGCACAAATCAGCTACTAGGCCACCTGCACACCGGCGTTGTTCTTTCTGCCTCATGTCTCGCCTCCTGAGACTCATCCCCTCCTGTCCGACAGAGGTAGTCTCCTGCTGTGACTCAGGAAGGTTTCTGGGGCGGTCTGCCTGAAACTTTGTAGAAGCTTTAGTTTGTTCGTATTGTTATGTGACATTCGAAAAGTTTACTTTGCCTGGATTCAGGAAATTCATTGCAGCCATTAAATCATTTTTTCACAGCTGCATGCTGAAGCAACTTACCTCAACAACTCTTGGTACCTATTAGACAGTTAGTCCCCTCATTAGGATAATATAGAGCCAGGGATTACAGCTTTCTCTTTACAACCTCCTAGAAAAGGGTGCAGCTGTAATTCAGATTTCTATCAAGGGGAGAGGTTGTTGGATCGATCAGGAGCGGCCCCTTCAGACCCTCTCTGCGCTGATCACAGTTCAGTTTCTGTAGCTGCTCTGTGTGATTAAAGGAGAAGCCGTGAGATGATGTTTCTAGAGAGAGAGAGAGAGAGAGAGCGAGAGCGAGAGCGAGAGAGAGAGAGAGAGAGAGAGTCTACAATCTTTTTTATCGGACAGAAGTCAGTGTCCAAACCCGTCCATCATCAATTTGAGGCAGGTGCCACCTACCTATGACCCACTAAACAGGAAGAACTGCTGTGAGTCCACTTCCGTCTGCTGTGTCAGGAGTCGATGTGGTTGCATCGACACAGCCATCGTGATGATCATCCCCTCGATCATGATACACGGATGCATCCGGCCAAATGTGCCTTTGATTTTATGATTCAATGTTTCTGTTGAGCAGGTGTACTAATGGACGGTTCTTTTGTGCAGCTATGAAACACTTCTGCTGAACAGAACTGAACTTACAGAGTAAATGGAAGAAGGTCACATATGCATTTCAAAGTGATTCAGCTGTTTTTAATCCCAGGACCTACAGAGCTCAACAGTGATGTTCCCATCCCAAAATCCCGTTCATTTTCTCCATAGCGGATTTGATTATTAGCCATGATGTCATAACCATCACAGGTAGACTGACCACGAGCTACCTGAGTGAAACGATGGTTTATGCTCTTGTAGGAGAAACAAGTTCGTACGATATCAACCTCGTTGATAAACAAGATTTATTCGCGAAAAGAACTACGCTACCCACGATCGTAGAGCGTCACAGCGACGCCGCTGATTGGTGGAGCTTGCTGTTACCATGGCAATGTTTCCCACCCCTTAGCGCTGTATGTGAACATATTGTTAGCAGAATAGCTAGTTAGTTAGCACACAGGAAAAGTACTAATAACCTTGTTATGCAGCAGTGAATGTAATGTATATATTCAACATAACAAACTACAAGATTTAAAAAAACTTGAATTAACAGTATAAACACGATAACAACGACTAAAGTTACATTTAAGAAGACAAGGTATCATTCGCAATGGATTGTGGGATGAGTAGTTCCTTGATTCCTGAGGAATGACATGCACACAGTCCTGTACCTTTACCTTTTTCTCAGTTTTTCAACGCTGTTTTTGCACCAAATCAAATGTTTAATAGTCACGAGTATTGGGGTAGCTGGTTGTCGTGGTTACAGGCTTTAATGTCTTGATATAAGGAGTTTGTGAAATGTCAACGGAGGATTGGAACGGTGTACTTCTGGAACCAGAGCCGCAGAAAGAGTGGGCGGTCACTGTTCAGCTCTTTGTTCATTTTCATATTTTGGGCCTACGTGACGAAACGGTAGAAGAAGTTTGAGGATTTTGCTCCTGTAGATTTCTTCAGCCTGCAGCAGTGAAGCAGGCTGTAATGGCTGCAGCATAGTCTCCCTCATAGCTCCCTGAAGTAAAGTCCGTCCACTAGAAGTTCATGTTCTTGTCACTGACAGACTCAGATTGTTATCCTCAGTGTGCGACAACATTACAGAAAGGATCCCTGCAGAGAGACACCTTTATGATAAAGATGAAAATGATTACTTTTAAACCAGAAACAGCGGTTACATCACGCTCTACAAGGACACCAGAATCCATCGACAAAAACAGTCATTTAACCTTGCAGAGGACAGGAGGTGCACAACTATCGCAGCCTCAAACTGTTTTTTTAATCAAAAAATCACGTCACAAAAAAACTAAAACTAACTGTTCGGCAGTAGAAGAGCAACTCCTGTGAAATGTTTCGTAAATTCTGTATTTTTTCTACGAGATCTGGTGGCTTTGAATGTTTTTTTTTTAACGGGAAACAGCTTTTACATGGCTGTCTTCAAAGCCACCAGACCTCATGGACAAAAAGTGTTTTTCACCCTCAGGACACGAGAGTTCCTGGTTTACTTCTCCCTCAATCAGTCAGCTTGATTTTGTTGTTTTCTTTTATTTCATTAGCATTTTAGATGCAACCCAATATTTGAGCGATAAACAACAGCACACAAAAACAATCTGCGTTTTCAGTGAATGGACTTTGGTGGCTTCAAAGAGAGTGATGCAAAAAAATCAACTCCCTCTCCAACACAAAGATCGATCTCTGTCGGGGTTTCTTTCTTTAATGTATTTTTCTATGATTATTTTTGGGCTTTTCATGCTTTTATTTAGAGACAGGACCGTGGACAGAGTCAGGAATCAGGGAGAGAGAGAGAGAGTGGGGAATGACATGCAGGAAAGGAGCCACAGGTCAGATTCGAACCCGGGCCCCCTTGTTGGAGGACTACAGCCTCAGTACATGGGGAGTGCGCACTAACCACTGGGCTCCCTGCATCCCTCTATCATGTTTTTAGGCACTTACCATAATGATCTGTGTCAGTAAGAAGCAATCTACTGTAGTAACTCCAAAACGTCTCGCACCTGTTCATCATTTAGAAAAAAACCTATCGAATAGAAAACAAACTCCAAGCTTTCATAAATACCTGACTTCCTTTTGAACTTGAGTCTTTTTACCTCGAGCACTTGTGAAGCGCTCCGTCTGCACAGTAACTCGTGTTTGTGAAGCAGCTGCTTCTCTTTCTCACCGTTCGTCTTTAAAAGAGCTGCACGGCTCTGACATAAGTCTGACACTGTGTGGATGCTGACTTTGACTCAGGATGTCTCTTAGAAACAGAATCTGTTGGCTTCTTGGAGAGCAGCATATGGCCGACATTAGGCAGTAATATTAGAGCAGCGTTTGGCTGAAAAGGCTGCAAACATAATCAAGCGGTCAGGTTGATGTCCATGCGTAGCTGCCAGAAGGGCTTTTCTGGCAGCTACTTTGATTACCAAGGGAGGGCTGTGGAATTGATTGAGGTGCACATCCTGCTAGTTTCTGCTCTGCTTTTCTCACTGAAACACTTTGACAACAGAGCTGAGGGTGAGAAATTAGTTTGAGATAAATGATGGTTTAGCCGCTCCGGTCTGTCGGACACTTTGTCTTTTGTCATCATTTTGAAGACGTCTCTTTCTCTCTTTGGCTGCTGAATCAGTGAACAGCTCTTTAAATTTTCAGACGCTCTTTACTCTCTCCGTGCTGGATAGAGGAGCTTCATGAAGGCCGTTTGTCACAGTGAAGTTGCATAAATAAGCAGTGAGAGGTAAAATGTCACAGTGAGAGTTAGCAGGACAGAAGACACAGAGGAGAGTGCAGAAAAACCTCCAAGAACCAGGTCATAACTTTAGAACTGGGCCATCGACTGGTTCTGATTAAGGTTGTCCAAATTTTCAAGGGGTTTCATGACTGATAGTATCCGAAAGTAATGAAGCTTTTAGAAGAACGACCGATCTTCAGTCTGCAGTCAGAGGATTTGAAGTGATAAGGTTAAAGTGTACATGCTTGTGCTGGTTACACGTTGCTCCGGTCGAGTGGTTATATTTTTATCTAACCTGACATAGCACACATACATTTAATCTCTATTCTCTAGATCAGAACACAGACAAATCGTGCTGCTCCTAGGAGACACGATCCGTTCACTGTGCTCGTTTACATCTGGGTAGTAGAGCGCTCTGATGGTACGGCAGCCGTTAACAGGAGCTACAGCTCTACGTCACAGTTTAGACAGAGCAATCGACCGGCATTGCAGGCCTGAGTTGATACAAATATTGATTGATTGAGAGAACTTTATCGACAGACAAAGTCTGAATTAGTCTCGCATCACAGCGGCTCCATTTACAACACAAACATTAAAGACAAGATACAAAGATTTAACACTCTTTAAACACCAAACAAATATCCAGAGGCCGTCACTCTTTGCTCTGGGATCCAGCTCCATATTCAATGTTAAGACTGCCTGGTGAGTGCTTCAGTGTGATCTTATTTAAAAGATTATCAGTTCTTATTCTGTGTTCAGAGCGTGGTGAGGGTCAGAGACGAGGCTGTTGGCCAGCTTTAACATGGTTTTATTGTAGGCTGGTTCATAGAGTCTCTGCAGTGGTTGTCCTAAAATCTTATTTAGTGGAACAGTTTAGACTTTGAAGTAGTGGACAGACACGTGTACCATGTGGTGTTAAAAGACGCTCAGAATCCCAGGAGCAAAAAAACAAAACAAGAAACTAAATCTTTATAAGTCATTCTGATGCCGACTTTAATTGTTTAAATGGCTAATCGTGCACATCTCTTATCGGCACGACTCGCCTGCTGTCAAGAAAATTGCATCAATGATGAAAAGTTCTAAGAATGTGTAAATTGGGACATTTTTTACCATTTACACTGCAAGGCAGGTTTATTTCTTCAGCACGTTTCAGCAACAAGGCGATGCAAAGTGCTGCACACACGACACTGAAAAATAAATAAATGGAGAGACAAACCGAAAGTTGTGACGCAGGTCAAAGATTGTGTGGATTAAGAGAGAAAAAGTTTCAAGCTGTTTGAGAGCAGACGCTTTAAAAAGGTGAAAAACTGGGGAATAGTATTCAATACATAAACCTCAGAGTGGCGTTCTACTGCCACGCATAGAACATCTTTCTGTGGGAAACAGCGTGATAACAAAACCTTTCAGAATTCTCTCTGACTTGAATGTGTTTTGAATGTCTTTAATATCACTGCGTGGTCATGCAGACCTTCAAACAAACGTCGACATGTTTTGCATCAAGTAACTTCAGATCTGTGTGATGCCCTGAAAAAGACTTTATAACTGTAAAAGTTTCTGGTGATTAAATAAATTCAATCGAGACAAAGAAATGTTTCTTTCTAAATATATTTTCTCCGCAGAACTGTGAACACACTGAGAGCTGACTGACTGAGTTTGGACTCTGTGTAGTTGAACCATTAGCCAGACTGAAGACAAAGCAGCACTTCATGCTCTCCAGTCCTCATGTGAACTTTTTGTCTCTTAGTGAAAGCTGCACTTGTTGTGGATGTAGTATTCAGAAGAGAGAGAGAGCAGATCTGACAGACGCCTACTTGAAATGAGCACGGACTCTTTGTTCGCCTTATTTCTTTTCTCCAAAGTCTTCAGGATGTGCGTGTACGACGATGCTGTTCGTTACGTTGTTGGCTAAAGTGTTGTATGCATTTGATCATTCTGGTTACACTAAAGGCAAATGTCTTCTTCTATGGACAGTAAACTTGTGTCTCTGTGTGTGTGTGTGTGTGTGTGTGTGTGTGTGTGTGTGTGTGTGTGTGTGTGTGACTGTTTGCCGTCAGTAGCCGTGTGTGTGCGAGCAGATTTGGTTGAGGATAAAGATAGATGCAGAGAGAGATGGCTGATTACTCGCGCTGAATACTGAGGCTCTCTCTTTCTTTCATCTCTTCTCCAGACTCTCACTTTCTCTCTTTATTCTGCTCAGATTCTGCCTGCAGATACTCGGCCTCACGCTTCAGCAGAGGGACGCTATAATTGGCCTCAGCAGTAACACAATAGGAGGGGAATACTCTCTGCTCGTATTGTTGTACCTCTGATTTCAGTGCGTAGACAGATTAAGTATTTCACTTTTAGCAGCAGAGTTGAAATGCATCCCAAACGTCTGAAAATCAGATCCGTTAATACGCCTGTTTATGCACCAGTACAATACCATCATTTATTAGCATAGAGCAGTGGTCCAGAAGTGCGAGCTAGAGCCCCCTAGTGGGCCGTGAAGGTACTGCAAGTGAGCCACAAGCAAGAATTTACACTGATTAAATTCAAGTTTAATTTTACGGTTTAAAAGTATTTTAATGACACTTATTTTGTCGGTTTACAAATTGTTCATTGTTATCAGTTTGAAGGTACACAATAAGGATTCTTTGTTGTTGTAGGTTCTTCTCTTCAGTTGATTTTTGTTTGCACTTCCTAAAAGTCTCAACAGGCCCTTTCGAGAGGTCGAGAAATATACTGTTGACCATAGATCTGATGCTCTTTGTCTTGGGAAATTAAAGACTGTAAGTGACTTTGGGAGCTTCTAACAGATCAAACACAAGTGTTCACTTTAGCCTCCTTTCAGCAGCAGGACAGAAAGTTCAATATTAGCTCTGTGGTCTAACACTTCTCTAAGGAGGAAAATGTATGACTACATTCAGCCTGCATTCTCGCTGCTTCAATTACTGAACTCGATTCCTGAGCGAGGGGAAGAGATGCAGAGTGGATTCCTGCAGGAAACCTGAACAAGTCGCATCACAAAACACAAAGTCAACACAAGTCGCTCCACAGGCTGACGGGTGTAACGTGTGTGTGCGTGTGTGTGTGTGTGTGTGTGTGTGTGTGTGTGCGCGTGCGTGCATGCGTGCTTTCGTGAAGAGGCCTCTCTGCTGTGTAGTGAAACTTTTGTTTAATTTAGCAGGTACAGACATTTTTGCCCACTGAAACCAATTACAAACACTTTTTGATAAACTCTGCTTCCCTGCAAATTCTATAAACTATGAAGTAATGAGAAGGAATTATTTTGATGAAGTCTCTGCCTCGAGCGTCACGCTGGTGTATCTGTGACAGCAGCAGGTCGCCGGTAGCCTTGCACATATTCACGTTCAGCGGACACACAGACTCTGCATGCACGGCGGTCAGTTAGACTTTGTTGATGAGTCATGGAAACTAGAAAACTGGCGGTGTTGGTTTGGATCAAACAACACAACAGTGACAGCATGGCGTGCTTCAGCTCACTTCACTGACATCGCAAGTTCTGTGATGTGACTATTGCGTATGCACAACATCACAATGGCGATGGTAAAAGGATATATCAGGGGTGCAGGTGGCCTAATGGTGAGTTAGTCCTGTCCTGCTCTCTCTCCCTGATTTCAGACTTGATCTACTGTTCTCTCTCTACAATAAAGACCAAAATCTAGAGATTAAAACGATATATCGTTCTAGTAGTTGGAAGATAAAAGTCAGACTTTCTTGATTTTCAAGATAATTAGCATACCGTGAATTTCAGTATTTTGTTGTTGTGTGTGTGATGATACAGAGTAAATCAACAGAAGTACGTCAAGTTAATTAAAGTTAGAAAAGTTCAAAGTTGAATCACTTGTAAGATATGAAGTCGAGGGACTTCTGTCTTTACGATCCAAAAATACGTCACGTTTTAGTCTGATGATGAACGTTTTCTAAGATGATATTTGATGTTTTCTGGTTTGGTACTGAGAGATACTGGTACTGAGGTCAGAGGAAGGTGACTCCTCTTCCTCATATTATAGCCATCATATGGGGCATCAGATACCCCCCCCATCCTCCCTCCAGCTGTGCACATGTGTCTATATGTGAGCTCACCCAGAGGCGTCTGTCTGCTCATACGAGAAACAAGGTTACTCAGATAAATCAGGTTAAGGCAGGGAATCAGAGAGCGCGTTTACATCTGTGTGCCTGTAAAACCCGTGTTTACATGAAGTACGTCGCTAATCCGATTCCTCTCCTCTCACACCAGACATATTCTACTACCACCGGCTCCAGATTTAATTATTCTGGACACCAGGACGCACCACTACAAGTTATAATCTCCCCTTTCATCCAGCTGAATAAAGAAAAACTTCCTCCGCCCGAGGACTCGACGTGCACACGCTTTTTATAAAAACTCTCTCACTGTGAGGTGTTCATGCGGCTGAAAATCAGGTTTTCCAGCAGAAATGTCTCTTAATCCCTCACAAGATGAAGCAAGCAGTTTGCAATAACACACACACACACACACACTTCCATATTCTCACTGCTAAAATCCTCCTCAGTGAATGAATGGAACTGAAATGTGACACTATTAAACCTGACAGAAGCTCCGCCTCTCCAGCTGCCCGTTTCACCCCCAGGAGGGAGGAGTGTGTGTGCAAACAAACCTCCCTCCTGAGGTCCAAACACACACACACAAACACACACACACTCACACTGACTCTCACAGGTGGTGACAGAGTCGATTTTAAAGAAGAAAAGGTGTTATTGGAGTTTTTGTAACTGATTTTGGCTTGAGGCATCATGTGAGCAAACACCTGAGCACTGAGCTGAATAAACTGCTCAGCTGCTCGTCCTAAATACCTGTGAGGACTAATAGAAGTCAGGTGTATCTGGGCCAGAACACGATGTGTCCTGCCTGTGCTTCAGATCAGAGCTGCAGAGGGGAAACAACTAGGCCACAGTGTCCACGTCCTCTCACCTGAAACACTTTCTGAAAGACAGAGTCACACCTGCAGAGCGCTGGCTTCAACACAGATTAGAAGTGTTAACGGGCTTTTTCTCTTCATTACTCTTAAATTAAACTTGTTTCTCTACGTCCAAAGTACAAATATGTAAAATAAGGATGGCTCATGTTTAAAAATAGCTCCTTTAAATTTAGATGGGAGATGTTATTGTAAATAATTTGCAGCGTCCCGCTGAAGCTCACTCTGCACTTTTGTGTTTTGTGTTCACATGAGGACAGCTGTAGCTGGAAGTGAGGATGTATTATTCAACCCTGTGTGTACTTTTCACCTCTGAGCGGCTGGAAATAAAGACAGCTTTTCTTTTTCCACCTGATCTGTATAGAGCTGGACTGTAAAGGACTTTATCTAAACCATCACAGTTCTTATCTCTTACAGACTCTTTGTGGCGGCTCTTCCTCCTCCTCTCCCATCGTCCTCCTCCCTCAGGCTCTAAATAGATCCCTAAAGTATCCCTCTGTGATCAGTTGAAAGGTTACGGTGGCATTGTGGTCCGTTTTTTCACCGCGATGGGTCACAGCGTGGCGGTTTGTGAAGCCAGGTCCTGATGAAGACGGAGGAAGGTGGAGGAGTTCGGGTTGTGCTGAGTAGAAGGACGTGTTGGAATATCAGAGATTGGGTCGTGCATAGCTTTTTCGTCTCTGCGTGTGCATTGTGCCAACAGGAAGGAATGAAGGAAGCTTTGTCTTAAAGGTCCTATATTTTGCTTTTTCTGGTTTTATATGCTCTTTAGTGTGTTCTCCAGGTGTCTTGTGCATGTTTAGGCACATTATGTGCAAAAATTCAAAGTCCGCGGAAACGCGGCTTCTCCTACCTCCTCCTGTTAGCAGTAGCAGTAGCTGCATGTAACGCTCGGTTTTAGCCCCCCTCGTTGAAAAGTGCCGTGTGATATCACACTGCAATGACAAGCCCATTGGCTCATTGTGACAAGCACAAGCTCATGCTGCACATTAGCTGAATTCCAAATATGGTAAAAGGGGCGTAACATTTCCGAGAATTGTCCGAACGACTGACCAATTACAACAGAGCAGATCGGCCAACCATTCAGGTCAGACTTGGCACACGTGGGGACCCTGATGTGGGCACTTCTGAGCGTAACTAACACAGGCAAATGAGACGGGCTGCATCGATCGGCAGTACATGAAAACAGACACTTTTTTCGAACATTAGCGATTGTGAACGTACTTTAGTAGGCACATACATTAGATATATGAACCCCAAAAAGGGCATAAGATGGGATCTTTAAAGTTTTAACCAAGCTTCATAAATCTGTACAAGCCTGCATTAACCACTTAACAACAAGGACTATATAACTTGTGCTTAACAAGATACAAAACATTCACCCACTTCTCACCCAGAGCACCAAAAAACCTTTTCTGTGTGGACTGTGAACTTATTATGCACCAACCAATAACCAAATCCAATGTTTCTCAGAAAACTGCTTTCTTAAATAACTTTTTCAAACGATGTTTCCCTTAATTATAGTTTTCTAAACTAGAGGTTGAGTATTGATAGCCTCGGTGAGTACGCACCATGAACCTAAAAACCTACATTTTAGAGGTCTAGTTTTCCCCAGACGTTTTGTCAGTGCACCAGTTTTTGTCTCTGTCAGCTGTAGCATGCCATACGTCCGTTAAACTGAGGCAGGTTCACTCGATAAGGTGGACATAGTGTTAAACTGTGCGCTGACATTGTTGAAATAAAGTTGGGTTCCTCTGTTGAAATTAGGGGATTTTCCCAGGCGACTAATGTCCTTATCTGTAAAACAGAAATTTAAATTAAGACTGCAGGATGCACTTTTTTGGACTAGTCATTCAGTCTTAATTTAAATTTCTGTTTTCCGTTTACCGTGCCTGTTTACATCTGGGGTAGTAGAGCTGGGAGAGCAGGCCCATTACGTGCAGCCTCAGCCTCTCTTTGGCTGCAGCCCTGGAAAGATCAATAGGCTGCGTGGCAGTTTGAGCACATTTGACCAGCATCATCGGCCAACATGTGACTTGTTTTGCCCTCGTCCTTTTATACTCGCTCTCTAGTCTCTTACAGCAAAATGGAAAATGTATGAAAAATGTGCAGAGAACAGCAGAAGAGGATGGTTCCAGTATTATTCAACAGTTGCTTATTAATTTAGTTGCAGACACCAAGGGGTGATGATAATGAGGCTCTAATGATCTCGTTTTAAGCTGCAGATTTGGGCTGAAACCAATAAATCCAAAACTGCTGCACTGAAGAATCTGACCACAGGGCTGCAGGAGGGACTTCCACTAACACAACCAGCAGTGTCAACCGTCAGTACGAATCGTCTGACCCCTGTTATATTTGAAAAAGAAAGACTAATAATAATCCAAATAAATCCACAGACTGTCCATTAAGAAGCCTCCGCTTTGTTTTATTAATGATGAACACACAACGTGCCGATGCCGGACCCAGGAGTGTGAATCACAGTGAATTCATTATCCTGATGCAGAGTTGCTGAGGATGATGTGGCTGTAACACACACACACACACACACACTCACACACACACAGGCACAAATTGCTATGGCAACCTCAGAAGTTTTCACACGGTCCACATGATGTTTGGTGGTGACAGTGCGGTGCAGGCTGGAGTCCCCGCTGCAGAGCAGAATTATCCTCTGAAGTGTTCTTCGTCTCTGCGCCTCCTCTTCGTCCTGACAGCTTTCAGATGTGGATCCAGCCTCCTCGAGTGATTCCTCCCCGAGAGATTCCGCCTCGTGTAGAGGTCCAGTTTCACGGCGCCTCTTTCATTGTCACAAAGCAGCCTCCATGTTTATTATAGTTTACTGACATCTGTGCAGCTTTTAACAGCTACACACTCACAAAGCTTAAGACTCGCTTTATTAGAGCTATGCATTTATAGGAGGAGTGAACAGCTGTTTTTACATTTTTATTTCAGTCAGACATCTCACATTTGTATCGTTTAAAATATTTATTGTAGCAGAACATAGTTTGTGTTTGATGTCTAGGCTCTGACCTCATCACTCCTCACAGTTTTAATCTACATACAGAAGTTTGAGGAATGATGGGATGATATCTGAAACCCCCCAGTCGGAGGCTACAGGTGGATGCTGAGGTGTTGTTATGTAAAAATCGAGATTATCCGCTGAGATTTTAAATAGATTCATAACTTCCAAAAATCGATATTTTTTTTGGCTAATCAGTCACTACCTGCTAACTGCTAAGGCTAGCTCTTTAACTCAGTAGAACGCCAAAAGGAGCAGCAAGAAATTCAGCCAGTCTCACAGATGACTGGAGTAGATCCTGAAATATGGACTAATTCAAAAATAGACTTTGAATCATGAATCCAGAATCATTTCTAATCGAAAATAGATTCTGAATCGAATCCTGACCCCAAGAATCAAAATCAAATCGAATCGAATCGTGAGACACCCAAAGATTCCCAGCCCTTTAAGGGGGGGACTGAGCAAGAGTGCAGTACTGGTGCAGGTCGAAGCTGAGAGTGAAGGAGCAGAGGGAGAGACCTTGCAGCTTAAATAGACCGCTAATTGGAAGGAGGTGTTGTGTGAAATCAGTGCAGCTCGAGTTGACTGCCTGAACTAGTTTGCAGGTGTTGCCTCATTTATTTAAATTAAAGTTATAATACTTCAGATTTATTTTGCTGTGGTAACAAAAAGTGAACATTTTATGCAGCACTTCTTTGAGGATGATCCCTCTTGTCTAGAATAAGAGTTCGGCACCCGGTTGACTGACAGGTGGGAGTGTTGTAGTGGTTTACCTGGAGGTTAAAGGCCCGGCTTAGCCCCACCTCTTTGTCTGTTTCCAGCCTGATTGAAAGTTAGAACGAGGCAGCATTTCCAATATGGTGTCTGCATCGTTGGGCTTCACAATGCAGCTTCAGAAACCAAGGGGTGATGTCACTAAGATTATGTCCATTTTGTACCGTCTATGGATGGGAAATAATCTCAACAAATATCTACTTGTGGTCTTTTTAATAGTGACCCTGCATGAGGCCCAGTCTTTGTAAAAGTCTAAAGTCTATAGCTGAAAGATCTTTGGATGTGTGAGGGTTTCAGACTGTTGTGTGTGGTAGGCAAGGAAGGAAGCAAAAATGAGTCGGTAGAAATATGGATAACTGAGGGATAAGCCTGGCAGAGTCTTCATCCTCACCTGTCTGGGGGGTCGTCCACCTGAATGATGGATGCAGAAGTAAACAGTCATGTCCACTCTGCTGGATATCAAACACCCAATAAAAGTTTGTCAGCTGTCGAGTTCCTCCCTGATCTGTGCTCTCCATCGATTCCTCTCTGAGTTCAGGTCCATTCTCATTTGGTGAGTAACCTTAGCAACAGGGTTTTCAATAGAGCTTCATCACATTAGTGAGTTACACAAACAGCCACACCGGGCTTTAATGCTGCTTTAATTTTCCAGCAGTGTGACTCCTTTGTGTCATCATGAAAGCCGCCTAGCCGATGCAGATCAAAAAAAAATCTCTCTGAGGGTAATTAATGCACATGCGAGGAGACTCAAAGACGGTGAAACCACATGACAGCGGCCCCGCCGGGAGCGTCCGATCTGCAGGAATTAAATATAAAGTTGCAGCGGCACACTCTCTCTGCAGATCAGTGTCCTCGCCCAATTATCAGCTGAGGTCCATCTCTGGAAACGTCACGGCTGTAAAGACAATCAGCTCCGTACTGCTGCTGCTGAATATTCATGAGAAACCAGAGTTTCAGTGTACGAGGACAAAGTGATGAAGATGACTGCTGCTCAGTGATGATGGTGATTTAAGTGACCTGATTTTTTTAATGATGTGTCAGTCTGACGTTTAAGGCAACAAACGTTTTCCCTTTGTGACCCGCTACAAACTAAACTACAGCCGTTTGTATTGTACATTTTTTAGGATGCTGTCCCTGAAATCGTCCCGCGTTGCCTGTTCACTCATTTCCCTCACAGCTGGAGACTATCCTTCTCAGATGGAAGGGGGGGGCTTAGGAGGCAGGACATGGCTTAAAAAGAAAGACGTGGAGGTGATGGACAAAGCAACAGAGTCTAACGCTATGATAACAGTTTTGTTGCTTTTATATCAATGCAACATGTAGTTCCACAGAATCACAACATCAACAAAAGAGCGGAGAAGAACATACTGGCGAACAGAAACCATAATGAATCTGTTTCATTATGTTCATGCAGATCAGCACCCTCCCACTCGCTCACCCCGACTTCAAACAAAAAATGTACTGTACTGGGCGGCCCACGGAAAGTCGGCTCGCCTC
Source organism: Tautogolabrus adspersus (assembly GCA_020745685.1). Lineage (NCBI taxonomy): Eukaryota > Metazoa > Chordata > Actinopteri > Labriformes > Labridae > Tautogolabrus > Tautogolabrus adspersus. Next base: position 3,085,429 of record CM036541.1, on the reverse strand, counting down.
ACGCCAACAATTCCAGGAAGTTTTTCAGTAGTTTTGTGTTCTGTATAAATTGACATGCAATGTGAAGCTACAAGCTACCATTAGCATGCTAACACAACAAAGCAGACAACATGCAATTGCAGCTCGAGGAAAGGGCAACTTTGTCCGCCGTGAATGCGAGTGGAGGGGTGTTGGAGGTGTGTCGCTGGAGGAGAGCGGAGGCCTCAGAATGGCCAAGGTGTGGCCAAACAGCAGTTTGTTTTGGTTTCATGCTGGTGCTCAAGGGCGACATCTACTGGATTAAAAAGTCGCACATTCTTCCTTTAAATATACTACTGCAAGTTAAAGCTAATATGCAGACTTTATCCCCCGTCCCATAATTTAGGGGTTTTTGCAAACACTTCTATTCTGTATTTCTGCAAAAAGAGCCTGTTTTTGAAACTGTATTCACTATCATGAAAATGGTCGAATCAAACACTTTCTCTCTTTATCGTCATCCTGTGCTTCCTGCAGCCTCCTGTGCTGATGCCATGAACATGTGAGTGGTTTCCTGCTATCCTGTAATGAGATCCCATCGATAACAATCAGATTAAAGGTCAAGATCACAAGGGTCTGTAACCGTGCAGCCCTCAGTCTCTGGGATCGTTCGAGATGCAGAGAATGCAATCAGTAAATCTTCTGCTTCTCTGCTGCTCGATGGATACGATTGGATGTTGATATCAAAGAGTCGAGTGAGTCCCAGCAGACGCTCGACTACTACAGAGCATGAAATATGACTTACTACTGCCATAAAATATTCAGTAGTCACGTGGGAGACGTCTTTTCAAAGCGGTCCTTCCGATGATGCGAGTGTCAGCGTGTAGTGTCACTGCTCTCAGACTCTGATTCTGCTGCCAGAAAAACTGACGCTGTGAGAAAGTACAGCAGAGCGGGCTTCAAAGCCCTGATGTGTTGTGTGTCGGCTGATGTGTTATGTGTGTCTGTAGATGGAGTGCTGTCAGCAGAGTGTGAGGCAGAGCTCGTGCAGCCGCTGCAACACGACAGAGGCAGACAGGAGAGGATCGGATTAGAGCAGAGGAGTATTCTTTACAGACAGAACAGGAAGGGATCGATGCTGGGAGGTTTTTTGATCCGGGTCCAGCAGCTCCTCCTCACAGAGAGCGTCCACTCAGAGGGATCTAATGCTCTCCATGAATCTACATTAACAGTTCACTCTGTGTGTCAACATGTTTTAAGGATTCAGTTGAGCTTCACTCATCGTATTTCAATAATCAGCCAGTCGTACAAACTGAATCACTGAGGCTACCACTTTATAGAAACAATAGTCATAAAGCATGTTATGAAACCGTCAGAGAGAGCAGTGAGTTACCTTTAGTTTCCTCAGGATCTGTGTGAGTTGCGTTCCTTCCACGCCACGCACAGAGGCTCCAGAGGCTGATCACGCCCTCTATTGTCAATTCTTATGTTTCCACACAACGCTGCTGTCCGCCTTCGGCACATGCCAGAAGCGCCACTCTGCCCTGTATACATGCCAAGTCTATTTACAACAGAGCTCGCTACAATTACACGTCAAGCTGAACAGAGCAGATCACCTCAGACAGGAAGTCAGACACGGGAACGCATAGAGCATCTGGTCAATTTTAAAAAATCAACACAATGTACAGACTCCTGACTATATGTCCCCTCATTTTGTCAACATGACATCAGAACAGGAACCAAATGAACAACACATCAAACTCTGAAGGCAAAGTGACCTGTTGTTTGTAAATTCACATTGTTCCCGCGTGATGTTGTAGTTCTCCTGTGATCTTGTGAACCTGGTTAAGGAATTAAATGGCGCACTGTCTGACAGAGCAAAACCACGGCGGAGACAGAACGCTGCACACATGAATGTAGTGTGCATGCTATCAGAACAGGGAGCACCTCTCTGTCCCTCGCTCCAGCTCATTTTTGAAGCCAGATAGATTCCTTCAGTCAGCAGTAAGGGTGTGATTCTGTCCTTTACAAGAAGGCTCGACCCGATTTGATTCTCTAGAGCTATAAGAGGCGATTCAGGGACGATTCATTTTATACGATTTGGTACAAGTTGATTTGATCCGATACAAACTGATACGTGAATCTAAAGTCATTTAACACATATTACACAAAGCCACACTGAATACTGTGACGCCTGGATGCAGATCTTTGGATGATTTGCGTGCTGCAGCCTCTGTGTTGTATAAAAAACTCTCAGTACCAATAAATCGTGAGTGCGTCCAACTTTTCTCAAGTGTGTGATGTTGCATAAATATAATAAACTCACAACCTTGAAGCAGAGAGCATCCGTTTACAGCGGTCTGAACTGCAGGAACTCACACACGAGTCAAACTCATAATTCATCAGCATCTGCGCTCTTGATGAATTGTCTACCCCCCTTTCTCCCCCTCCTCCTCCTCCCATCACACACACCCTCTTTATGCCGGGAGCAGTGATGGTGATTAATAAAGAAGGTCTCATTAAAATTACACCATCTCAGGATCCATAATTAATACCAAAATAAGACTTTACAACACTCTATTTTCTTGTGAGACTCTTCGTTGTAATTGGATCTTTGTTGGATTCATCATCACGTTCTGCCTCTCTGCTGGTTCTTTACTCTCATAATGACTGTGGCTGTAAAGCTCCCTTTTCAATCTGTGAAGCATTGATTACATCCCCGCCCTCTGACTGTGAGCTCCACTTGTTTGGTCGTTAAAGTTTTCACGTTGAAGAGATTTACTTTAAAGGGTTGTCTCCGCTCTGCACGCCAGTGTTTCCCCGGGTATCATTAACAAGGTTAATGAACTCTTTGCATAATGTATTTTCCCCTGGTCTTCAAGGTGTCCTCCACTCGGTTCACCTTGTCGAGTCTCTCCTCCTCTCTCTTCTATCATCCACTGTTTTACAATTAACATCATCTACAAAGTGCAGTCAGCACAAGTTAGCCAAGCTTTTTTCAAAGTTTCTATAAAGTAGGTCAGCAGTAATGATTATTCAATCTAAAGTTTAGTCTCCTACATGTCAAAATTCGCACAGCCAGCGTGATGTCTTCAGTTTGACTCTCTTTTTCGACCAGCAGTTCCAAACCAAAAGACTCCTCATTTACAGCTCGTTAAAGACGAGCAGAGGAGTCACGCATGAAGAAGCTGGAACTAAGGATGTGGGCGTTTAGTCGACCAAACGATTAAATGTCATCACCCTCGTTGTCTGTTCAACATATTACTAATATTTGTATATGCTGGCCTTCGATCCCAGTCAAATATATGTCCAAGCTGTAACGCAGCCAGTGTGGTGGGCTTGTTTCCATAGACCGGCTGTAGCTCCAGTTAAAGCACCTTCTCGCCTCGCTCTACAGCCTGGATGTAAACAAGCAAAGTGTTGTAACTGTAGAATTCCGAGCTTTGCAGGAGTCCACTAGGTGGCACTGTTGCCTGATCTCTTTGCCAGTTGAGGGTTGGGCATGTCGAGGAAGAAAGCCTATTGATGTGTGTTCTGCAGAAACGTTGTTACTGAGGTGCACACCTGTTCAACCAGGAGTGAAATAAATCTCCTCCCTGTTCATAAAGAAGCCTCCCGTGAGTTACTACACAAAGTGAACAGATACCATCTTGTAGAAGCATTTTTTATTTTGTGTACAACACGGGGCGCCGATGGTCAAGTGGTTAGTTTGCGCTCCCCATGTACAGAGGCAGTAGACCTCGAAGGGGGTGGCCACAGTTCCATCCAACCTGTGGTTCCATTCCCATAGACTGTAAATATTAATGGACGATGCCTGAGTGACGTCAGCCATCTTTTCCTGCCGGGGGCTCCGGAGGCTCATCAGCAGCAGCCGCTATGCTGGAAATGCTGTCTCATCCTGTCTTTCATTCAACCTAACGACAGACTGAGAGCTGGAGCTGAGGCGGGTTTTAAGCCTCTTGATGAACCATTACATCGCACCCACCTGTCAATCATATCAGCTACGTGCCTTACTATATATAACACGTATCGTTTTCAAAATCAAAAAGGAGCCTTTTAAAAAAATCCATCCCCTGTACAGTGTGTGCCAGTGATGACAACAACTAATCAGAGCTATTTCTTTTTTTTGTAACAGGCTGTGAACATGTTTATTTGTGCTGTAAAAACGTATTTTTTGCCAGTCATGTGTATGTGACTTCTCGTGTTCCTGGAGCCAGCCTCAGGTGGACACTCGACAAACTGCAGGATTTTGCACTTCCACATTGGCTTCATTTTTCAACACGGGGGCTTTCAATAAATGTACAAAATGAAGCAAAAAAGGAAATCCAGATTTCTGCTGGAAAAATCTTCTAGAACACGATTCTGCAAAGAACGAGAGATCTGTCGTCAAAGAGTGAAAATAAATATTTACAAACTGCGTCTGCCACCGATCCTTAACTCTCCTGTACGACTTAAAGAAACAGAGTGACTCTCTCTGAGAACTGAATTGACCCATTGGCTCAGTTACACAAACAAACACACACACACACACACACACACACACACACCCACTCTGTCAGACCCCCTCAGTCTCGCTCTCTTCCTGCCCCTTGACACGGGCTTCATGCCAACATCAGCTCCGCAGCAGGAGCCAATCACCCGCCGCAGCCCCCCGTGGATCCCACTCAGCATCTCATCCTGGTGTGTCAGCAGCTTCCACAGAAGAGGAGGAGGAGGAGGAGGTGTGTCATCTTCATCCCTTTGTCTCCTCATCCTCTGCAGGGTTTGGGCATCATCTTTAGCGCAAAGGAAACCTGACTGTAACAAAACGTACAGTGACGCTTACAGCTCCTCTTAGCATTGTTTTTGAGCACAACTCGACCGTGAAACGAGGCAGATTATTCAAAGCATCAGCCTCGTATAGTTTAGCTGATGGACACCCTCTGTCCTTTAATCATTTTAAATCAATCAACACTGGTTGCTGGGGAAGGAAAGTGCTGCGTGTCACTAAGGACACTCCATGAAAAGCTGCTGAATGTTTAGTCACACTGGTAAAAAGATGAATACAGTCAAGGCTGCTGAATCATAATAAATCAAATAAAGTGTTTCTACGCTGTGAGCTTTACTCATGATTCTCTGGTCAGCCGGTCCTCTTTGTGAGGATTGAAGTGAAACTTGTGAGATATTAAAGACGTATACTGCTTCCAAACATCACTTTTCCCCAAGAATGTAAGGAGGAAGAGATCAACTATTTACAGGAAAATAAGTGGTGTGCTCTAATTCCGCTCTTCCACCAAAGGGAACCTGAGGCTGGTTCAGAGCTGGTTCAACTTGGGAACTGAGAGTGTGTGTGTGTGTGTGTGCGTGCGTGCGTGCGTGTGTGCGTGTGCGTGCGTGCGTGCGTGCGTGCGTGCGTGCGTGCGTGCGTGCGTGCGTGCGTGCGTGCGTGCGTGCGTGCGTGCGTGCGTGCGTGCGTGCGTGCGTGCGTGCGTGCGTGCGTGCGTGCGTGCGTGCGTGTCAGAGCCATACGAGTGGATTAGTCATGTACAAAAGACTGAGCAGAGAGGATCCTCACAGGATTACTCTTTCTTACACACTAAACTCTTGTCTTTTGTCTGGGAGCAGAAATCGTGATGTGGTTTATGTTCTGGTTCAGGCGGGGATGTTGAGGGTCTGTTGGCGGCGTGTCAGCCTGGAGGAGCTCAGCGTGACGTGTTTCTTCTCTCATGATTGCTGGTTGTCTGACGGACAGGGGGGGGGGCGAATCAGATCAGGATGAGACTTTCGGCAGCTGAATGACTTTTAAGGAGAAGCTGCAGGAGTTAGATTCAACCTGCTGAGATCACATCTGCCCGCACACACACACACATGCACGCACACACACACACACACACACACACACACACACACACACACACACACACACACACACACACACACACACACACACAGAGGTAATCAGTATCAGAAATTATCAGGAGGAGGTCAGTTGCAGCCCGTCAGCACAGCCAGAATCAAAGTCAGACAGACTCCATCATTAAATTGGTGGTAACTGCGCCGCAGTATTAATCAGAGAGATTCAGTGATCAGGAAAACAATTCCATGTCTTTCTGACTTACAAATAAATTATATTTAAAAAAAATCTTTAAATATGACATGTCTTTTATTTATATAATCAAGGGTGAAATCAGTCCTGGGATGTCAGTGGCACAACACTTAGATGTGTGGAGCCGTTACGTATGACGAGGATTCGAGTGTTCTTTACGTGGACAATATAATCCTCTGTGATCATGACAGTGCAGCTCTGCTGCGCTAGCTTTATGCTAGCTCATCGAACAGCGCTCAGAACGGAAGTATGTCGCGTGAAATGTATTTTAGTATGTTGTTAACGGCATACTAACGGTCGAGTTAGTTTGCAGTATGCAGTATATGTATTTTGAGTATGTACAGTAGAAGGCAGTATGTAGTAAGCCCAGGTCCCAGCTTGAGGACCTGTTAGCTCGGATCACTTCTTCTGTGGTGGCTTACTACAGTGCAAAAATCCCAAATACAAACATTTTACTGTAATTTACTTACAATCAACAAGTCGATAGCTTCTCTCCACATTCAGACACAAAACAAGTCAATTTACTGTGCGCCGCAGGACAACGTTGTAGGCATGTCTGCGCCTCAATAGCATAAGGGATAAATGCTTTACAAATTAGACCTTGAGACGGAGCAGATAGCGTGGGCAAATGAAGCGTAATTTTTGGACTTAATAGCCGCAATCCATTCTTAGAGAGTGAGGCCCAAAGTGTAAAAATGTTCAGTTGCTGTTCTAACTTAAGCTCTTGTGAGGGACTTTCAATTTGTGTTGATTTTGGCGCCCCCTGTGGACAAAGCATGACATCTTTTCTCTTTTTTAAAGATTTATTTTGGGGCTTTTGTGCCTTTATTTTAGGAAACAGGACATGATTAGAGTCTGATATCAGGAAGAGAGAGAGTAGGGAAAGACATGTAGCCACAGGTCGGATATGAACCTGATCCGAGGACTTCAGCCTCTGTACATGGGGCGCGCAAACTAACCACACGACCACCTGTGCCCAATCTTCTTTTTTAAGCAGTTCTGAATGTGTCCTTATGATGAAGGAATAAATCAGTGATAAAACATTTATTTCTTTATGTTTTTTTTGCATTTTATCATTCAGGGTTTCTATTTTTCTCGCTGTGAGTGTTTCCTCTTTACATGACTTTAGGATTTCTTCACTCTCCTTCTCGTAAAGGACAAACCTATCAGTCATCAGAACACACACCCACTGAAGGAGGCAATGAGCCAGAACATCCGACTGTGCCATTACACATATTGATATCATAAATAAGATAGATACACAGATGACTGATCACGGTGCAGGGAGGAGAAAGTGTCTCTGAAGTAGCTTTAGTCTAAACTCCACTCTCTTTCCTCCACGGGAACATCACCGAGGGTTCACAAGATCACAGGAGAAGTACAAGATCACGCGGGAATAAAGAGAACAACGTGCAAACAACATGTTACTTTGTCTTTCTGAGGATGACTTGTTGCTCATTCGGTGCCTGTTTTGATGTAGTGTTGATAAAGTGATGGAATATACTGTCTGTTTCTGTAGATTGAGTTTTATTTTGAAATTGACCGGATGCTCTGTGCGTTCCTGTGTCGGTTTCCTTTCTGGAACGATCTACTCTGTTCAGCTTGCAGTTGGCTTCGTCGAAAATAGACTCCACGCAAAATTAAAGTGAAGAAAAGCGGAGTGGCCCTGCTGGCAGGCTACAGGGACGGACCGCAGTGCGTGCTGCAGAAATACGAGCATTGACTAGATTGGAAGCGGCGCTGACAGACTGCGGCGCACACGGAGTAGGCCTAACGGAGTTGATTAAACCTTTGCATGATTTCAGTACAGGCCTGTCAGAGCATCCCCCAACGACTTCTTTTTTTTTTAAAGATGTATTTTTGGGCTTTTTTTTGTGCCTTTAGGACAGTGGATGAAATAGGAAATCAGGTAGAGAGAGAGAGAGAGTGGGGAATGACATGCGGGAAAGGAGCCACAGGCCGGATTTGAACCAAGGGCTGCCCACTTGGAGGTTATACCTCTCTCGCTTGTTTACAAAGGATTTGTGAACCCAAACATTAAAAGTAATGAGTTGTTTTTTTTGTCGCATAATAGTGGAAAACATTTTATGAAAGAATCTACAGCACGTCCTCCTCCCTCTGGTGTAAATGTTAACACCATCAAATGAATGCTTACAGTCAGAACTTTCACCTCACAGCCATCGTTTCAGTTTTTTGATTTAATGTGTTGGCGTGCAAAAAATGTAAAGGTTCTCTCTGTGCTTAAACGAAATGATTACTGACGAATTCTTTCTCTCTTTTTCTTCACAGTGAACTTCGACCACTTCCAGATTCTGCGTGCCATCGGGAAAGGGAGCTTTGGAAAGGTGATGTGACCTCCATCTTTTAATGTAATGGGCGTTCTTTCAATTAGCCTGCAGTCATTATCTCTGCTGAAGAAGCACGCTAGGCGGGCTGAGGGATCACATTTGAGTTCTCTTGAGAAATATTTTCCTATTGTGATAACAGTTCTAAATGCAGCTTATAAAATCCTTTCTGTAAAATCACTTAGAGGAGCCAATTTACTTTTTTCCTCTCTGACAGACGACCTGTTGGGAGTTTTGACCCACGTCTCTGTTTAATTACAGAGCGGCACAAATCAGAGGCCGCTCCGTTCGTCACTCGACGTTAAGGCTGAATGCAGCGCAGAGGGAAACCTGGCATGTCTGTGAGCGTGAGTGACGGCTGCACATTGTGAAGCCAAATCATTGCAGCTCTTTCAGCCTGCTCTCAGGTGCCAATATCAGCCGTGGCGGCCATTGTTGATAAAACAGACATTTTGGATTAACTTGTTAGAAGCAGAACTCCTTTGTGTTGGTACTGAACGTCGGTTTGTAATGACTTCAGGGCACAGTGGGTGTGTTTGTGTGTTGATGCACAATTGGGCTCTGGAGATTGGAATAGTTTATCTTCATTTTGAATCCTAAATATCTCGCCTAGTATTTGTTCATTAAACTCGTGTCTGTGCACAAGTTTGCAAATTCTCCCTGCTTTGCTTCTCAAAGCTTTCTCTCAAAAACGCGTCCCCCCCTGTTTTCGTGGAAAGTCATATCCCAATGCTGAATACATTACCATTTGAATTTATGTTAATTCATACTTATTGCTTTGTTCCCTCAAGCTGCTGTCACTTCCCTGATGATGCTGAGGGAAGCTGCAGAAAGCTGGGAAATACAGTCAGCCTTAACACTGAGGCAGGGCAAACTAAATGATTTTAAAATAAATATGCATGTAAATAAATGTTCATTCATGCTTCTTTTAAATTCACACATAAGAACTTGAAATGAGCTGCTGTGTCTCTCTGCACGTCTCCGTTCTGTTGCATCAGACGAGAAAAGCAAACATTTCATCTGAGAGGCTCAAAAGCAGACGCTCCAGTCTGACAGCCTCTGGTTATGCAATGTTTGTAACACAGTCATGTTCACAGACACACTTTTATGCAGACACACACACATACACACACATGCTGACAGACACAAACATTCAAACAGTCAGACAGATGCTGGCGGAGACGTCCAGATAAGGTTTGTCCTTGCTGAAAGTCGTCCCGTCTGTGTTTTCTGTTGGCCTTCTGTGGCCTCACTCTGAGTTCCTGCTGTTTCTGAATACTTAACAACTTGAGTCTTCAGCTTCCTGCTAAACACACACCCCTGTTCTGTGAACACAGAGATATAGTTGGGTACACAAAATTGGTGCACAATGACTTAGTTTTCAAAACTTAAGAAACAAAGGCTGTTTGGGAGAATAATGGGGGTGTTCAGACTCACCAATCCAATTCCATCACCAATTTTAACATTAATGATGTGAGTACATCGGCCAGTTGAGCCAAAGAAAGGTACAAATGTAAGACTTTAGTTTACTGACACTTTGCTACTTATTGTCCTTCCTGAGCTCTGCGTCTTCAATCTTGTGGGACTCTGACGTTGACCTTTTACAAGAGTAACGTAAGTAGGAGGCTAACAAGGTGCTGACACATCAAAATATCTAGATAACTTCAGGAGGACTGCTCTGGTTAATATCCTGACCTGGTTGTTCACATATGCTCCTCACAGCGGGAGACTATCCCTGTCAGACGGGAGGGGGGGGGGGGGGGGTCTCCTAAGGTATGACGTAAAAAAACAACGTGGAAGTAGCAGACGAAGCAACAGAGTCCGCTATATGATGCTACAATGAGAATATTTGCCTTTATATCAATGCTAAGTGTAGTTCAACAGAGTGACAACATCAACAAAAGAGCGGAGAAGAACATACGGGCGAACACAAAACTTAATGCAGCAGGTTCATTAGAGCGAGGAGATCGTAGTGGTCGTGTGCAGACACTCTATGCACCGTGCAGCAGTCACAGTATATAAAAGTCACTCCCCCTCCTATTGGCTCGAGGTGAATTCTCCAGAGAATATCCTGCTGCGTTCTCACATCAGCTCACTCGGACTTGCTGCTCCGGATACGATACGATATGATACACTTTATTGTCTCAAAGTGCTGCCAAACATTCAGCTGCTTCCATCAATAAACAAGAACAATAGAGAAACCATCCACACAAAGAAAAAAGGCACATACCGATACAGAACAACACAACATATATTGCAAATAACCCATATTGCACAACCAATACAGAACAGCACAACATATTGCACATTACCCATATTGCACAAGCAATACAGATGAAGTGGGAGCAAAAAATGTGTCTGTTTTGCGTTCAAATATACAGCTCCTCCTGGAAATATCAGGAGTTTTTTAGGAGATTTCTGCAAGTGTGAAAGCCCTTTTAGTTTCGTAGAGTAAAGAAACAATCACACCGAATCGTGGTATGTTTATAGTGAATAGTCTCTGACTCAGTTTGTAGCTTTTGTATTAAGATTCTGATCACATTGTCTTGTGCTGAAGAGATGCACACCTCTAGAAAATAGTATGTCATCCTTAAAGGTGCTATATGTAACTTTCAAAAATACTGCGTTTGTAGCGATACCGCATGGCCGTCAGGCGAACTGCACCAGTAACCTGTTGCTCGCTCTCCCTCGCGTGCTCGTCATACGTGCTTGTACGTACACAAACGAGCATCAACATCGCCCCTGAAACACTGGATATTTACTGGCACCATGTTAACAGAGGAGGTAAGTGGTCATACACATGTGAGAGTCTGTGAAGGAGTCTGTGTGTCTCATTCTCCATCCTACAAACGACAGTCTCGGCAGGCACTGCCTGAGAGCAGGAGTGTGTGATGACTTTGTCCGCCTGTGAGAGCTCCTAGGACGGATATAAGTGTGGTGAAGGCGGCCTCTGGCTGTGCAGGTGAAGACCGGGAGTGTGTGATGAGTTTGTAGTTTGTACTGTTGATTTCTGTAAGCGGAGCGGAGTGAGGAGGATGTTGAGAACGCAAATAAAATGACACTGCCTGGAGCCTTCGCGGAAAATCAGACCCGGGCAAGTTGCATACAGGCAACACAGATAGACAATGAACATCTACTTTTTCACTTCAGTTAAACGTTCGCTTATTAGTGGACGATAAAAAACTATTTATACATGTAAAAAGTTACATATATATGTGACTTGTAGCTATATATAAATCATTAGGCCGCTAGGCAGTTCGCCTGACGGCCATGCGGTATTGCTACAAACACAATATTTTTGAGAGTTACATATAGCCCCTTCAATGATTTTAATCTTTTTCTTTTTGCACGCTTTAACGTGCTTTTATTGTTAGCTTTTAGCATGACGACCAAGAGAGGAGCAAAAATGATGTACAGTTGTGGCTTGAAGTCCAAAAACCCATTTCAGTATTTCAGATTCCTCCTGATCAGGTATCAGAGAGCCCTCCTGTCAAAGCACTGATCCTGTACTGTTAATAATAAGCTCCATGAATAATCAAAGCACTCTAAACAAGAGTGTAACGCGAGGCAAGGCTAGCACAATTATCAGCTATCTGTTTTTTTCCTATCACACTTTTAAACCTGTATTTGTTTTTCTTTATTTAGTGAAGTTTATTTATCAAAAACACAGAATAAAACTGTTTCAGGTTATAAAAAAGGGACACTCTTCTGCTTTTACAAGATGTCAGGAGCCCAGCTGTCACTTACGTCAGCTCAGTTTGAAACGCATGCACGGCTCGGTACCTTCAGATTACTACCACAGGTCATTTAACAATGATGCCATCTTCACATAGGGAGAGAAGTGTTTTCTTATAACAATCACACCAGTCTCAGAGGGGTGTCGGTATCTGCCAGCACTCAGGTGAAGCTCTAGGAAAGTTACAAAATGGTGTATGAGCATTTTCAGTCATTGCAAAGGAAGCGTAATCCCCTTCAAAAGTAAAAATTACATAAAGCAAAGGTCTGTAACTTTACATAATCCTGCAGCCTCCAGTGTACGGCTGGTTTTACTGAATAAAATCTTTGGGATGAGAGCATGGGGGCAACTTATCCACTGTCTGCTTCTAACATGAAAAAACAAGTTGAAACCATCACAATGACCTCACGTTGTTGTCATAACTGACCCATCTTAACCTCAATCAAACCTCAATGCTACTACAGGGAAGGTGCACCATGTCGTGTAGTTCCTTTTCTAAAAAGGATCAGACTAAAATTTAAAATAAATGTAGTTTCTGTGTCTTAAACAATACGAATGTTCTCTTTAAACCTGAGAAAAATAAATCAATCCACCAGATAAACTTCCTTGGAATAAATATTTTAGTCTGGGCTGTGTGCAGAGAATTAAAAAAGACGTCAGTGTTTGTGTGTTCGAGGCAAAAAGCAGAGTGAAACCCGCAGAGGTGTTTTCCTCACTCTGTAGCTCTGAAACATGATCCATATATCACAGCCTGTGTAGGTGCTCCATGAAAATGGCTTTTTTATAGTGCAGAGCTGCGTGTGTGTTAGTGTGCATTAGTGAGAGTGAGAGTGTGAGCGTGTGTGTGCAGGGCTCGTGCACAGAGGAGGCTGGTGAGGAAGGATGGAGCTGAGAGGAGAAGCAGAGGAAACCTCCTCTTTCTCTTTTTATTTATATCTCGACTTTATAATTTATGTTTAAAACTGAAGAAGAAGAAATAACTGCCAATATATATGTTGAAAACCAAACACGGTTATTTCTGTGTTCATATCATCACCTGGACTCTCTCACAGCTGGGTTCCTCTCCCCTCCTCCTCCATGAGCGGTGTCTGGATAAACTTTCCTGCTGCTTCACTCTTCTTGAGGCTGAACAGGGCTATGGATGAAACCGCCCCACAATGCACTGCAGCACTCAGACTATCCAATCTTAGAGCTCGCCAGCCGGCCAACAAGCGGCTTAAAATAAAAGTTTTTACATGTTGCCAAATAATATTAAAATGACTACGTAGTTGTATTAGTAATGAACGTTCACATATTGTTGTTGAATCAAATTTACGTACCACGACCGCGCTACCTTGATGCTAGCTCATGGAACGGTGCTCAGACCGGAAGTATGTCGCATGATCCGTGTGTTGCTAACGGCATACTAACAGTCGAGTTAGTTTGCAGTATGTAGTGTGTATATTTTGAGGTCCCAGCTTGATGACCTGTTAGCTCGGATTATTTACTTACAATCAACAGGTTGAAAAGATGCTGAAATACCTCCGTCATGATGCAGATTTGTAAAAAATACAAATTCATGATTTGTCAGCTCTTTCTGCGAGATGAGAAGCAAACTACATTTAAAGGTCACATTTTCTCCTCTTCAGTGTAAATAAGTCTCAGAGCTCCTCAAAACATGTGTGTGAAGAGTCTTGTTCTAAATCCACTCTGATCCTGTATTTGATCATGCCTATAAACCCCTCTATTTCAGCCCTGCTCAGAACAGGCTGTTTCTGTGTCTGTAGCTTTAAATGTAAATGAGCTGTGTCTGACCACGCCCCTCTCTGGAAGGGGTTGGGTGTCTCGGGCTTTCTCGCTCCATGCCCTATTGTTTACGGTGAGAAGGCAGACTCAGAGGGCAGAACACACACCTAGCTGTGGGAGTGTCACCCACCTGGGGGAGGGGTTACTGCCCTTTGTGATGTCATGAAGGGAAAAAGTTTGAGCACACATTTTCTGAAAAGTGGAGCAGGGAAAAGACGGAGAGGATGGACTTTTCTCATCATTGGGGGGTTTGTAGACAGACTAGAGATACATATTAGTGTCACATTTTTTCCTCTCAAGTAAAAAAAAAAACTCGCAAGGAAAAGGAAGTCTTTCCTGGAAGTGACTAACATCTGTTCCCAGAGGCATATATCCTAGATCAGTCGCTGATTGGTTCTGAGATCGATTAGCCGACGACGCTGACCATGTTGACTTTTTCTTTTATCTGGTAAAAAAGAAATCTGAATTACGGTGAGCTACAGAAGCTCAGGGAAGAATAGGCAGCTCTGTTTTATGATGACCTCAGGTAAAGTGAAAGTACGCTCTCATTTTGAGACATTTTCCTTAATTTGATTAACTGACAAAATCTATTTATCCCACAGGAGTTTCTGCTCTGATTAAACTCTGCTCATCCCCTGTATGAGACTAATCCCCGAGAGTCTCTCCGTCTTCTTTCGACATGCACAGATTTCATTTACGACTCGCAAAGGTTTCAGTCTCCGAAATGAGAACTGTCTGGAAAAAGAGAAATCACAGAAAAAGTTTGTTTGCAGAGGTTTTTATTCAAATAAATCTTGTGTTATGTCCCCTCTTCTCGGAGCAAATCACCCCTGTTTCTTCTTCTGATATATCAGAGCAGATACTCGTCTCCCTCCCCTCCTCTCTTTTAATACATCAGGCTCCATCTGTTCCTCTCACAGTTTAGTTCAAAGCTGCTCTGTGGGCTCCACAGTAAAGAAACCTGTCTCTGTAGAGGAATGTGTTAATCAGAATCATATATGGCATTAATTCAGTATGCATTTCCCATCTCTTTACTCTCCCTCTGATGTTTTGGAGCATCCATCCTCTGCCTGTGTGGGGTTGAGGAGTGATGGTTTCCAGGTGTGATTATTTCCACAGCTATGGAGCATACAGCTCATTTGTAACATGCCTGCTATCGAGCTGGACGACCATATACAGCACAGAGTCGGATAATTGCCTGCTCCCCTGTAGCTCCCTCTCCCATTTCCCCATGAGCATCACTCTTCTGCCCCCCATTGTCGCTCGATCTCCTGAGCTCAAGCCCTATATAGCAGACCTTCGTTTCCGCCGTGGGGCTCATTAAGGCCTGAGTGGAGCGAGTGTGACACCCGGGGGAGGCGTGACTGACAGCAGGTTAGTGACAGCTCCTTAATGCCAGCGGTCACAGACAGGTAAACATCCAAACAAAGAGAGGAAGGTGTTAACGGAGGTCAGAGGTGGACCGGGAGCTCAGCTAGTTGTGTCTTCAGCCTCACACACACACACTTCAGTGGGAGTGAACCCTCATTAGGAGAGAGTGTGATGGCAGGGACAGGAGCTGGAGTTAAGTGGGGAAGGAGATGATACAGAGAGCGGTGGTGACACCCTCATCATATCCGGGAGGGTAGCTGCGTCTGAAGAAAGGTCAGGAGATGATGAAGCCTTTGTTAAGGTTTTCTCTCCGTTAGCTCTGCAGGGCTCCACGTCATGCAGCACACCAAGAGGGGAGTTCACAGTGCATGGATTGCGTTCGCTTATGGCACTAAAAATTACACGCAATTTGTCCATCTCAAGGTCTAATTCACAAAGCATGTAGCTGTAATGATATTCAAGCGCACACACACCCATAAAGTTGCCCCGCTCTGTGCAGTTTGCTCTTGTTTTGTGTCTGAATGTGGAGGGAAGCTTCCTGCGCCTCTTCCCTGCACAGTACTGTGCTCTCATGCTGACGGAGCTCAGTTCTGTCCACATAAAGATGATGAGCTGGGAGGCGAGTTTTTTCAAGGTTATTGTGAAGCCAGCATCAAAAAAATGTGATATGAGTTTCACCAATTAAAACAAAGAGTCCTCCCTGAATGGAGCAGACAAGGATAACGAGTTATGTGCAACTCCTCCAGACCGTCTCTGAGCCGCTCACAGCCCTGGACTTGTTTAACTCAGTGTTCTGTTGATGTCACAGTAATATTTACAGGCTTCTTTTACAGATCATTTATTTATAAGTCATAGAGAGGCAGAATTGTTTCCCTGATTTCTGTAAAGTTTGAATGTGACATCCCTCATTAAACCTGAGGCACAGTTACCCCCAGCTCCCAGCAGACAGTCTTTTTTTTTAACTAAAACTGCACATGGCTGTTCGGCCGGTGTTTGCAAATCAGACGCTTTTTTGTAATGAGGCTGATTAACATATAGAAAGGGGCCAATTTTTACTGAAAAGTAAACTGCATCAGCAACATACTGAAATATGGGTCACGCAACTCCTTCCGAGCGCCGTTCCATGAGCTAGCATCCAGCTAGCGCGACCGTCAGTCAGTAAATACAATTCCACAACAATATGCAAACGTTCATTACTAATACAACTACGTAGTTATGTAAAATGTATTTTAGCACAGAACTTTTATTTAAAGCTGCTAGTTGGCTGGCTGGTCAGCTCTGCTATCGGATAGTCTGAGAGCCGCAGTGCATTGTGGGGTGGTTTTTTATGACCAGTATGCTTCCGTATCATACTTAAAATTCTGGCCCAAACAGCACCAGCGCACAGAGACGCTGTTTTCTCTGCAGCACAGTTAGGGGTGCATTTTACCCTTTGCGTGTGTTCTGTGTCTTTTTGACTCATTTGCACACGTTTAGCAGGCACTAAAGCTGCACAATCCTGTTAGTGAACCAGGCCCTGAGCGTCCTCCTTGTCCCTTGAACACCTGAAGCCTGCTCCTCCCTCCTCTCGGCCTCCAGCTGCAGGTGTGAAGAGCTCATGTGAGAGTTGGCTTTGCAGAGCACAGCGCTGCAGCACGGCCCAGCCGCAGTGTAGCCCTCGGCGACCTATTAGCCTAGAAATGTGTGTCTTTCCATTACACTCCACCTCCATAGGTTTGTCAGTACAAAGCTCTGCTGCACAGCCACTCTAAGGAACAGAGGGCCATATGGATAAAAACGCCCCAGGACCCAGAAAGCAGCTTGAACACAAAGTCCAGAGAGGACAGAGATCCTGAAATGCCCCATTTTCATTTGTTTTGTTTTAATTCGACCCATCTCTCTCTGTAGTGTTGATACCATTTCAAATCTGGACAAAATGGAGCCTTTTGAAGAGCTAATACTCACAATCCTGCCAATAAAATATATTATGAGCACAGCAGAAAATGAGATTGGCAGCTTTGCTGTCATGACCTCGAAATCTTTCACATCTTATTTTCGTCATCCTCCGACTATGCCCGAGCACGTCCTTCTACATATCCACACACATTAATGAGAAATGTTTCATGAAGCTTTCCACAGAAAGGAAAGTTAAACTTCTGCTTTTATTCATTATCATTCCAACACGTCTTACCCTGAGAATACTTCAGGGTAAAAGGTATTATCATGAATTTAACCAGAAAGAGTCGACCCACCTCCACATAACTGATATGTGTGCAGCTCCACGGAGAATAAATCGTAGAAATGTGATCATATCCAGCTTTTTTTATTACATGAAATTCTGATAAATGAGTTCAGATAAATGTCTCTCGTTTGCCTCAAAAGCTCAAATGTTTTTTCCTGCTGTCTGCTCCAGGCGAGCCTTCAGGATACATCAATAATAGGCTGATAAAAAAGCATTGACAAGAAACAACATCTTACAGAGCAGACATGTGCATATAGAGGGGAAGCATTCACATCACTTTTCCACCGGACCACGCCCCCCTCAGTCTGACAGTGTGCAGGTCACAGATGATTTGATTATGTCAGTGCATGTGTATTGGATCAGTTGCATTAGCCTCCGCCTGGCTAATATTCCCGTCCTCGACCGGCTCTGATCTGTTTTTGGAGCTGACTGGAAGACGTCTGTTAACAAGTTATTGTTGGGGTCAAATGCTCGAAAGCGGCTCCCTGGTTTTAATGTTTAAAGTCGTAGTTTATTCAAATCAAAAAGGTCAAATTGAGAGGAAGGAGAATGGATGAGGTCAGATTATATTCATCACTAACTGAATGTATGTTGGCTCTGTGATGCGATGTATGCACAGACTGTTTACTCTATGTGCTGCTGTTACTGCATGTCCTGTGGCTTTATTAACGTAACGTTACCAATCCAAACATTTCTATAAACATATCACATCAGCTGAGGATCAATACTTCCCATGGAGAACAGCGTCAGTAAATAATAATTAAAAGGACGGCACCTCCAATCAGATTTAAATCCATTACCTGCTCACTGATTCCAGTAACGTGCTTTCAGTGTAACTGCAGTGACTCCGCCTGTCGTGACATCACGTGCACACCCTCTGTTAGTGTTTCTGTTGGTCCCAGAAGTGTGTGAATACTTTCACAGCGAGCTCAGGAAATAAAACCTTCACACAGAAGCAGAAACAAGCCGTCAGAAATATGAATTAAATCATCATGGTGTCAAATCTCTTGGTGTCAGTCACTGTAAGGGTCATCTTTATCCCTCTCAGTTTTAACTTCTGACGACCAAGGCACCTTGACTTTTCAAACTGCATGCATTTCCATAAGATTATCAAGTAACAGCCTCCTCCTAATGCATGAATATGTATGAGATATTCCACCTTTAATGCAACATGCAGTGACACCTCTAACACCCTGAGTAAGCCTGCAGAGAAAATATCGCTGAGAGAAGCCTTCAAGCACTTTTTGTGTCTTTACATTCTGCGATGCATGTAATCCTCATTATGCAGCCATTATATCTCCCCACCTTCATACCTGAGCGACTTCAAAGCCTTTGTATGGGTTTTTATATAAACTGATGTAAGCACATATACTCGAGGCAGGCCTGCTGATACATGTGAGCTTTAAGAACAATTTTCTACAACTTGGGACTTTTTCCCCAGAGGCTGTTTTTCAATTTAGTGAAAATAGAATCATGTAGAGTTTTCTTTTGGTTTATTTCTCTATTTCCTCTATTTAGAGTTCAAATTGATGGAAGATGAGTCATGGATATATCAATCTGATATCCGTGAGTCTCGGCACCTGGGTTCAGATGATCGTATTTTGATTAAAACCGTGTTCCAGCCAAGACACAACCGTCCCACAGTGACACAGTTTCTTTGTGAACGACATTCAGTGAAGTGTTAAATGAAGTTTATTTTCCAAACAGCAACCTCCAGGCGTAAACAATTACATTAAGTCTGCAAAACTGAAGTTCCTCCAGTGTCCACTAGAGTCTGTCTCCTGCAGTGAGTCAGTCCCCATAGAGCTCCATGTTAAAATGTCTAACTTTACAGCTGCAGTTCCTCCAGTGTCCACTAGAGTCTGTCTCCTGCAGTGAGCCAGTCCTCATAGAGCTCCATGTTAAAATGTCTAACTTTACAGCTGCAGTTCCTCCAGTGTCCACTAGAGTCTGTCTCCTGCAGTGAGTCAGTCTCCATAGAGCTCCATGTTTAAATAAACATGTTTACAGTCTGGTACAAAAACAGTTTGGGTCTCTAGAGCTCATTTCTCTTTTCAACTGTACGGGCTGAATGTTTATACAACTCACCTGTTTACATTATATAAGGCTTAAAGGGATGTAGAATTAGGGGGCGTGGCTTCTTTGAATGACAGGTGGGAGCTGCTAGCTGTCTGCTAGGTGTCCCCTCAGCTAATTCAGTCCCTGACCTTTAACCTCTGGGCCGTGTTTGTGCTGTTGGAGCATTTTGGAGATTTGTTCCTGTAAATATCAGACTAATAATCTGTCTCTCTGTGAGCTTTACTGGACTAACAGACCGTCCAACAAGTCTGAGCTCCACTTTTTACAACCAGTCACATTAGAACTATTTTATCTTTGGCTCCTAAATAATCTTATTAACCAGCTGATGAATTAACATTTAAAAATATGTAAAAGGCAAGTGATAAACTCAGAAAAATTGTCTGCCTCCTATATACTGGTGTGGCTGTGGCCAGTATACCAGTATAAAATGCTGAGACATTTGCCGTCATGACCACTAGTGTATCTGCCACCATCACCCACTGCACGCGACCTGACAGGAATGAAACGTTGCCCCTCTACATTAAGTATTCCATGGGGTCGGGATATCTATGACGTGGACCGGGTTGGCGAGGCCTTTTTACCTTCTTTTCTCCCTTTTGAGTTCATAGTCCTGCATATAAAGAACTCAGTGGTACTGTTCAGTATGCAAAGCTTGTGGAGTGCTGGTTTGAATGAAAAGACAACAAGTGAGCAGAAGAGGTGGGCAGAGAGACTCTCAACAAATTGGTCTCAGGCTGTGGATCAATGTCACCGTAGGCTGAGAGCTCAACGAGCGTACCTGAAGCTACCAGGATTACAAAGTCCACATGGTGAAAACAGATGGTACTAAAAGGGCTGCACAGCTGCACAGAAACCCAACGTTGTTGACTTTGATAAACGCAACAGAAATCATCACACAGGAAGACAGTTTATATACCGTGCGCCTTATACACCAGTGAGACTTACGTTTCAGAAAATATTTGCGTCACCTCTAGCTGCAGAAATACATCAGTTGTCTTCAAAAACAACCAGACACCATTGAGTTCTGTACATCAAGGTGAAGAGACTTTGAACTGATGAGATCACTGGTATTAGAAAGATGCTGAGTTGAGGAATCGGATCATTATTTTGAGAAAAAGAGTGTAAATGTGGAGCTCTTTATGGCTTTTCCCTTCGTGACATTAAATCCTCGAATAATGTCGAGTGATTTTCTGTGAAGCTGCTCCAAAGACGGAAATACGCGCAGGATGTCAGAGACGTGTTTGTTTCTGTAAAGTCTCTGTGAGGTCTTCATGTGCATGCACGTTGTTTGATTCTGTGCTATCGTTTCTTCTGATGATTTTCACACCTTTGAAGGACATACTTTCTGTTTCTCTGTGTGCACGACGAAGCCTCCCGTCCCTCACTCTCACAGATCCATGACTGTGTTTATCAATGCTCATGCCTGCTGTTCTAGTTCATTGTGGAGCTGTGTAAACGGACAGCAGAGCTCGGTAAACACGTTGACTTCCTGTAGGCTGACAGCAGCAGAGGAGCAGGACACATCCAGAGGAACGAACCAAATGAAAGCAAATTATTACTTCTTCCCCCCCGGATGACATGTTCATCAGACCCTGAAAGTCTATCTGCCTCGCATGCCTCATTCAGAGCACACTGCAGCTTGGGAAAGAGTGTGTGCGTGTGAGTCAGGGTGTTTTTAGGTTGTCTTCCACTACAACTCTTCTATGCAGAGGCCAAAAAGAGCTGAAAAGCAAATTCAAATGAATTCCTCCAAAAGCACATGCAAAACAAATGAATCGACTGGAACACGCTGCAAATGAAATTAGGGGCAGCAATAACATGAAACAACTCCTTGCAGCGCAGTTAATGAATTTGTTTTAGCCTTTTGCTGCAATTTTCTTTCATTTGCAGATGTGGTTGCATTTGTTTTGCATGTGCTTTTAAATTTGCATTAGTTTTTAAATCAATGGACACTTTCTTAAAGGAAGAATGTGCGACATTTTACACACACATTTAGCAGAAATCCAGTCTCTCCTGTAAATGTGTCTCTGAGTCATGACTGTCTACAATGAGTGAGAAGCTCGAGTCCCGCTGGCTGTGTTGTTGTCAGAGCCGTGTTTACATGGACGGGACGGCCGGCTCCTCCCCTTGTGTATAAAAGCTGTTTTAGTCAAGAACTAGAGAGAAGAAGAAGAAGATACTCACTGATTATTTGGATGTCACGTAAGAGTTTTTAGATCACGGTCATTCTGCGTCAATTTACATGCAATTTGAAGCTACGAGCTAACTAAAGAGCGCTAACATTAGCATGCTAACATAACAATGCAGGACACAGGTGATTGCAGCTCTAGCCAAGGATAAGTTTGTTCACTGCGTGTGCATTACTCCTTCGTGTGAACACTAGTGGAGAGGGGTTGGAGGTGTGTCGCTGGAGGAGAGCGGAGGCTTCAGTATGGTGGAGGTATCGCCAAACAGCAGTTTGTTTTGGTTTCCTGCTGTTGCTCAGGAGCGACATCTGCTGGAAAAAAAATGCATACTCTCTTCCTTTAATGTGAGTGGATGTTACTGAGTGTTTGCACTTATCAGCGATCGTACTACAAGTCTTTAACGCTGAGTGTCAAACCATCACAACAAAAACAAACACGCTGAGAGCTGATCTAAGGGATTGATGGATGTTAATGTGCAGTACATTTCTGAAGAAGAGGCCACAAGCTGCTCTCCCTCGTCCTCCCCCCTCAGGCGGTGGTCTTCTTTCATTCGCCCCTCCCTTTGTGTCTCATTCAGAGGCTTCTGTGCGACTCGGCTCTTACCTGACCTACAAAACAGAAAGTCTGCAGCTTCCTCTCCGAGTCCACAAAATTTAACACCCAACCTTTTCCTTCTCTCTGCCTGCCCTGGAGCTTTAAACCCGCTGACAACAATTGATAGGACAGCTAACTATAGATAGCAGAGCAGTGGGGGGGGGTGAGGAGTGAGGAAGAAGAGCGGATTGTAAAGGTAAACACTGTGCAGCCATCGTGCTGGGATTTAACGGTGGCACTGCGCTTTGAAGAGCCACATGAAAGAGCTTTTACTTTGTGAACAAGTGATATGCTCAACTAATTTAAAATGTTGTGTTCAAGGAGCACAGAGCAACATTAAGACATAAGCAGGGGGGGAGGTCTGGGGAGACTAAGAGGGTTTGGGGTGCAGGTATGAAAGATTTAGAGCAGCAGAGAGAGGATTTAGGTTTTTATTTGTGGAGATTCAGCTGCTCCATGCACGCGATGACAGAGTCACCACACGTCAGTGTATTCTCAGAGATATGACATCAACATACACCTGAAACTGCATGAAGGTGTCTGAGTGCTAAACAAGTGTGTGTCAGAGACTTTGTGTTGACATTTTGATCTCACAATGGATGTCTCACAGTGTGGTTGGACCAAAAATGAAGCCAGTTTATTATACAATCAGTGCAAAGAAGGACAAAGATGGAACATCTTTCAGTGTGCATGACTCTAAAAGGACTCGGACGTCCTCAGTTCTCTTTAGAAACTCCATTCAAAAAACAAACATTTTAAAAGTTGTTTGCTTTTCATCTTGCAGACAGATCTGACAAATCATGAATTCAGATTTTTTAATTCAGCTCCAGCTCTCAGCCTGTTGTTAGGTTGACTGAAAGTTAGGCTGAGACAGGATTTCCAGCACGGAGATCGCCATCGAGGGGACTCCAAAGCCGGGTGACATCGCTCCTGCTTCGTCCATTAATAGCTACAGTCTATGGCTGAGATATTGAGTGCGTTAATACCGGAATTAAGCACCGAAATCTCTGTCATGCTTCACGCCGGTAGGTATAAAACGTTTTGGTACCAGTACCATATTGGTACTAGATTTCGGTACGCATCCCTACAAAGCGTCCTGTGCACTGGTCAGCCTCAAGTAGCTGGAAGCAGATTAGAGCAAGCTACTTTTGGTAGTCTCGTAGTACTTGAAATCGGTCTTGGTCTCAAGAACACTTTTTGAAGGTCTCTGTCTCGTCTTGGGATCGAAAGTATTTTTACTCGGTCTTGTCTTGGTCTCAAACTGGGTGGACTCCGGACTTTAAATCAGGACCGGTCAAGACCACCACTGATCGGCTGTTTTTCACGTCATTACGGTAAAATAAAAGGAAAACGCCTCTTTCTTAAAGAACAAATGACTTCCATCTCATTCATAATATGATTTTTATCCCGGTGTTACGGTCTAAGTGAGTGACACGCCCGCTGCACACCAGATGATGATTTTTCGTTGATATTTATGGTCCTGGTCTGTCTTGGTCTCGCCTCGGTCTCAGAGCACTCTGGTCTCGGGTATTTCTAGTTCTAACACTAATTTTTGGATCTGTCACTGACAAGTCCAAATTGTTAAGATAAACTGACAGTATCTACATTTGAAAAAACCTTTGCACCACTGTTTTCCTATGTCTCGGTACATTGAAATGGTTATTTATTTACTTTTTATGATTTTAAACGCAGGGCTTCTACTCCAAACAGAGAACAAGTACAACATCCTATACTACCCGTACTGATGGTTAGCTTTTCAGAAACATTCCTCTCAAACTGTGAGAGGAATGTCTTAAATACATATTAAACATATATTGTAAAGTTATGAGTGAAAGTGCAGGATTTCATATCTCCTCAGTGATGGATGAAACACGTTATTAAAGGATAGTAATCATCTTCTCGGCTCTCTATTTTCAGAGTGGTTTGAGGCTCTTGCCAACAGAGCTGCCAGTCTTACGCCGCTCTTATATTATCCATCACACCTCTGCTTTAATAAGCTTGGCAGGATAACACTCAAATGTAAGGTATCCGTCAGTTAATAAAAGGCCATTGGAGGAGCTTATTAAGGGGCTCGTTTTAATGAAACCGAGGGAGGAAGCAGCTCTGGGGTTCAGTCAGTCCGACCTGAAGATTTGGTATTCCTCTGTCGTCACTTTCAGAAACAATCTCTCTTACCCCGAATGAACTGAATTATTTCTCGTCAAGATGATGAATAATTTGATTGTATTGAAAATCTTCGGCTGCGCCGCTGCATCATGACTCAATGACCTCCCAAATTAACATCACCCGCCCGTCCAGCAGCTGTGTGAAAAGTCCGATCTGGACGGAGAATATTTAATAACTTTACAGCTAAGTTCCATACAGGAAGTAAAGAGACCCTTTGTTTAAGACGAGACAAAAATACAAAATAAAAGCATCAACACTTTTTTAAGATGCAAAATAATGGAATTTTAAACTTGAGATTAAAAATGTGATTTATCGCAATTAAGTATTGAATTTCAGAGTTGAATCAGGATGGGGGTTTGGATGTTTTGTTTGACAGCTCTAAAATAAATTAAAAGACGCAGACCAAAGTTTCCCTGCTGCCTGAATGGTTAGTTTTTGTGTTTTTCTGGATCTACCTGCTTCTTTAAACGTACAGTATGTAAAATCTGCCGCAAGGGGGCTCTCAATCAAAACAATAACAAAAGAGATGACGTCGCGGCTCGCGGGGTCTCATGGGATATCCTCCCCCCGATGAAAACGAACGAACTCTGTGTTGAATCAATACGAACGGGCAAAACCGACCTGGGCAAGACAATTTGTGTACTGGCGATGTATCCCAGTATAATTTACATGACGTTTTATATCACAGCAGCACATACAGCGACAGAACGGCAGCTTTCAGTAGCAGCTAGCGGCTAGCTTATGCAGCGGTCTTTGACGTAACATCCAGTGTTTCCTTGACAATGATCAACATTTCGTGTCTATCCTGGCGGCTCATCATGGCAGCTGCCTACAAGACACGTCCCGTTACAACTATAAAATTACGGATTTCTCTGGCTTTGATAACTTTTGGAAATATTTGAGGTGATGTAAGTACTCAACTAAAAAATATATATAACATGGGTTTAGTCCATTTTTAATTGAAGTTAGATATTTTAATGTAAACATTAGCATGCAATCTTACATACTGTACCTTTAAAACACCAGAACCAAACATAAAAACACAAACATCCCGAGATGGAGGCAGCTGTAATCCAGCCGTGCTGTGGTTAGTTTACCTCCTGTTGTGTAAAATGACTCTTTCTGTCGGTGGAATCTGGTTGATTTGAGAGATGCATTGCCTTTTTCTGTTCAAATAAAAACATCCTCCTCTGCAACAACACGCTCTCTCTCTGCAGGGATCCTTCTGTCATGTTGTCAGACACTTAGAATAACAATCTGCTCCTGTCAGGGACAGAAACAACAACGTCTAGTGGACACACTTCGTTCGATAAAGGATTTTGTGGCAGCCATTACAGCCTGTTTCACTGCTGCAGGATGGAGAAATCTACAGGACACTTTCTGAATCTTTTAAACCTATAAATTTAAAGCGTTAGATTAGATCAATTATGGGCTGCACGGTGGTCAGTGGTCAGTGGTTAGCGCTGTCGCCTCACAGTGAGAGAGGTTCCTGGTTTGAGTCCCGGTCTGACAGGAGTCTCTCTGTGTGGAGTTTGCATGTTCTCCCCGTGCATGTGTGGGTTCTCTCCGGGTACTCCGCCTTCTTCCCACAGTCCAAAGACATGCTCGTTAGGTCAATTGAAGACTCTAAATTGCCCATAAGAGTGAATGTGAGTGTGGCTGGTTTTCTGTCTCCTGTGATTGAACGGCGAACAGTCCATGTGTCCAGTACACCGCCTCTCGCCCAATGACAGCTGGGATCGCGACCCTGAATGGGAAAAGTAGTATAGATAATGAATGGATGGATTATATCAAGTGTGGCCCTGGTGTAGAATTACATATGGTAAATGGACTTGAGCTTGTATATTTCTTTTCTCGTCTTCTGACTACTCAAAGCGCTTTTACTCTGCAGGACACACCTTCACATTCACACACTGATGGTAGAGGCTGCTGTGTGAAGAGTCCATCAGAAGTAACTAAACCATTCATACACATTTATACTCTGAAGCAGCTGGAGTAATTTGGGGTTAAGTGTCTTGCCCAAGGACACATCGGACAAGGCTGCAGGAGGTGGGGACCTTACGATTGAAAAACGTCCGACTCTACCTACTGAGCCACAGCGGCCATAAATAACCTTTTAATATTTCTTATTCTAGATTTTATAAATCATTAATGTCTGTGTTTCCTGATACTTTCCTACACTGATAGAGATGAGATGTTAGTCCTTATTTCAGAGGTCTTTGAATGATCTTAACCCTTTCAGAAGGATGTGTACTCTCATGCAGTCTCTAATGGAACGTTGAGTAATAAATCATGAATTATGAATGAATTATTGTTGCTCTAAGACCGGAGTTTACAAGCCTCCATCTCAAGACCCCACCATTGTTATTGTGTAAATGCTGCTCACATCGCCTCATTAGGGATCCTCGATGGTTTTCAGAACATATGTGTGATTAAGTGCGGTGGCTTTATTTAGATCGGAGGATGTTTTAATGTGTTGTTCAATTGCAGGAACGTGTTTCTGTGGCTGCCAGGCGCCCCTGGCTGACCCTGTGCAGATTAACTCCAGGAAACAGCCTCCAAAGCTCCTCGTTATTATTAGTGCTGCTCTCCTTTCTAGGACTGATTAAATAATGATTGTGCTGCAGGAAAACAAAGTTAGTTTCATGCACCAGAGCTCAAAACTATTCAAATCGAGCATCGGATGCTAAAGAGGAGACAGACGGGTGCTCTCATCCGTGGCCTTCCTCCACCTTGACTTTGAATTCCTCCATCTGAAATGACTTTGAACACTTTCCTCTGAAGAATCGATCGTCCCCAGCTTTACTCTCACTCTGACCACGTCTAAAAGGCTCCCTTTAGCAGAGATAAACAGGTGCAGCCGGTGGTCAGAGATTACAGCCAGCGTTGTGACAGTGTCTCACCCCGGGCCGTGCAAAGCTGAATCTGGAGCCAAGTCTAGAGTCTGCTCACCGGCCGCATGAATGGCCTTTTTTTCTCTTTAATTGTATTTGCTCATTAGCCGCTAAACCATTTAAGTCCCCAGCTGAATGGGAGCCTGACAGCTGCAGTGTGAATTCAGAGTTACCTGGACCGTGACGGAGCGTCGTACTCACACAGTGTGTGTAAACACAGCTGCTGAAAACACTGGTGAGCATTCATTCCTGCTAAAACAAGTGAAAGCAACACAACAAACCTGATACTCTATATTTTCATGTAGCGCCAACAAATCTCGGTAAAAGGCTCAAACCAATTTTAAATGTTTCTCCTGACACGTCTTGTGTGTGTTATTGATTCTTCCCGTGTGCCTCAGAGCTTCATTGTTGTCCAAAAACTATTAAAAACACATCAGCGAGCAGCAGGGCGAGCAGCAGACATGTTCCTTCATTAGCATGAACACAGGCACAGCGGTGTGCTTCAACTCAATCCCACAAACACCTTCCTGCTGCTGGAAGTACTTAAAAATGTTCAAACTCAAAACTCCTTCTATTCGTTCATTGTGTTTAAATCTGAGCACCAAACTAAACTTCTAAATCAGCCCGAGAGAGTTTCATGTTTAACCTTTGAAATGCAGGGTTTTATATATTTTTAATAAGCTCTTTTGAACTCTTTTTTTTCTTCTGCTTCAAGTCATGTCAGCGGTATTTTTCATGCCTTCATTTAACCAAATCAAAGATCTAAGTCAGTTACTGAGCTCATTGAACCACAGCTCTGCCTCTGTGCCATTTCAGTCGCACGACTGATTTTGAAGTCAGGACAAAATTCAGCCAGATCGTGCGTTGTTTGTCGTGCAGTGCAGGGGGGGCATGAGGGCCCATCACAGCCCTAACCAGCTGCTGCCGACCAAGCGGGGGAATTTCTGGCATGTCTAAAATTTTGGACGTACTACTGCACACACTCGTACAGTGAGAGCAGAGCCACGAGCTGATTCCCCCTTTTTTCCCCTGATTATTCCTGTGCAAACTTGCAGACAGCGTCTGAAATCACCGCGGCAACAGCAAGCATTCCTGTTTGATATGTGTTATCCCTCCTATCAGAGAAATGTTGTCAAGAAAAAGCCATTGACCTCCAACTGACAGGAAATATTTATGTTGATTTTGCTACTTGTGTTTGTTGGTGATGTTGAGTGTGTGTGTCTGAGAGAGAGAGCGTTTGAGCCGTTGATATGAGACAACAGAAACTCTCATAGTTCTGACTTCAGCTTCTGCTTGTTGTAGTTTTCAAAGGAAACTTAATCAACACCTGTCAATGCTCCGTCCTGATGTAACTCGTACAGTGTAAGAACATAATTCATGAGCTTTGGTCGCCCATCGTTAACGATTCTCTCGTATACAATGTGACTTGATGTTGTACCACATCATTTTTACAACTTAGCGTTTGCTTGGCCGAAAAGAAACCTGACAGACCTGAATATCTGTTCGTCTTCTCTTATTAAGATGCTTCATTATGTGATAACCAGCATGTTGAGCATCTTTTACTTCTGTGTTCTCCTCTTCTTCCTTCCTGAGTGTGAGATTGACCTGTAGCCATTGAATAAATGAAGCCCTGTCTTCCTCACTGAATAAATTCAGACACTATACATCTGTATTTTTATTTACACACAGCTCTAATGCATAAACTACGTATTACATTATTATACTGGCATGACAAATAAAATACAATTTTAAAGAGACACAGCGACGAAACATCAAATCAGTCATGTATGAGAAGAGAGCTGTCTCTTATACGTCAAGTCATTGTTGCCGTGGATACGAGGAGACTGTCTCTCCACTGACGACCTCAGTCGCAGCTGTGATGCGTGTTTGTTTTCACTGAGTGCGGGTGGCTCTTTTTCTGCCCGTCCCGTCAGAGCAGAACTGTGACGAGTGTGACGTCAAAGTGACATTAACTACAACACATACGGACGTTTTCTCAACTGATTCCGAGATTTCTTCCAGAAGGAATTGGCATCTTAGAAATTCCTGGCAGAAAATGGACTCTTATGTCTGTGTCTATAGGCAAACAGGGACAGCACTGACACAACCAGTCCGCCCCAGCTCGAGCCGACCCGGGCTCACAGCCGCCGACTGTCGGCAGAAGCACTTCGCCGCTATATTGCGGCTCGTAGAAAGAGCCACGAACATCCGATTCGAGCACAAGACCTTCAAAATCCCCTCATCCATATCAGTTTGAAGTTGAAACATACTTTTTTCGCCATTCTTGGTTCTTCTCAGCTTTCTCCACAGAGCCTGTTAGCATAGCTTCCTAGCAAGATGGCGGACGTTAAGTTTCGATTCTGGGAGTGAGGTCCCGCCTACTGATCTGTAATAGGTCTGTAGCTTCAGTGGTCGAAAACATGAGGAACTAGGGATGTAGTTTCACCCCCTCTAACCCAAACAGCCTCCGACGATGCAAAATGACGATGTTTGTGTCGTCGGAGGCTCCTTTTCAGACAAGAAATAAGGAGCTTTCCCGTCTCAGGGAAAAATGAGGGCGGGATGCACGACCATTCAAAACTACTACCAGGTTTCTAATGATACAAAGCTTAATGCAAATGGGTGAAGTACCCCTTTAAGACCTTACATGTATGAATGAAGCTTTAAATAGACTTTGCATTAAAAAAAATCAGTTTTAAATTTGTGCTTCCACCAAATCACGAGTAAAATTGCGTCCACGTACTGTTTTGTTATATTTATTAGACTATTTTAGGATCTTCGGTGTGACTGAGTGACTTCGCTTACATTCGTTGTTAAAATAAAATACTCTGGGAGGAGCGAGTGGGGGATGACCCATCCCACAGCCAATTAGAGGAGGACCACAGCCTCCGCACATGGGGTACACGACACGACTGCCAGGCTATCAGCTCTCCAAATAAAATACTCTTCAACGCCGTCTTTCAACAGGATTTAATTTGACATTCTGTTGTCTGATTTAAATGAGAATAAATCTGCAGACGTGCACATTTATTTTCCTCTTCACTATGATGCTTCGCCAGCTAGCCGTTGGAGAAATTTTGCCCCGTCCTCAGACTCGCCCTGAGCCTCCCACCTGCTTGCTGGAAAACAAAATGACCTTTATAAGTGACAAATACTGAAAGGCAGTCTGAATAGTGTTCCTGAATTAGAACTGAACAATAAAACCCTCACGGCTCGTTGACGGGGTCGGGACATTAGCATTTAGGAGATAATGTTACAGAATTAATTAGAGACAGTTTAGTGTCCATTACAGCTCACAGAGATCTAGTCTGTGACGCCATCATTCTTGAATAAGCATCGTCTGAATCTGTCATCTCACCTGATTTCAGTCGGGTTGAAAATGACTCCATTCATATGCAAATAACTCCGCAAACATCCTGCCTCACACCTCTCGCCTCCAAACTGAGACTTCTCTCTGCTCCAAACTAAACGGGTCCAAAGCGATGAATGGCTAATATGCTCGATGAATATATGAATAAATCCTGTTTAAAAAGTCATCATCTCTCTCTGCTGACCAGCTCCTGAGGGTGCAGATAAGACGGAGCTGCTGGGAGATGACTGACAGGCTGATTGGTTTTATACTCCACACACGGCAATCATTAGAAAAGCCAAAAAAAGAAATATACAGTTCAATGTTCTGAGAATATTGTATGACATCATCGTCCAAAACTCACACTGGCAGGGGTTTATAAAGTTCTAAAAACTCACTGACAACAAAAATGTATTTAGTTTAATTCTGTTTAAAGTAAGTGACTATAAAATTAACTCGGGATGTTAAAAGCTGCAAAATCTTATGTGCTTTTTCCTCAGGATACGTGTGCGCCTCGTTCTGACTGCGCTGCGTCTCAATGGCTGATCATGCCCTCTCTAGTTAGTACTCGTGTTTCCACTGCACACACAGCGATCCGTCTCGGCACGTGCAAGCTAAGACACTCCACTTCAAATATGTGATATCTGCAAGCAAGTCAGGTGAGGGAACGCACTGAGCATCCGGTAAATTTCAAAATAAAACACAATATACAGTCAGTGTGGATGTAAAAACACAAGGATGAAGCTGCCGCTAATTAAAATGTATAATTTTATTATGACAGCCGGCTGTAATGAGTCCATTAAGAACTTCAGACTGACTTCTGAACTACGATAACTGCTGATTAAGTCACTATTCAAATCAAAAACGTGTCATTCAAAGAAATGTGCACATTTTCTTCTCAACAAATCGTTGACAGAAAGTTTGGCTGACAGAAAAGACAGCGACAACAGATATTAGGAGGCTTTCTTCTTACAGTGGAGCAGTAACAGCAGTAAGAGTTAAGGAGTTGAGATAATGATTCTGTTTTTTATTTGGTCCAGAGGGACACATTAGCCACTGAAGGGCAAAGAGGTTTGGCAGTTTGAACCTCGAGAGCCACCGTAAGTGCACATCCTGCATGTGAATGAACTGACATGAAAAATTCAAGAGGTAAGAAAGACAGAAGCTGAACGATGACGTCTAATGAATACTGATGCAAAGCCAGGACGCACTTTACGTTGTTCATCACATTTTCATTATTATAGCACAAGATTGAAGACTTACTTTCTACAGTTCACATCATTACGTCCTGAGACGAGGAGGTGCTTGCTTTAAGCCTCTGAAAACTCAAATCCACGACGGCCCTCTTGGGGGTGAATTCACAAAGCGTGGTTTGTAGCCGCTAAAAGCACCATGAATTATTGCCTCCGCTATCTGCTGTGCTTTCATCCTGCAGGCTAAATTTGTCCACATATAGATGATGAGATGGTGAGGGGCGGGGTCACTTTTTACCAGTTTATTGTGAAGTACAGACTCAACAGATGTGATACAAGTTTCACCGTCTAAAAGCCTCCCCCCTTGGAGCAGACCAGAGTGAGCAGCTAGTCCATAAACAGTAATCCCTCTCTCATCCCTGTCGTGTGTAACGTCTCCACGCATTGAGAAAGTGTCCCTGTGTGTTCCGGGGTTGAGCCTCTGACAGCACTGAACAATACGTTTTAATAATAAGCAGGGTCATTCTTTGGACAAACAATCAGGGATTTAGAGACACAGGTGAGCACAATCAGGGCGGGGAAATAACGGACGGTAAAACACGGAGCAGGATCTGAAAGATAGAGACAAGAGTGAGTACAAAATAAAACAGGAAATGATGAAAATACTAAAATAAATGACCGAAAAGAAAAACATGACCTCAAGGAACTTGACAGGTACATGTTTACTGTTAGTGTATGCTAACCGCTATTTAAAAGCTTCTTACCAGGAGCAGACCAGCGTGAGCCGCTCGTCCACAAACTATTTATTCACCCTATCTCATCCCTGTTGTGTGTAACGTTTAGCATAACATTTCTTTGAAACTTTTTTTTGCAAGAGGAAAAAGGGAGACATCGATCAAACTGTGATTTGCCACAACCGCTCAATTAATAAAATGTTTTTCTGTTTTGAAAAGTACGTTTTCCAATAGTTAACAATTATTTTCAGTCAGATGTTTGCGGAGGCTTTATAAGACTGAAGTGTTGGTATCACATTTGTGTTTTATTTTCAAATCAGATTTCCAGAAGAGTTTAAAAACGATAATCCTTCACTGAGAACGTTTTCCTTCCTACATTTTTTTAAAGTTGCATTACACTCACATGCTTATGGATTTGTGAGCGGAGACCATTTTTTAAAAACACCTTCCTCTGTGCTGCATCAAGTTAACAGATCACTTCTCTGAGTAAAGCGTGTTCTGCTGCAGGAAGAGAAAATAAATGTGATGTCCATCGGGTGCAGCCAGATAAGGTTCCCTTCATACTGAAGAAATATCAGCTCTGCTGTTATTTCCACACATCATTACTGTCTCTTCTTTGCACACAGTATCTGGATTTTATTTTAGCGTGCACAGAGGAGGTCTCCTTGGATTTTAAGAGACTTACTTTTTGCAGAGCGTTACTGCTTTTACTCCCAGCTGAGCAGTAAAGAAGATTTCCAAAATACACCCTAAGCCTCTAAAGGCTCTCCTTAAACTGACTCTTCTTCCCAGATGATGCACACACTGAAAGAAAAAACATAAATGGGTTACGATGCATGTTGCTTATTTGTCTCTGTAAAAAAAGATGTGAATGTGTAGCCCACCTTTTGGACCATGGTTTGCAGGGGTTAATATTTCCCACCTTCCAGCACAGTGCAGATGGTGCAGAGCGGCCTGGCGAACTGCAAAGAGAAACTAGGTCTGTGCTGAGCTCCACGAGGGAGGGTTTGAAGCTGTTATCATGCTGAGAGCTGAAAAAGAGGCTAAAAGGAGGCATGGCTTGGCTGATAGGGGAAATTTAAACCTGCAATACATGACTTTTTCTGCAGTAAAACCCTCTGGCTTACTTATTGGCTAGCCCCAGGGGTGGAGCAAGGGGGTAGCCATAGGTGGCCAGGGGCCCCCCGTAGAAATCAGATTGGCCACCCCAAAAGCTTGAACTATGATTGGCTGTTTGCCTTGTCAGAGGCGGGACATGTTTTCAAATCTACTGTTTCAACAGGCTGCTGGGAGCTTCCTTTGCATTTCAATGTCGCCCTTTTCGATTGGATGGTATCTTAAAAATTGACTTCGGACTTAGGGAGCTGATTGTGGTGGATCGTGTGTGTGTGCCTGGAAAATAATTGTGTCAAAAAGTATTTGAAGTACTTTTAAATATTGGTTTAGTTCCATTTCTTTGTTCTGTCACTACTTATGTACCGTCTGGGGTCCAAACTTCTACTCTCTCCGTGAACGATGATGTCAAGTTTCTGTCTGAGTGAAGGTTTAAAATTCACTTTGTTTACCTGCGGCACAAAGTCCAGACTGTGAGGAGGAATAAGAGGACATTCAGAGAGTGCTTTAACATGCAGGTGCTCGGTAATCAGATTCCACTCTGACCCGCTTCCATCGCTCCGAACCGAAGGCTGGAACATTTAAAGTGTATTACAGCGATGAGTAATGATGTTTCCTACTGGCCTGCTCACACTGCTTCACTTTCTTCTGTCTCGAGCCTTCGTCACGCTCATGTGGAGTTTAGAAAGGTTCACTTTAACACAAACAAGACAAAGAAACAGCTGATTTTATTAGAAATCTACCTCAGTCGACTAGAAGTGTTTGAGACATGATGGATGGCTTATTTTTAACAGATTAGAAAAAGACGCAAGCTTAAAACTTGAATTCGTCTCTTGTCTGCAGCTCAGCATCCACCACTGACACGTGATGTTTATAACGATCGTAGTCAGACTTTAATGTCACTGTAATGACTCTGACCTCTCCGCAGTCTCGTCCTGCTCCTGACCTTTAACAGACGCTTCCTGACAAAACCTCCAAACTCATGCATAAAGAATGAGCTGATTTGTTAGGAAGTGGTTTCTGCCACAAACTCGTTTGTTTGAAATGAAGTTCATTAGAGCTTCTCAGCGTGTTGGTGTGGGGAACCCGTCCTCACAGAGACAGAAGTCCACAGTTAAGAGATGCTCTGGGCTGTTTGAAAACTTCTCTCTCTATGAACACACGGTAGAGTGAAAGAGTTTGTGGTGCTGAAACTTTGCTGCAGTGAAAACTCTCTTTCTCTGCAAACACACACAAGCCTGCTGTACCAAGTGTTCATTTAAGCACGTTTGTTATTTTATCAATTCAAATTTGCAGTTAAGTTGTCGACATTTCCGATACTTCGATTAAAATTTGAAACCACGTTTCTTAAAACTATACAATCTCTGTAATTTCAGGTAGCCTCTGTTTACACGCCAACAATTTCAGCCATAACAACGGTAACCTTTTGTTGCTGTTCATTTACACGACAACAGTGTTTCTGGTGCATGAAAACGCAAAGTTTTAGGTATAAACTATGAAGTTCCTCTGAAAACTGAGACTTTACACACATTACGCTTCTGGTCAGTAGTCATGCGTCACTAGGTGGACTTCAACAACAATGGTGGACGAGTTTGTTTGTGAAAATGTCCACTAGCATGACTCCCAGTCGACATATTCTTGTAATTTACTCACTTAGTATTTAAGAGTAACTTGGAATAATGATCCCACCTCATCGTCCGTTCGTATGTTAGATATTTTTATTTGTTAACACCTCACCGCTCTGTCGAAGAAGGAGGAGTATGTGCTAATGTGCGTGTTGTTTCATTACAAAGTCACGCCGCCAACTACTGGCCTGGTATCTGTACTGCAGCGTTTGTAGTCCTGTACGTGGATTCGTGTGCGCAGCAGTTATCAAATCTGTCGTCAGAATGTAGAACTTTTTTTACGTGGCCTTAATCATCAATCGTATCGAAGAGTGCAAAAGCTTTGAAAAATGACGGATCTTTAATCTTATTTTTAACTAAAAGCTGCTGAAATGTTGCGACCACACATTGCCAGCATATTTGTGCAATCAAGAGAGTTTGATGAAGTTTGAAAAAGAAGAAATGACCCAATATTTGGGGTCTGGGACTTCTTTTTGTTGTTGCTGTGGAATTGAAAGTTGTATCGATATCGTTAGATTTTTACTAGAATCGTATAAAAGTCTAAAATTCAAGTTGCTGATGGCCTAGCGGTTATGTCGTGCCCAAGGCACAGAGGTTAAGGCCCCTCAAGCAGGCAGCTGGTTTGAGTCCGGCCTGCGGCTTCTTTCCTGCATGTCACGCCCCACTCTCTCTCCCTACGCTACACACACTGTCTCTTCCTATCAAAATAAAGGAAATAAGCTGGGAAATAAATCTAGGAAGACAGAAAAAGTATAAAATTATGGTATTGTGACAACCCAAGTGTGCAAATCAAGTTTATCCTGGACTAAAATGCCTCCTCTTCCTCTCTGTTGTGTTTCTTCCTTGCAGGTATGCATCGTGCAGAAGCGGGACACGGAGAAGATGTACGCCATGAAGTACATGAACAAGCAGCAGTGCATCGAGAGAGATGAGGTCCGAAACGTCTTTAGAGAGCTTGAGATCCTTCAGGAAATTGAACATGTTTTTTTAGTAAATCTCTGGTGACTATCCTGTTTTTACACTTTACATGTGGTCTGCGCTGCGTGTGTCGCCTTGCCTGCTTTGTGTGTCTGTGCACTTTGTGTTTTTTTTTCTCCTCAGAGAGCATGCTCACTCTGAGGTCTGATGCACTTAAATAGATGTTCTCTGTTTGAATACTGTGTTGCATGCACTTTACTTTTCGTGCATTTGGAGCTAAGTGCAGAAAAAGTTTGATTAAATGTTGAAACAAGTCCTCCTCCAGAAAGCGACCTTCTCCAATTAAACACAGGAGGATATTTCAGGATATTAATTTTGGCTGTGATTCCGAGAAGCGCACATTTGATAATTACTGTGGTTTAAATGACCTCACTCTTCCCCTGAGTCTGATATATGTGGGTGAACTGAGGCTGCGTTCATTATTCAACGCTCATCTCCGAGCGGGACGTGTTCCTAAATGTAATTGGGGCCCTGGCACGGTGTTCACGGCGTATTACACGCAGCACTTTCCTCCTCTGTAGAAAGACACTGCACGTGCACTGTTTTTCACGGATCTGATGGCGCTGTGATGGTGTGCAGATAACGAGTCATGTCCTGGACTCATCCCTTCACCAGGTTGTGAATGATTTAATCTGCACATATTCTTTGCCTCTTCTAGAACAAACTGAGGGCATTTTAATGAGCCTACAGTCGTCGCCTGTGTGTTTTTTTTAGAGCTTAATTCCCTGCAGGAGTGTACGGCTGCCAAAGCCTTCTGTGTTCTAGTTTTCCATGTTCTGCTCTCTCTCTCTCTCTCTCTCTCTCTCTCTCTCTCTCTCTCTCTCTCTCTCTCTCTCTCTCTCATACTTTGCATCCAATCAAATGCCCATTAGTGAAAAAAACTGTATCATATCAGCTACGTGGGAATGAAAAGTTTCACACCTCCTCCCTCTGCTTTCATGTCGGCTTCGCTGAAATGTTCAGAGAGGGTCTGTCCGTCTCACAGGGATAGACATCATCATATCAGCCAGCAGAGTTTTAACTGTCACACACTCAGCAATTTCTTCTCAGTGTCTCTTTCAATCACTTCGTTCAGACTGGAATTCAAACAGATCGAGCAGGATCAGTCCAGAAAGCAGACATCTGTTGATGCATGAGTTGACTTGTTTTTATTATCAGTAAACGGTTGGTTCAGGGTCAGTAAAATAAATGTATTATCCTATACCTTGAGTGATATTCGAGTTTGCCCAGGTGTGCCAAAAGACTCACATTACTGAGGGCTGAAACATGCTCAAAAAAACTCCTCAAACTTTGAACTCATGGCCAAAGTGGTGAAAATGTACATTCTACAGTATATGGATGGACTCAAATGGGTGTTGCAAAATGCCTCCACAGCGCCCCCTACACGTTTTTGATCAAGTACGCCATGCACTGTGTTGCACCAACATGTAAGAAATTTGCTCAGCATATGTACCATGTCCAGAGTTACAAAAAAGTCCCATGCATTAAGTAAGAATGTCTTTTGGAAACAGCCAACCAATTAAAACAATTCGTCATCTCCAAGAAATGTGCCAAATTTAGTGTGTTAGCCCGTTTCCAGGGGTCATATTTGGACTAACCTCTGCTCGGGGGTTATCCAAATCACCTGCAGTTTTGTTGTACGGGTAGAGGAGACCCTAACGATGACAAGATACTAACAAGACTCAAAGGGCGTGGACATAACAGCCCGTCAAACTGGATTTCATGTCAGGAAACAGCTGGATGCGGCTCTAACTCAAAGTTGACCTATAATGTTGATCCCCATTTTACACTCACATATAGTGTCAGATCATGAGGTAAACGTATGTTGGAGTAATCACAGGATTAGTCTGTAGAGGGCGCTAAACAACTTGTTCTGCAAATCACGCAATAGTTCCCCGATATGAAATCCAAGAATTTCATGAGACGGCTTCAAGCCTCTACGTACGCCGTTGAAACCTCTTACATAGACTCTCTTCTCCCAGCACTGGAGAGCAGCCCTCCCCTGGCAGCCCTGCAGCGTTCTGACCCTCTGGAAGGCTTCCAGAGAGATGACCAATCAGAAGAAATTGGGCACATGGGGATGGGGGCCGGAAGAGTCAGCAACTGAAAGGAACCGGCAGAGGCTATAAAGAGGATTTACTGACACTAGTTTCAGATAACAAGTTTTTTTAGCTGCAAATCTTGCAAAGCTGCTCTTTAGGTTTCACAGACTGACAACATGAAAGGTGAACATGAGGAGAATATCTTTAAAACTCCTGTGTCGAAACTGAGACAAACTTTTATGCATGTCTACATGCCAACACAGCAATGTTGTCATAGCACCACATAGTGGTAAGACACAACAAGCTTTGTGAAACATGGCTAAGTTGGTCTAACAACCTTTTTGACCATCCTGTGTCTGATAAAGACACTGCCGCACGCTCTGCAGCTGCACCGCATCCCAACATGCACCACACACCCAAACAGTGCCCAGACGAGGGCCCGGTCAGTGCTTCTTTCAGCCCTAGTTAAGTATTATATAAATCTGCCTTGACGCCAACACAGTGGAACCAATAGTGTGCATGTGACTATTAATTTAAAAAAATGTAAGGACGGGCAAACATAAGAGATGGACCTTAAAGTCATTCTCACTGGATGTTCTCCAGGGAGTCAAAAAATAATAAAGGCTTCATACTGAAAGTTTCTGAAGCCTTTTCAAAGCATGCACTCTTGAAATCTTTCCAACATGCATGTTCATACATGAATCCCCACAGCGGGAGATTTTCACTGTTGGACAGGGTGGGGGGTTCTCAGGAGCTCAGGAGGCAAGACATGATGGGAAAAGGTAGGGGCAGAGTCTGACCCTGTGATGACTGTGATAAGAAGCAGCTTCGTTACGTGAACTAAGATTTAGGTTCCCCACAGGTTGCAGGATATAAATGTCTCACCTTGCCTGCTCGCTCGTGGTTAATTCTCCTGAATATTTACTCCAACAGCTCAACCGGACTTCACACAGAAATTTCACTAAGAGGCTGGCAGGGTAAATTCTATGTGAAGTCGGGGTCGAGAGAGCGAGGGCATTGTGGTTTTGTTGTCATTTTTATGCCAGCCGTGTGATGTAGTGTCTGAATGCAGCTGTTCTTATTTGAGTCTGTTGTCGGAGAACGTGCAGACCCTGAGCTCAGGCAGCTGGTTGGATGTTTCTAAAGTTAGCATCACCAGACTGGTTCCATGTAAAACCCCCAGAGAGAGAGTGTGAATAACTCTGATCCAGAAAACCAAATCTGGTGTCCTCACTGTGCAGACACTGACCGAAATCATCCCGGTCAGATAAATGCATTCACTGAGGCCTTCTGTGTCCTCAGAGCTCAAAAGTTTATAATTTGAGGAAAGTTTTTCTTCCTTCCTCGAGCTGCAGAGAGGAGAACACAGAGACTAGACTCGATGGTGAGTTTGTTGTTTCTGCCCCAGTTTGCTCCGACTCTCTATGAGCATGACAGTGTCGTCCTGCTGCACCTGTATGCATCTCTTAAAGTGTCTGCTTCAAGGCGTGTCAGCCGGGCAGGTAATGAGACAGGACTGATCTCTGCTTCTTCCTTGCCTCCTCTCCCTCACCGTAAAACAACCAGGATGCTAATTGGTTCACTGTGTGGGTATGCTGTTTAACAGAGTCCCTGTAGATCAGACTGCTGCAGCATCAACAGGCTCCTTCAGCAGAGCGTTACACTCTCTGGTGCGTGACTTTGTTAATGGTTGCTCAATGTACCAGCCGGGTTCTGGGGAACTTCTTTTCTCAAAAACAAACAAATGAAAAAGATGCAAGTCACGAGAAAAGCGTCTTTGATGAAGCTTCATAGTGCTTTTACTGATGCAGCTCCAGGAGGAAGTCAAAGTAGGACAGAATACAAGAACCACAGAGAAAATAAAATTGAGAAGAAAGTCGTGATTTATAGAAGCTGAAAGAGGACATGAGTCCATACACCAGTTTCCTGTGATGATCAGTACCGTTTGTTTTCCCGAGATTTTGACTCAATGATGCCATCACCTCAGTATAACAAGTCGTACCCGTGATGAAATCTTCAATTGAGTCGTCACGAGATCTCGATAAATCAACCACTGATCACAGGAAAACGAGGGGTTGACTCGAGATTACAACTTTAGCTTGCACTTTTCTATTCTTCTGACTACTCGAATTTATTATTCATTATGTCCCAAAGTCTCTATAGACTCTCCTCCTCTGTCGCCCCCCGGTGGTGGAATGAACTTCCAAACTCCATTCGATCTGCAGAGTCCCTTTGCACCTTTGAGAAAAAGCTAAAGACCCAGCTCTTTATGAACACCTACGACCTTAATGATGATGATGACGATGATATTTAGGATGGTTTTCATACTGATCAGAACTCTCTTGAACAGCTGTCGATGTTGTGCTCTGCCTCTGGTCACTTCCTGTCAGCACCTGTGTGTCCAATCAGACGTAAAGCTGTTCGTTTGCACTCACTGACGTTGTTTCCTCATCTCTGGATCCTTGCTTGTGTTGTTCTTACTCTCTGATGTTCGTCGCTTTAGATAAAAGCGTCTGCTAAATGAATCATAGAATTAACTAAAACATAATTTATGTGTCGTCAGTGTTTGTAATATCAGAGATCAGAGGTCGATGTCTCGTCTTTGTCGTGAAAAAATGATTGTAGACAAACATTCTTTGTAATATT
Source organism: Tautogolabrus adspersus (assembly GCA_020745685.1). Lineage (NCBI taxonomy): Eukaryota > Metazoa > Chordata > Actinopteri > Labriformes > Labridae > Tautogolabrus > Tautogolabrus adspersus. The sequence continues at coordinate 3,044,332 of CM036541.1, read as the reverse complement.
TTTCCTTACAATTAAAACTGGTATGAATGTATGTTAGATGAATATCAGATGAGCAGCGAGCTACCTGGATATATTTTACTTTATACTTCAATTTTTAAGACTTTTTTCTCATGAAATAAAGACTGTTCTTATATTTTTACAACTTTATTCTCAAAGTCTCAATAATTTGTTTTAGCATGGATTTTATCGTCCGTCGTATTAAAGACACAGTCAGACAGAGCCCCTGTAGGTCGGGCTGTTTATGGTTGTGGGATGAACTAGCTGGGGTTCTTGGGGAACTTCTATTCTCTACAACAAACAAACGAACAAAGAAGACGCCAGTCATTTTGACAGAGCTTTCTTAGGAGTGTTTGTATTGATGCAGCACCAAGAGAAAGTCAAAAAATGTGGTCGGGAAAAGAAGAAAGAATCCATGAAAAGACAGCAAACAGAGGTGATGTGGAAGAAATGATTGGTACATCACAGAGAGAAGAGGGGGGTGAGACAGTGCACAGGAAGTATGCAGCATTGATTTGTTTTGTCAAGAAAGAACAGCAGACTAAGAGGATTTGTAAGGTTTTTCTGCAGCTCCTACCTCCACACAGTCTGTCTGGAAGCTGCTTTCATTGAGTCATCCTGAATTTTGCTTTTGAACGTCTCCGTCGGAGGAAATTCATTAGGAAGCAACCTCATGAAAGCCCACACTGAATCCCATCCGCTCACTAAAGGCGGCCTTAAGCTGGGCAGATGTCAAGTTTTTGCAGCCCGCAGTAATTGCAGTGACCATTCCCCCGCTGCTGCACGGATACGATGTGTAGGAGTGGAGGGAGCGCTGGATGGATTACTCTGGAGGAGGAAAAATTTAACTATCATCTGCTGCACACAGTAAATCCACACAAAGCTTTGTGAGGATTTGTGACACATGAGAAGACGCTGACTTCTTCTTTCCCTCGCTTGTGTGTGCAACCTCAGAGTGCAGAGGTCTCCGGCTCCGCCCAGCAGCAGAGGAGAACCTGCAGAATATGATCCCTGCTCTGCGGAGAGTGGTGCTTTGTTATGAAATCAAGGTTCAGCCTGAAGTGTTACATCACAACAGATCTCACTCAAACAGCAGCATCATTCCTCCTTGAGGGTCCAGAGACAAAGTAATGAATCATGGCCAAATGGACTCTGAGGGGAGCTCGGGTCGTCACAGCCACTGGACAAAGTTACAAACACACTCCCCAGGGATCGACTTAAAGGATTTCAGAGGTTTCTAAACCCAAAGATGGTGAGTCACTGACCATCCCTCCATCAGAGTCAGAGAGCGAGCAGGCGGAGGAGTGCTCAGGATGGATGTGCCTTGTTCAGCCTCCATTAGGAATATTGATCTCAGGCCTGGATGGAACAAGGCCTTATGAGACTGTGGAACAAATTAGCCTGTACACCCACAGTCAGCAGTCTGAACCAGCCATGTGAGGGGCTTAAATCATTCTCAGAAGATCACTTCCAAAAATATTCTCTTGAAGCAACAAGATGAAAGGATTCGGTTTGTTGCACTTTGGGGCCCTCCAAAGGTCTCTGAGTGCAACTGCTCTGTCTGTAAAACCCGCATACAGTAAGGTGCTGTTAACACCTCCTCCTCCTCCTTTGTTTACAAGCAGAGGTCGGAGAAGCCGTCAAAGACGTTGTGAGAAACCAAAGGACCACATTTCCTGCAAATCTGACTCGGGTAGCGTCTACAGCCCGTTGTTAGCTAACTGTTAGCATTTGGAGTATGTTTATGTGTATTAAACTGTTACCATGACGACTATAGGCCCTGACTAAATGTCTATATTGGAGAGGATCATTCATTTATTACATGCTTACTTGCAAACTTAAAAGCTTACACAAGATTGACGAGGAAAAAGACAATTTTTGGTCTAAGATTTATTTATTGATTTATTTTTATACAAACCTGAGACATAACTTGTGTTAGCTGTTATGAATAAGATCTGCAGGGATGTACACTCTGCCGTTGGATTGTTGCTTTCCTATTGGCCGTGAGACAGATCTCAATACAAACTTGTCCGGTAATAGTTTAACAAGTATTCAGCCGTCCAGCTCTGCATCAGACTTGTTTCACGCAGCTCTCGCCAACATGTAAAAGCCTGTCCAATATTTAGTCTGGCTTCTTGCTCGGCCATTCTCTCTTTTTCGCAGCTTAACCATCCTCGTCCTCTTCCCTCTCAGCTTCAGCTGTTGTATCAAACAGTGCAGAGACGGGCTAGCTGGCTTCTTTTAGAACTGAAGGCTGCTGTGTGAACTAGTGCCGTAAAGCTGTATGCACTTATCGCAAGATGACCTCGGCCCGCTTACGTAGTTACATAGTGCAGTAAAAGGGAGACTGGGGCGAGGTGCGGACATAAGAGAGACGCCATTCTCCCTGTTGAAAGTTATTGTTCTATTAGATCGACCCTTGAAATTACTTTTTTAAAGTGGTAAAGGTCCACATTGTTGATTTGTACTCGCCCGCTTGTGTTTATCAGGCCTTCCTCAAACACTAAGAAAAGCTGTCAAATGAGCACGTGTTTTCATAACATGCCTTCGTTCGAAAAAAAATACTGAAATGAAGTTGTGAAACAGGACCATAAAGAAAATAACAGCATTTAAATACTGAGTTACTTAATATTAGCTGACCAAGGCCTTTCCCCACTAGCAGTTTAAACAAGTCCTGTGTGGGTACTCAGCCTTAAATCAACCTCATTAAAATAAAAGATCACAGATTATTTTGTGCTGGACCTGCAGCCATCAAACTCCCCTCTCACTACTTAAAAAGAAGAACTCTCGGTTGCCGCAAAGCTTAGCGCCTGATGTTCGGATGCTACAGTCCACATCGCAGCAGCCGTGGGTCCGAATCCGACCATGACCTTTGCTGCATGTCATCCCCCGCTCTCTCCTCCCAACATTCCCTGTCTCTCTTTAGCTGTCCTATCTAATGCAAAAAGGCCCAACAATTAACTTTAAAAAAAGGAAGAACTTTTTGTAGGGCGAGTGGAGTGCACCTTGTGGAAGCAGGTCAGATGAGGTGTTGAGTCCTGAGGCGACTTGTTGAAGGCCTGACTCGTGTTTCTGCTGCAGAAATCCTCCGAGGAGCGAGCGAGCGAGCGCCTTGTGATTGAGTCATGTGTTTGGTTCAGGCAGCACACTTCGATCATCGTCTTTATGTAGGACAGAGTAGACAAAGTTTTCAGACCGACTGGGGCATCACAGACTCCTGTTTCTCTCATCTTCACTGTCCCTGTACCTCCCTCTCCTCCCGGCCTCCCCGCGCTCGTTTGTCATCATGGCCTGATTACTTCAGCCCGCTCCTCGTGCTCCTTTCAGACAAACCTCCCTCTCTCAGACCCTGAGACTGTCGCAGCCTTGTCCTGACCTCCTGGTTTTGGACAGAAACAGCTCTCCATAGATCCCACATTATGGCCTGGTATTTACTCACACTCACAGATTTAATGTGCTGTTTGTAAAGCAGACCTTTACCGGATGAAGAACATCTCAAAGACGAAGATGTGCAGTAAATACAATGGCTTTAAGATGAAAGATGTCACCTACCAAAAACTCTGTGTTGTGGCTCAGTTGGGAGAGTCAGTCGTCTCCCAACCAGAAGGGGTTTGATCCCCAGCTCCTGCAGCCACATTGATGTGTCCTCTGGCAAGACACTTAACCCCAAATTGCAACCATTGCTGCGTCAGGGTTGTGTGAATGTGTATGAATGGGATAAGTTAATACTGATGGATACTTTACATAGCAGCCTCTACCATCAGTGTGTGGAAATGTGGAAATGTGACATGAAGTGTAAAAAAAGGCTTTGAGTAGTCCGAGGTCTAGAAAAAGCGTTACTCAAGTTTAGTTTGGTTTAGTTTATTAGTTTATTGTTTCGTGGACAGTCCCCTTTTACAATAAAAGGAGCAGCTTTAGCCTTTGCGGCTAATTTCCAGCTGTAGTCCCCGGCCAGTTGTAAATCGGCAACCTTAAATGCATATTTAAAAATTAAAATACAATAAATTACATTACATTTGCAGTTACAAAAAGGCCTAAGCAAAAGAAAGAAAGGCATACATACATACAACATGTAGCACATAATTGGAGCAAGCACAAATCGAACAAAGACATCAAAGTAGTGCATGCAACAAAGACAACACAGGGGAGGCATGGGAGAAGAGCAATCACAGAGGCCACATTTAAAGTACATACAAGACATAACATGGAGGCAGGCAGCAGAGATGGAGCGGCAGCAGCAATGAACATGTCACATCGAACACACATCACATCTGAAAGAGATTAATGTGTGCAGTTATAGTTGTTGGACAGCCATGTTCAAGTCCATTTACAAATATAAACTATTAGTGTTTTGCACAAAACTCCTGAAAAGCTCGGGGTGAGCTGCATATGTGAACACAAACAGCTGAATGTTTCAGTCAGACCTTATCCGGAGTTTCTCCAGACAGCCCCCTCGTATGCTTTTCCGCAGATAAGTCAGAGTGAACTGATGTGAGAACGCTGTAGGATATAATCAGGAGAATTCACCTTGAGCGAGTGGGAGGGGGAGGTGCCTCAGGAGACCCCTGACCCTGCTCCCATGCAGCAGGGATAGTCTCTCGCTGTGAGGTGCATGTGTGAACAACCAGATCAGGAGGATTTCAGGGGCAGTCATCCTGAAATCCCCTCGAAATGTTCAGGAGTGCATAATATGTGAAAAAGGCTTACATGTCCAACACCCATCATCAGACTGGCAGAGTTACAAACTAGCTACTGAACATAACACTGAGGTTATCAAAATTTACGATTCTCTAGACCACGTGTTTTTAATACACGCTCTGATATCTTGAATATCGGTGGTCTCTAAAGGTACCGAAGCTGTAAAAATCCTGCAGATCTTCGGACATGTTTTTAACCAAAAGGGGCCACGAGAGGAAGAGATACAGCAGCTGTGGTCCATTTAAATTCACAGGTCGGCAAATACTGATGTTTCTCAAGTCTTATTTGGGCTTAAGTTACGTTTACGTTTAGGCCATTGTCCAAGTTTGTTTTATGGAGCTTGCAGACATGTTGAAGAGGAAGTCCAAGCCTTAATGAGATCTCTTCTTTACATGATTTTGTTCTCAGACAAAATCAGCTGACCCCTCTTTCTCTGTGGTCATCCCCCCGTCTCATTTGAATGAGCATCTTAACTAATTGTTTTATTATCACGAGGGATAAGATAAGAAGCACGGACATCAGAGAAAGAGCTCAGAGTGGAGCTGTTGTTCTTGTGCGTTATAAGTAGAAGGTAGAGGTTGTTCTGGCATCTGATCAGGATTCTTCCTCGACACCTGCTCGTAAAGATATTTGAGGCACGTCCACCTGAGAGGAGACCTGGGGTTAGTCCCTGAGCATGCTGGGAGGGTTGTATATCTTATCCGGTTCAGGAAAAGCCTTCAGATCCCTCGGGAACAAGCTGGAGGCAAGGAAGAGAAAACACCCAGAGTGCTTTGACAAAATCCAGAGTGCATCAGAAAGTAAATATTCTGTGAAACATTTTGATCAAAGTTGCAGTCAGTATAGATGTAGAAGTGATGAAAGACGTTAAAACAAAGAAAGAAGGAGCTTGAGAAATACATTCAAACCCTGTATGGCGTCGGACTGCAGCTTTTAGGTGAAGATGATTACTTCAATATTTGTCTGAAACAAACTCCCTTTATGTGTTGTATTTTTGAAGGACGTGTGTATCCGTCTGCAGGGACATGACTGCTTGTTCATTGTACAGTAAATGTCCGTAGATGTCCAGCGTTTCCTTTTCTTTATATTTGCTGCTCATACAGATTTTCAAATGTATTCAAACAGTCGAAAGCAGATCAGATTCTTGTCTCATTTTGAAGCAGACTCTTCCGTGTCTGGAAAGTTCAGAGACTCTTGTGTTAGTGGTCGTTACGTTTCCTCTCACTGTTTCTCCTCTACTCTGATAATCCGGTGCACACAGCGCTGCAGGAGAGCATTCAGACATAAATAAGCACGATAAGATCTAACTATTGATGATTTATAGTTTAACCCATGTCCCATCTGTTAACATGGAGGAGGCGGAGCTTATGATCTATTCAGCAGCAAGTCAGCAGGGGGAGCTCTAAATTTTCAGCCTCACTTCTCTCCTGCTCCTTTGGGTTTCTTTCTTTACACAGGCTGGTGCTTCTCATGCCCTTATATGGACATCAAATTGGAATTTACCTGCAAATAGGAAGAAAACATGGATGAGTTTCCAAGTTATGAAGACATGACATTCATCAATTTAAGAACACAGGTGAAAATTCTGCTGTTTAAGGCCCCGTGTCCATCTAGCGTTTTTTCGGGCAGAAAAGCGCTGACTGTGCACTCGGGAGCGCTTGCATGTGTGTGCTGAGAAGAAAAGCGCTGCACGTCCGTCCTGTCTCTATGACAACAGTCTGTTGACAACGGCCGCTTTATGACCAACACTGCTCCGTTACTTTTTACTGCATGTTTCATATTTTAGATCGTTTATTTCCCGATCAGACACGGAGCAAAGAGGATGTGGATACAAGACACGATCCATGGGCGGCAAAAATACAGGGAATATCATAATTTGGAAAAGGGTTGGTGACATCAACAGCGCCTTTCTGAAAAGTTTGAGCGCACAAAGTGGGCTTTCTCGCTCCATGCCCTATTGTTTACGGTGAGAAGGCAGACTCAGAGGGCAGAACAAACACCTAGCTGTGGGAGTGTCACCCACCTGGGGGAGGGGTTACTGCCCTCTGTGATGTCATGAAGGGAAAATCTCCAAACGGCCTGTTTGAGGACACATTTTCTGAAAAGTGGAGCAGGCAGAAGACGGAGAGGATGGACTTTTCTCATCATTGGGAGGTTTGTAGACAGACTAGAGACACATATTAGTGTTAGAGAAACATGGTAAAATAGATTTTACAAAATATGTGACCTTTAAAAAGCAAAATCAACAAACATAACTGGAATCAATCAAATTAAATGACATCCAACCCTACCTGCAACTGAAATCATTACTTTTTTGTTTCACCGGTCTTCCTCTCCACTTTCAGACAGCAGAAGAATCTTTTAGTTTGATTTCTATGATGTGCCATTTCTGGATTTCTCGTTGTATTGATTCATATTGAAGTGTTCTCTGAAAAAAGGTGAAATAAAATATTTTGTGTCTCCTCCGTCCCATCCTCGGCAGAGAGCCTGAAAGGTGACAGGCCCGTCAGTGCCGGAGCTTTTAATGGCGCTGTCGTATCTGACATCTCGCTGTCACCTCAGAGAGCGAGAGAGAGGCTGAAAGTGACATCCCGACCCGATGTGCACCTCTCTCTCTCTCAGGATCCCTGATATCTGAGGAGAGGATTGGGAAGGCTGTTTAGTGGAACAGTGAGCTGGAGAGTGCAGCCTCATCCGTCACCTGGATCCTGAAATCAAACTGTGACAATGAGGTGATAAAAAGGTGACAGAGAGGGATCCCTGCCAACAGCAAACAACATCCCGGGGCCGGCCATCTGTGAGGCGGCTCCGTGAGGCTGATACGTGTTTTAATCAAGCGACAACCTCCCGTGTTGAAACCAATGCAGAAGAAAACTGCAGTACCTAAAGTGTCCACTTGAGGCTGTCTGCAAAACCAAGGAATCCCTGTTAGGTCCCATATTAAAATATCCATGAACATGATTACAGTTTTTCTTCCTTTTGCTTATTTTTTGAGTCATGACAACTGTACCGGGGGTGACTTTATATACAACTCAATAATTGTAATTCATTTAAGGCTAATAGTTGTGCATACATTTACATAATTGGAGCTGTGGCTGAGTTGACTGACAGGTGGACTCGTAGCTGTTGATCAGGAGGCTTTAGACCCGCCTGCAGCTCCACCTCTTTGAAGGTTTAAGGATTGATTGGAAGTCAGGTTGAGGTTGCATTTCTAACGTTGCAACAGCAATTGTTGGTTAATTGGAGCTTTTTTTTAAAGAGCTTTTTTGGGGCTTTTTGCCTTTATTAGACAGTGGATAGAGTAGGAAACCTCAGGTCGGACTTAAGATTTGAACTGTCAGATGCATTTCAGGTGTCCAGCTCACCTGTGCAGGATGGGTCCTGCTTCCCATCGCCTCTACTGTCCGCTTATTACTGTCCTCCATCCTCTCACAGTTATTGTAGTCCCACACGACTTCCACCAGACCCTTTCATGACGTAATTGTAAAGATTTTAAACCCTGAATATCAAACGTTTGATAGTAATCAGGGTCGCCCTGAGGATCTCCGAGCAGATCTGTAAGGTTAAGATTGGATCTTTGTACGACTCACATTACAAGATAATTTGGGCAGATAATCAGAGAAGCCTCGAGTCGGGAACGACCCCGTGATTGTTGGTAAGGAGGAATAATCCTGTAGTCTGAGCCAGGCTTTACTGCATGTTGACTGAGACTACATCCATGTTTTATACAGTCTATGGTTTTATTGGAAAGCAGATCTCCGAACCAATGGCCAACTTCTCAGTAATTGCAGTGTATCCAGCGGTTAGCAATTAATGTATTCCAGCCAAGGCTTCGTTTTCTGTGTGGTGCATTGCATCATTCATTGAATCAGCAGCCTGAGAGGTTTTCAGATCAAAGATAAGGTGAAATTCTTCCGTCCAGATATCTCTGTTATTTCAATTAATGTCCAAATGTCAAAGTATTTAAGTTGTGATTAAAGTCAACATGTTGAGATTGAAGCTAAAAGTTTGTGCTCAAATTCTTGAGGATGATAGACCATAGTGTTCCTACATCAGAGCTTCAATCTTTGTTCTTAATGCTTTTAAATGTTCATCAAATGCATCACAAACGTAATAATCTCCTAGCTCTCATTCGTCTCTTTATTTTCTGTTCATGAAGTTTTGTAAAACAAATAAAAGGGACGAAAATGTATGATGTAAAGGGGAATATGTGTTGTTTGTGGGTCTGCCTCCCTCTATCTGTTATCTCCCCTAACACATGACGGACGACTTTATTTCATAGCTGAATCTAAAGTGTGTTATAAAGAAAAGACCCAACAGTCCTGCAGATATTTTTTATTTCCCCCCTTCAGATGCTGCGATCTGTGGATGAGATGAAATCATTATCCCTCTGCAGAAACACTCGCCTCGTTTCTCTTATTGAGAGGCAGGAAATTACACCTGAATGGAACCAATCAGAACATTCAGAGCCGAGCCTGCAGATACTGAGACGAACTGCAGCCACGAGGAGAAGTAATATCAGCACCGTGTCACAGCTTTAATGGAAAAATAAAGATTTGGCTCAGTAGCAGCCACATTAAACCGAGTGTGAAAGAAGAAAGCACCGAGGCCACGTTTGTTTCCCTCCTCTGCTGCTCACTGAGCCGTGGGGTCGGTTAAAGATATCATCCTGCCTTTATTTTTCCTTCTTAAATGAGAAATTAGCTCCTGTTGTACCAAAACAGATTGTTCACCCGTGTGAATTCATGTTTTGTTCAGCGTTTGGGGCAGAAACTGTGAAGTGAAGTGTTACAAATCCCCTCGCAGATCACCGAGAGGCGGTGTGTTTTAATTTGATGTGCATGATTAAAAAGCCTGAAAATGTTTAAAAGGACCTGGAGGAGCGCTCAGTGAAATCACATCAAGTGGGGGGAAAAGAAGCTGTTTTCAAGCTGCAGTTATTTACAGCTTTATGTACTCTTTCAAACAAGTGGCACATTGACGGGATGAATGTTGATCAATTACGTCAATAACTTAATGACGTGTGTTTAGGGACTGGCAGAAAGCACTCATTCACACAGAAGCACACGAAGCCTCAAACATACAAAAATAGTCATCATGCACAAAAAGTCCCTCTCGAGTGGCTGTTGCTTTTTTGAACAGATCGCCTGATAACAGATGCTCTCCAGTCAGAAAAAAAACCAGGCTGCCTTTCTCCAAATCTCCAAAAGGCTCCAACAGCACAAACACGGCCCAGAGGTTAAAGTTCAGACACTGAATTAGCTGAAGTGACAGCTAGCAGACAGCTAGCAGCTCCCACCTGTCACTCAAAGAGGCCACGCCCCCTAATGCTACATCACTTTAAGCCTTAATATAATTAAATGAAGATAGAAATGAGCTCTAGAGACACAAACTGTTTTTGTACCAGGCTGTAAACATGTTTATTTCTGCTGTAAAGTTGGACATTTTAACATGGGGCTTTATGGGGACTGACTCACTGCAGGAGACAGACTCTAGTGGACACAAGAGGAACTGCAAGTTTGGACTTCAGCAATGTCTAGATTTCGTTTGATCCAAAATCATCTTAACAAAACTGTGAGGACATAACTCTGAAAACTATCTAATATGAAAGAAAAACAACGTTGGTCTCTTTGTACACAGAGATTGTAGCATGAATAAATGTTGTTGCTCACAGATATCCACCATGTTTGTCTTTGTGTGAGTTCCTGTAAGCATGCATGTGTGTCTGCAGATGTTTACAGATCACGCTTTGCATATGTTCAGCACACAAAAGCATACAAGTGTCGTGTTTATGTTGTGTGTGTGTGCTCAGTCTTTGTTTATTCCTCACATGTTGCACACTGAGTGAGCACTGTGTGTCTCCCTCTGTACCTCCCTGGCTCTCAGGTACTCGTTCCAGGATGAGGAGGACATGTTCATGGTGGTGGACCTCCTGCTGGGAGGAGACCTGCGTTACCACCTGCAGCAGAGCGTCCAGTTCAGCGAGGACGCCGTCAAACTCTACCTCTGTGAGATGACGCTGGCGCTCGACTACCTGCAGAATCAGCACATCATCCACAGGTGCTCACTCATCTTCTACATGTCTAAAACTCAGCTCTGCACGATATCTTCCTCCTCTTTTAGATAGATGCTAACTCCATACTGTGCAGGTAAAATACAGTGTTTAAAACTGTTGGGTTGAAATCTACAGCTTCTGTATCTACAGTATTGTGATGCACTCAAGGCGCCGGATAGTTTAGCAGTTATGTTGCTCCCCACGTACGGAGGCTATAGTCCTCGTTACAGCGGCCATGGGTTCGAATCCGGCCTTGCCCCTTTGCTGCATGTCATCCCCTGTTCTCTCCTCCCAACAGTTCCTGTCTCTCTTTAGATGTCCTATCCAATAAAGGCAAAAAATGACTCACTCACAATTGCACTCTTAAAGAAGACCTCTGGATTTTAAGTTGTTAGACAAACAGGAACAAAAGATTTTATTGTCTCTAGTAGATTTGCCTAGTGTGAAACAGGCTGTAAAGGCTGCAACTTACTACAGGCTCAGATTGTTATTCTAAGTGTCTGACAAGGTGACAGAAATTATCCCGACAGAGATAAAAACAATATTTGTGTGACAAACAATAACACAGACAAACTCAATGAGGCAGCAGTAGAGCAGCAACTCCTGAGTTCTGTGAGGTAAAATGACTGTTTGGATCATGTTTGGTTTGGTCACACTTTGATGCCTTTTCTCAAGTTGTTGCTCAACAAATGACATCTGTCGTCAGAACACTCTGGCTTTGTTTTCAGGTTACAATTTCATTTTTTTGGCAGTTTTTTTTAATTACAAGAAGACTACTGAAACTTGTGAAGCTCTCCTCAGTGACAGTTTGTCGAGGTGTAAGATGTGCAGCTTTATTTAATCAACAATCTGCGTGATGAACTGAGAGAGAAAACAAGTCTTCCAACTCCCGACCTCACACACGTTGGTCAATAGTTCCAACCCTAAAAGAGCCTCTAATGATAGCAGGACGATAGCAGGCAACACATCCTTCGACCAACACACGTGTAAAGCCAAAAAACTTTCATTTCCATAGTGAAACGATCCCAAATATTCTCTGTTCAGGCATGGAAAGCCACTCAGCTTTGGCTTAGAATTGAATAAATGCTTACTTGAAATCACAAGCCTTTCTGTACTATACGTAGTGCTTAATTTGTAAGCCCTGAGGTCCCGGAGCACAGAGAGAGTACTGTTTCGGCGTGGCAGGAAGAGACAAAAAAGTCACGGAATACATCAAAGTTAACAGAGACTACAGTCTGCTGTGTAGATCCCACTATTCTGTGCTAAACTGATTAACATTAGAACTGATGAGCGATTGAAGTTTCGGTTTCATATCTCTCCACCTCTGTGCGTAAAGTTTCAAGTCTCTCCAGCTCTGTGTGTAAAGTTTCAAGTCTCTCCTCCTCTGTGTGTAAAGTTTCAAGTCTCTCCACCTCTGTGCGTAAAGTTTCAAGTCTCTCCACCTCTGTGCGTAAAGTTTCATGTCTCTCCTCCTCTGTGCGTAAAGTTTCATGTCTCTCCTCCTCTGTGCGTAAAGTTTCAAGTCTCTCCACCTCTGTGCGTAAAGTTTCAAGTCTCTCCTCCTCTGTGCGTAAAGTTTCAAGTCACTCCTCCTCTGTGCGTAAAGTTTCAAGTCTCTCCACCTCTGTGCGTAAAGTTTCATGTCTCTCCTCCTCTGTGCGTAAAGTTTCAAGTCTCTCCTCCTCTGTGCGTAAAGTTTCAAGTCACTCCTCCTCTGTGCGTAAAGTTTCAAGTCTCTCCACCTCTGTGCGTAAAGTTTCAAGTCTCTCCTCCTCTGTGCGCAAAGTTTCAAGTCTCTCCTCCTCTGTGCGTAAAGTTTCATGTCTCTCCTCCTCTGTGCGTAAAGTTTCAAGTCTCTCCACCTCTGTGCGTAAAGTTTCATGTCTCTCCTCCTCTGTGCGTAAAGTTTCAAGTCTCTCCACCTCTGTGCGTAAAGTTTCATGTCTCTCCTCCTCTGTGCGTAAAGTTTCATGTCTCTCCTCCTCTGTGCGTAAAGTTTCAAGTCTCTCCACCTCTGTGCGTAAAGTTTCAAGTCTCTCCTCCTCTGTGCGCAAAGTTTCAAGTCTCTCCTCCTCTGTGCGCAAAGTTTCATGTCTCTCCTCCTCTGTGCGTAAAGTTTCAAGTCTCTCCACCTCTGTGCGTAAAGTTTCAAGTCTCTCCTCCTCTGTGCGCAAAGTTTCAAGTCTCTCCTCCTCTGTGCGCAAAGTTTCATGTCTCTCCACCTCTGTGCGTAAAGTTTCAAGTCTCTCTACCTCTGTGCGTAAAGTTTCAAGTCTCTCCACCTCTGTGCGCAAAGTTTCAAGTCTCTCCACCTCTGTGCGTAAAGTTTCAAGTCTCTCCACCTTTGTGCGCAAAGTTTCAAGTCTCTCCACCTCTGTGCGCAAAGTTTCAAGTCTCTCCACCTCTGTGCGCAAAGTTTCAAGTCTCTCCACCTCTGTGCGTAAAGTTTCAAGTCTCTCCACCTCTGTGCGTAAAGTTTCAAGTCTCTCCACCTCTGTGCGTAAAGTTTCAAGTCTCTCCACCTCTGTGCGTAAAGTTGTAGGCCAATCACTCTGCAGAAACTATTAGTTAGTAAGTTTAAATGTTTTAATAACCTGATGTTTTAAATGTGCCTGATTTAGGGACATTTAGCGACAAAAACATCTCCTCCTTACCTAAACTCTCTCATCCAGGTCTACACTCCCTACCGCCCTCTACGCTCTGCCAATGAAAGGCGTCTGATCCAACCTTCACAACAGGGTCCTAAGACGCAAACTAGACTCTTCTCCTCTGTCGCCCCCCGGTGGTGGAACAAACTTCCAAACTCCATTCGATCTGCAGAGTCCCTTTGCACCTTTAAGAAAAAGCTTAAGACCCAGAGCCTGTCAGGGACAAGAACAACAACTTTTAGTGGATGTACTTTGATTGATCAAGAATGATGTTGCAGCCATTACAGCCTGTTTCACTGCAGGCTGAAAGAATCTCTCGGAGCAATTAAAGCTTTACTTTAAGTCATATTGAACAAAAATTAGGGCCAAGGTTTATAACGAATAGAAATACGCTCTTAATTGAAAAATATTGACTAATGCAGCTTCAATTTGTACCCCAGCATATTCTTAATTTGCCATGAATGCCAACACTTCTACCCGTCACTGTTGTTTTGTTTCTGTAATTGTGATTTATGGATTTCTTTCTGAGACAGAAATCACGCTGCTCTGGATTCCTTTAGCTCCTTAGTGTTCAAGTTTTGCACGGAACAAAAAGTCATTAAACTCGACGACACTCACTGAAAGAACAGACGTCCTATTTTCTGGGTTCTGATTCAATCTTTCAGAAAACACAGACAAATGAGAGAAACATTAAAGTCCCCGCCGTATATCTATAATTCTTCTAACTCAGAATACTTTCAGAATAGACCCAAAGCCCCAGTGTCGGCTCACGTCTTTATTCAATTTTATTTCATCAACAATACTAAAGCTGAGTTTGAGTTGAAAGCTTCTGCAGCAAAAGAACTCGGAGTGAATATCAGCTCAAGGTGACGTTTGTGACGTTTAGTATTCAGGAGCTCTTCTGTTCTGCTCCTGCAGCTCACAGCGTTATTATTATTATTATTGGTGATTTATGAGTGTAATGATTTATTCTTTAGACTGGAACTCAAACAGCTAAATTAATTCATGTAAAAGTCAGACGTCTTTACTTTCACCCTCAGAGAACGCTGCAAAGAAATCCTCCACCAGTGCCTGGAGGACTTTCCATGCATCATGGATCGAGGATCTGTGCAGCCTGTTTGTGTTTTTCATGAGAATTTGCTAAACAAATACACACAAACATGTCACTCTAAATATCTGAGTGTAGAAACAAAACATGCCTTTACAATGCATAACTTTATGAACTCTCAACAGGCTTCATGTTTGAGACTTTTGGAATGCAAACGTGTTTGTATACTTTTATCTTCCAGAGAAATATATTGATGACCTAGGCCTGGGTGATACGACTAAAAATGTCATCACAATAAAAAAATTTCATTTCAATCGATATCCATAATTTTCACGATAAATGTCAAATCTTTTTTTCTTTTGAATTGAAAAGGAGATTTTTGCTCCTGAAGAAACCAGATGGTTAATTGTGGTTTGACCTTCTTTTTTTGTCAGAACATGACGAACTAAACTTGAACAGAGGAACGTTTCAGCATCATAAGCTCAGTGGGCGCTGCTGGAAAACGCTGATAAAACAGAGATTCAATCCTCCAATCTCCGCCCAGCTGTTCTGGTGTAGCTTTCCGTCCCTGTCAAGCCCCCAGGAAGTGCGCAGCCTGCTGAAGCTAATTTTTACATGGTGGCCACACCTGGTACTGCAGCGTCACGTGATGCCATTAGGCCCAAAAAGATTACATTGGGAAAGAGATGTCTAAATATCAGCAGATATTTTTTGTTGTTGAGGTGTATACACTTCCCAACATGTAACCCTTTTTAAAATAATTCGGTCCTAAAAGTCGTAAAATGAAATTAAAGCTGAATTCAGCGATATTGTGTAGACATAATCAATGCAGATCAGAGCCACGGTGTGCATGCTCTATGGGCCAGTGAGCAGCTTTCATAGGACTGAAGGCTCTGTCCGTATCCGTATGTGTCTTTACATTAAACATTAAGAATGAACACAGGTAAGATACACAGTACGGCTCCTGCAGAGAATGTGCCGTCGTTCTCCTTCTCAGAGGGAATAATCCTTCATGTCAGCACCACAAAGTCACAGCGTCTTTCTAACCAGCTTCATGTGCACTTCTGTAGACATGAGTCAAGTGTTTCAGTATAAATATATAAGTTCACATCCCCCTTCATCATATCCTGTTGACTTATCTTTCCTGCTTCCTCTTTCACCTCAGCAGTAAAAGTACATCCTGTCTGAAAACACACAGAGGGCATAGGGCTGCAGCTCCTCGTAGAAACACTAGTGTGCCCTCTCCATCAGCTCCATCGTGCAGCAGTTTAACCTGCAGCTGTAGTTGAAGGTTGTGTGAGCTGAAGGTGTTTCCTTATCATTCCTGTTCTTATTTTACACACATGGAAACATCCTCGTGTGTGTTTCTGTTAAGTGTAAACATTCATCATCTTCAACCAGAGTGGACGCTCCATCCACGGCTCTGTGTGCAGATCTGCTGAGCACAGCAGGATGTGTGTGTGTGTGTGTGTGTGTGTGTGTGTGTGTGTGTGTGTGTGTGTGTGTGTGTGTGTGTGTGTGTGTGTGTGTGTGTGTGTGTGTGTGTGTGTGGATCCCTGCAGACTGCAGATTTAGAATCACAGATGGCTGAAAAACTGTTTGAACCTTGTTTAAAACCTCAGAGGGGCTTCATTTCTTCTTCAAACAACAGACGGTGTGTGTGAGAGTGTGTATAGGAGTGTGTGTTTTAGTCTGTGGACAGGGAAGCAAACCTGTGCGTCTGATTCACCTGAACATTTAGCAAGATAACAAGGAGAAATGATTGAGAAAAAAAGGGTAAATAATAGATTTTTTTTTATTTATTTATGCTCCCGTCTTGACCAGGACTCCCTTGTACTTTTTTTCTCAATAGAAATATTCCTGGTATAATAAGGTAAAGAATTACTTCTCCACTTTTATGTGTATGTTAAAGCACCAATCAGTAAGATATGTAGTGACTGAGATGATAAAGTGACCTTACTCTATGATCAGACATTAAGGAAACATGCTATGTTGAAGTGCTGGCTTCTCTGACAACAATGCAGCAGCCAGTATGTCCTCCTTCTAACTTTAGATTCTGGTCCTGAATGGTCTGGATTTGTTTGGACCAGAGAAGGTAGGCGGTTTTAAGGCACCCCCACACGGCCGTTTTGGACGCCCCTCGGTTTGCCAGATATGAGAGCAGTTATCAGGTCAAACCAACAGGTGTTGCAGCGATGGAAGCGGGCAAGAGAACTGGTTCAGATAGAAGTGATTGTACCCGACCTAAAAAGCCTCTGCACGTTTCTAATAAGCTCCACGAGCAGAAACGTGCTCAAACTAGGATCAATATTGGAGATGCTTTTGAAAAATGGAGAGAGGTTAGAACGCAGAAAGGTTTACAGACCGATGCAGAGCTGGATAAACACTGAAGCTTCAGTGTCCACCACATGGCGACCTGCGTGAGCATCCACTCTAGAGAGGAGGGGGCGGGGGAGACAGCTCTCTGCAATGTTTTAAATTTGGACTGCAGTACCCATTTTAAACACTCCATGGGTATGGGTGGGCTGTCGAGTCCGGTAGCTTCTGCAAGTCGGCTTCCACACGGGTTCTGTCTCAGCTGCTGCCATTTACCCGAGTGTTGCTAAGTCATGTAGCCTGTGTCTTTGGCAAACACATCCTTAATGTAAGCCCCAGACCTACTCTCAGAAAAGGCTGATGGATGCTTCTCATCTCTCCTCCTCTCCGTCCTTGACATCAGCTGTTCTGCCTTTGACACGGTTGTGTCTGCGTTGCCCCCCCCCCCTCCGCGGGGACCCACGCCCGTCCCCGGCTCTGCAATTTAGTTCCACCCTGTAAGTTTTTGACAGCAGAATACTATACAATTATTTTGTTGCTCCAACTGTGGGAAGAAGGGTCTCTGGTCTCCTAGCAACAGTCAGCCGCCACCATGCCCAAGGAGGTAAAACTGGTCCTCTGAGAAGAAAGAAGAAATAGTCCTTTTCTGTTTTTTCTTCTGTTTTGTCTCTGCAACGACCACCAGGATGCTTCATTTATCATCCTCATACACCTCACTAGTTCAACGTGCAACCTGCTTACGTATCTATTCTTCTTCTTCTGCAGAATAAGGTGCTACTTTACGTGTTGTTTCATGTCTCTCGCTGCAGACTGAATCCAACATTTAGTGAATTTCTCAACAAAACAGCTCAGATTTAAGCTGACACTCGCATCAAGATGCCTCATGTGAACATGTGTGGATGTTTTTCCCTCCAGCTTTATGCTGCCCGATCCCTCTGACCCCTCTCCACTCCTCTCCAAGAGTTTGGCACGTGATATTACCATCAACTTAGCGTAGCGTAGCCGCAGTGAACAAATGCATCCGTTGGGAGGTGTCGTTGCTCTCTGCGGAGTGTGTGAGTTCTCCTCACCAGCATGATGTGAGGCGTAATTAAATCAGATGTGTGGGCTCCGTTAATTGCTTGTGGAGAGATTGGAGAAAATGTTGAGATGTGCGTGTGTGTCTGTGTGTGCAGGGGTGTGATTGTGTCCGCTGCATGTGCAGACAGACCTGCAGGAACCTCCAGGGCGATCTCTGACGCTTGTGTTCTCCGGTAACGTTTAAAATGCAGGGGAGAATTTCTTCTTCACACATGCGTGCGCACGCACACACACACACACACACACACACACACACACACACACACACACACACACACACACACACACACACACACACACATACTGTACACACACACAACACACACGTTACACCAACATGTAATTCACACATGCATCAGCCTACGAACACCTCCTACAGACTTTCACATCCACACATACTGTGTACATCTAAACTATAAACTACGCCTGTTACAGTGTTTGTGAGTAAACTGGAGATTATCGGAACAATCAGACTCTTTCAAAAGGTCTGATTATGAAACACTTTTAATGACAACAATTCAACAAGTGTGTCTTTACCTTTTTCTTTTTTCTTTACCCTTAATCAATAAACATAAAACCTCTCAGGCGCAGAGAAAAACCCTCAAAATCCAAAACAAGAAGTTCAAACATTACAGAAAAGTTCTGCGTTTTTCTACTCAGTTCGACCGACCTCTTGTCTGTTACATGTTGTGTTGCTACGTCTTTCTCTGCTGTGATTCACAGGTACCTGACTTTGGAAAAATACTAAAAGCTGCTGCTGCATCAGGGGATACAAATGCGTTAGACTCAGTTAAAAATGTTAACCTGAATAATGTTTGCACAATGAATGATTAAAATGAAGGTAATTTGGGGCGCCAGTGGTGTAGTGGTTGGTGTGGACGCCCCATGTGCGGAGGCTGTGGTCCTCCAGGTGGGCGGCCCAGGTTAGAATCAAGCCTGTGGCTTCTTTCCCGCTTGTCATTCCCTGCTCTCTCTCTCCCTGACTCCAACTCTATCCACTGTCCTATCTCTACCATAAAGGCACAAAAAGCCCCCAAAAACACTCTTAAAAAACATAAAGGTAATTTGCACGAGTCCTTATATCTTAGTGCAGGTCATGTCAGCAAATTAGAAGATTCACGGCTCACAAGAAGGCTGAATTACTTCTTTTTATTGAATATCTTATTCATACAAACAACGTGTTTTGCCTGCCTGGTTTCATCACTTTTAAAACAAAATATTTGTGTCTTTTTTTTGGTTTCTCTTAGAGACGTGAAGCCAGACAACATCCTGTTGGACGAGCAAGGTGAGAGCGTGAACTGTTTGCTCCGTGCATGAGTGTGTTAAAGCTTCTCTGCATTTATTTTAGACTTCGATGATTATCAGGAGAAAGAACCTTTCAGAGCTGGTTACATGTAAACTGACTAAGACAGGGAGCAACAACAAGAGCCAGTCACTGGACTGTTACGATTATTTAGAGTCTACATAAGCAGTATTAATACTCTCACACACTCTTCAAATATCAGTTGTTATGCAGATGATACAACCTTGTACACACATGACTCCTCACAATGCGTTCAGTTTTTAAAGCTCAAGCTAACCTTAAAAAAACCAAAACGTTAATTGCTGCAGCTGAATCGCTCTCTCAAATGTTTTAAATTTGGATTGCAGTACCCATTTTAAACACTAGGTGTCAGAGTTACTTATTGCTCCTTTAAATAAGAATAAGAATGCCCATAAAACATTCTTCCAGTTTGAGCTCTGGTATCTACTTGTTATGTCTGTGTTATCAGGAGAAATGTGGCATTATGAAACAGCACACACCTGTAAAGTGCACAGTTAACAGACAGCAGTGAGACAGAGTCCATCAGGACAAGTAGGATACAGATCTGACCACACAAACTGATGAGTCCCAACGCTGACACAGTCAGATGAGCCGAAACCACAAAGACTCACTGATCCAGTCTAATGAAGCGTCAGGTTTCATTATCACTGCTTCTCTGTATTTAGGTCAGACACTTTGATTGATTAATACAGAATTTTGGATTTGATTTGGATCAATTGCGTTTCTTCTTCTTCTTCTTTTTTTCAGGTCACGTTCACCTGACGGACTTCAACATCGCGACGATAATAAAAGACGGAGAGAGAGCCACAGCGTTAGCAGGGACAAAGCCCTACATGGGTAACAAACTTCTTATCGACCATCTTTGGTGTTTTCTGATTTCTTTGAGCATATAAATTAATAATTGAACAGAACATAGATTGTGAAAAATGAAATGGTTTTACTCTCGACATGAGATAATTAAGTTACGTTGCATTTGAGTCGAAATCTCAGATTAAAAATATCTAAAAACGGAGTAAACTAAATACAGTACATTAATGTGCACAAACATGTTTAGGAAGATAAAGACTCCACCAAGATTTGGCTTGTTCAAGGGTAATACACACATTTCTTAACGTGGCCCCTATTTAACTCTCTTCAAATACACCAGACTCCATTAATAAAAACACTAATTTAACTTCACAGGACACAGACGTTTTAGCCTCCTGTTGCCTCACCCGGTTAGTGATTGGTTGATTTTGTTACTTTGGTTTTTTAAAGTTTTCTTGTGTATCCCTTTAAAACACAAATATTAAATCTGATTGAGGCAGCTGGTGAACATTAACTCCCATATTCTGTTTGTTAAATTACTGTATTTGTCAATGGAGTCTGGTAGCTTTAAAGCGAGATCTATAACAACTGTTGGTTAAATGATAATAATCTTCTTACTTTTCTAAATGTACCTGTTATTGTCACTATGTCCAATGGTTCGATTAGATACACTTTTTAAAATGATGTTTATCTCGAAGAGCCAGAGCAGGAATTTTAATGTGTCCCATCTCATCATGTTTTTGCATCGCTCAGCTGATGACGGATGAACACTTTCTTGAGGCTCCCTGCACAGGACATGTCTCTCTCTCTCTCTCTCTCTCTCTCCCCCCCTCTCTCTCTTCCTCTCTTGCTCTCTCTCTCTCTCTCCACATGCAGCTGTTTGAGAAGTTTTCTTTGTTTTCAGCCCCAGAGATCTTCCAGTCGTTTGTTAGTGGAGGGACAGGATATGCCTTTGAGGTGGACTGGTGGTCACTAGGGGTGACGGTCTTTGAAGTGCTGCGTGGATGGGTAACGCATCATCGAAAAAAAAAAAAATTAAGTTTGAAACCTGAGCTCCAATCTTCTCTCTCTTTCTCATGTTTCTGTTTCATGTCTTTGTGTGTTTTTTTTTTTTTTGCCATGACCAGAGGCCCTACGACATCCATGCCAGTAACTCTGTGGAGTCTCTGATCCAGCTCTTCAGCACGGTCAGCGTCCAGTACAGCCCGACGTGGCCCAAAGACCTGGTCTCCCTCATGAGGAAGGTGAGCTGGACCCTCAAGAGGGGCATCAAAAAGGATTAGCTCTTTAATTTAAGAGAACTCAGATAAGTTATCCAAGAAACCCGCTTGTACGTCTGCATGAAATGAGTTTCAGGCTCCATTTTCGTTAAAGTTAAAATATAAGGAGATGAACTAAAAGGGATGCCTGGACCCTGATAGTCCTCCCTGGGAAGAGGAGCAGGAGGGGGAAAAGTAGGAGATAAAGATGTGATGCTGGGGTTCATATCAGGATAAAACAGCTCTGAGGAAGCAGGTACTGAGGGGGGGACAGAAGCTGGAGGGGGGGATGAGCTGAGACCTTCAGGGCAAAGGAGGAAAAAACGACAGATGGTAATCTGAAGGATGGAAGCACAGAAAGAGGGGGGGAGAGAGTATTTCTGTCGATATCATTCATCAAACAGTCGTTTAATCTCACATTGTTCTTTTTAAAAAGCTTCTTGTCCTCGTCTTCGTCTTCCTGTTGAAGGACAGAACACTTTTCTGACCCAGACTCATATGCTGTTATATAAAAGTCCTCTTTTGTTGTTCTCTTAAAAGTGGAATTGTGCTGAAAGATCATCTGGGCTTTTCTTGCTGTTTTTTTTCTGTGGTCCGTTTGAGGTTTGAGCGTCAGCATGAGGAGCTCTGGCTTGTTAAACAGGATATTTTGTGGCAGAGAGTCGGTGCGAGCGCGAGTGAGAGAGTGCGTGCATGTGCAGAGTGTCTGAGTGTTCTGGGCCGAGCTCCGGTCTCTTCCGCTCGGCTGCTGATCGATTACCATGTCTGGACTCAACCGGCCCTGCAGGAGAAAACTGAATCAGCCGCTGACCCTCAGAAGAAAATAAAGCACAGGGAGAGAGTTAACATGACAACAAAGTCAGATCCTGTTATCGTTTCCCGTGGTTACCCCGAGGAGAAAACCCAGACGGATGGGATTCAAACTAAACTGAACCACCTATTTTTGGTGGAATATGTGACTTTAATCATCCGCCTTGATTAGGGAAACACTTTTAATGGGAACCTGATGAGTGTCTGATTTGATTAACAGTGCCCCCTGTTGGTTGAATTTGTCTGGTATTCCTGTGGTGGCAACAAAAAGAAGTGACTGTGGAAAATAATGAAAAACGTATCTTATAGTAGATATCTTACTGACAGGGTGGGGAAGAATAAATGAAAAATGCACCTAATGGGGACATATTATGAAACATTTTGAACATTTATTTGGGTAACCTGAGTGTCTACTGACCCACACAAAGTGAAACAAACCCATCCAGTCCTTTGTTTGTGGTCTGCATAAGTCTTACAACACAGAGACAAATGCTCAGTTTCAAATTTGTTCTCCTTGTGATGTCACAGTGGGATTCTGGTAAAAAAAAAAATACCCTCCCCTCCCCTGGTATCTCCACCCATGGACTCCACCCCCAGCCTAGAGCAAAACTTTTGCGCAGGTCTGCCATTTTTATTCTCACTAGCAAAGGAGTGATGTCTACCGGGAAAACTCAGGCGCAGGGGGGGGTCATTGCATTTAAAGACACACACACACACACACCAAAACAGAGCTTATTTGCAGCTGCCAGACTTCTGGTTTTGAAAGCTCTTCCTGATATCTCCATGTCTCACTGTTGACACTCTCTTGGAGGTTGGGTCACATTTCAAAACTCACTGCTCAGCCTGGATTTTTTTTTTGTTGCTAAGAGAAGATTTTAAGGGGGTGTTTGCTCATCCAACTATCTAAGAAGTAGGTGCAAAGGAGGACAAACTATCACTTCAAAAGAAAAAATCCTGCACACTACTCTTGCTCGGTATCGCCAATTTATTAGAAACACACAATCACGACGTTTTGGTCCCTCTGAACTTTTGTCAAGTGATAGCTACTGGAAGAGAAGCGCAATAATGAAACTTTGCTGCAGCTGTGATTTGATATGAAACTTAAATTATTGATGTGATTATGTCATAATGTCTTTTCTATGTACTAAATATAAAGCGCTGTCTCTTGTGCCTGCCTACAAACTTTTCAATAAGGAACATCTCCTAAAAATGTCTCCTATATGAGATATTTGAAGACGCATCGTGAAAAGACGCATCATGATAGTTCTGTATGAAAAGCAAGGACTCTTTATGTGTGTCCAGCCTGGATGAAAACCTTAAATATTAAATGTGGAAGTTTTTGTGGAGAGATAGTTTTAGGGAAGCCAGGAAGGATTACAAATTTACGAGAGTATTTTTGGCTCCTTGTTATGTTCCCTTCACTTAGCACAGAAACACAGTCTGGCTGCACGTCTGCTGTCTCAAAGTGCACAACAGAAAGGAAGGAAACCATCAAATTGATTTCTATTTTTTCACCCTCAATTTATGGAGTCTATTTCTCCGCCCGGAGAGCAGAGCTCAGCTGAGAGTGAGGAGAGAAGTTGTGAAGGTGACATGAAGTAGGTGACATTCCTGTGTGTGTTTGTGTGTGTGTGTGTGTGTGTGTGTGTGTGCGTGCGTGCGTGTGTGTCCTGTCCTTCCAGCTCCTGACAGTGAACCCTGAGCATCGTTTCTCCAGCCTGTCTGATATGCAGACTGCTCCCTACCTCGCTGACGTCAACTGGGACGCCGTGTTCGAAAAGAAGACGGAGGCCGGATTTGTTCCTAATGTGAGTTGGGAAGCCGCCGGCACACACACATAATAAACACTTAAAGGCACACGCAGGCGCTTCTTCGTGTTTGCAGATCGTAATGAGCATGTGTAGCGACTAAATAATGCAGAGAAGCTGAATGCATCCTCTCCATAAAGTGTGTGCACATAACACACATAACGTAGAGAACATTTCTGTATGTGTGTGTGAGTGCCTTTGTGTGTTGCATGTGTGCACTTTGTGGTTCTGCGTATACCACATGTGATTTATGATCCTCTGTGTGTGTGTGTGTGTGTGTGTTTCTGATTGGCTCGTGCACGTCTCCCTCTTACAGAAAGGTCGGCTGCACTGCGACCCCACCTTTGAGCTGGAGGAGATGATCCTGGAGTCCCGCCCCCTTCACAAGAAGAAGAAGAGGCTGGCCAAGAACAGATCCCGAGACAACAGCAAAGATTCACAGTCTGTAAGTGATGGCTGTCCTCTGCATGGAGCTGCTGGTTTGACCTCATGGTCTCTTAACGATGACAGAACCTCCGTGTAGTCACTCTGAGCCTGAATGATTGGTTTATTATCAACCATAATAGTTCTTTGATAATCTCAAAACCATAGACTACACAAAAGAAGAAGATATAGCAACCGTTATTTCAACAATTCGATTAAGGAAGTCCTGTTTTGAAACCTTCAGGTTTTTTTTGTTTTTTCCGTGTTTATTAGCCAGAGGTAGGGCCTGACCGATATGGATTTTTGGGGCTGATACCAATACTGGGAGGAATTCTGATACCGATATAATCGCCGACATCTTTCTTAGATCTATCTCCGATCTTTTGAGATTGATACAGATAAAGCCAAAAAAAATTCCCACCATTTCCTGCCATGTACCTCATACGTACCTGGTACGGTCCGTGCGAGGTACATAGCAGGGGCCGAGATCCCCCGCGATGACGTAGTCGATGACATAGTCAACGCGGGCGGACTTGTAACGCCCCTTGTGAAAACAAGTTGCAACCATTGATCTAACCACCAGGAGGAGCAGTGATTATGGAAGCTTGAGTGATTACTGCATTTGAAAACAGCTGCGCTTCATACTGTATGCGTCAGTCTACTGTAGCACGCCTCGGTCTCTCTCTCTGTGAGAAATAGTCTACTGTATCAACACCCTCATAAAAGTCATCCTAAATGTAAATGTGTATGTTGCCTCTGCTATTTGGACATGGAGTGTTTAATCATGACTACGGAATATTTTATCTCCTCATCGCTGAAACCCTTCATCCCAGCGCTCCTCCGTGCGCTGTGTGTTTTCTGCATGTTAAAGTGTGAATAGGTTTTATATCTGTTCTTGGTGTGAGATTAATTTAACAATAATTATATTACCAACTGTTCAGCTAGAGTCCCGAAGCAGCTCTGCAAAGCAGCGGTAAATTTACCCCATATTAAAGTGCATTGATTTTCAAGCAACAGTATCCCATTATACAAGGTTTTTAATGTATCATTCTTCACGCATCTTGTAGCCTGTATTAGCCTACGTATTCATATGTTTTTTATTCCAGGTTTACTGATTTAAATCCCCAAACAGCTGATACAAGGCACCGATCCAGAATAAAACAAGCGAATGAACTGTGCACAAGAATCAAAGCTGCCAAGCCTCCCGCTACTCTACATTCAAATAGATGCTCAGAATGCGACTGACAATGTTCACATATTTTCACCTTTTGAGCCTGTTATTAACGTCTGAGTTCATCATTTATCTGCACCCGATAGACCATCCTAGTGATCCACACAGCGCGGTAATAAAACCAACATAAACATTTCTTCTGTGTATGCTTCATTTTTTCGTTAGGTAAAAATGTAATTTGAATTTTGGATTCGATTAGAATGATGTTTTTGAATACATTTCCTCGTTTGGACTTTTTAAACATTGGAAAACATTAGTTTTCCTATAGACGAGCAGGGAGAAAGCCTTAGGGTGCGGTCACACTGGCAATCCGTACGTGCCCAAGCACGCTTCAACCCTAAAGACCAGATTATTTTTTGTTAATTTACGGCTGTATCTGATTAAAGTGACTCAAGCCGCAGTTACATTCCATTCACATGCCAGCTGCTTAAAACATTTTGGGTAACGAGGCTGACCCAAGAATCAGTAATTGATTGATAACAGGAATCAAATCATTAGCATTACATTGCGTCTTTTGTTTAAACTGAATGGGCCATCACTTCTAGCTCCATCCACTTTGTCACACATTATCAGAACCTGTTTCTGTCTCTCAGTGTGCTGCTGAGTAAAAACACAAGACAAACCAGTTTACAAGCAGTGCAAGAAGACTGCTTCATTTTTTCATTTTTTTCCGCGCCAAGTGAGGAGACAGTACTGTATGCAGCCTACATCTTAATATAAACTGAGGACACGGCTGTGACAAATATCATAATGTAATGTGTAGCTGCACATAAAAGGTTGAGATTATGCTACCCGTGTTGACTGTGAATGGGTTTATTGATCCGCGTGTCAGTGAAAGTGATATGCCCCAAAACAACCCGCTGCCTTGTCTTAGTGCTCAGTGAGCTCATTTAGACGACGTCTTTCATTTTTATTTTAACAAAATGTATTTTAACGAGATGTAAGCAATGCTCCCTAAAGAAGAAGTACATGTGTAAAGGGTTTGAGAAGTAATGAATAGTTTAATGTCATGAAGAAAATCATAGAATATCTTCAATATGACTTTGTGAACAACAGCAGCTGATGTGATTCAGGATTCATTAATAAATGTCTGAGTTAGAATGACCGCTAAGTTCAGCTCAATAATACTGTAGGCTGATGTGTTCTTGTGAGGGAAGCGCCATCTACTGGCGACACCCTGCAATTAGATAAATGGGCGTGTTTACAGTGGAATGTATGCGAGGAGGGGGGCTCTCTCTTTGCCTGGGAACTGCAGGGGAAATGCCTGGAAACTGCTTGGCTACTGCCTTGGAGGGGAACATCCTGGGGGCTACTACTGTATATATATACACACTAGGGGTGGGAATCTTTGGGTGTCTTACGATTCGATTCGATTCTTGGGGTCACGATTCGATTGAGAATCTATTTCCGATTCAAAACGATTCTGGATTCATGGATTCAAATCTATTATTGAATTAGTCCATACTTCAGGATCTTCTTCAGTCATCTGTGAGACTGGCTGGATTTCTTGCTGCTCCATTTGGTTAAAGAGCTAGCCTTAGCCCTTAGCAGGGAGGGACTGATTAGCACAAAAAAGTAATGAATCTATTTGCATAAATCGTTTTTTCCCCCAACCTCTAATACACACACATTTATTGCGTTGATGCTTCAAACGCTGTTTTCAAACACTTGTGATAAAGACATATAATGAAGCCCATTTTTTTATTCAGTTGAACAAAAGCCTTTATTGACCAGAATAACAACAGTGCACCTCGACACTAATTTTTGCTTAGAAATTAAGAATTAATGGCGCCGTAAAGCCTAGCAGTCATGTCCTGCGCCCGATGAACAGAGGCTAAAGTCCTTGTTGCAGCGGCAGTGAGTTAGTTTCGGACCTCGGTTCGATTCTGAACTCTTTAAAAAGAAAATATCTAAAATAAAATATATAACAAATAGATAATCAACTTAAAGGAAGAATATGCGACTTTTGATCCAGTAGATGTCGCCCTTGAGCACCAGCATGAAACCAAAACAACTCGAGCTGCATTGTTGTGCTAGCAGGCTAATGTTAGCGCTCTTTAGTTAGCTCGTAGCTTCACACTGCATGTAAATTTACACGGAATGACCATGATCTAAAACGCTTACGTGACATCCAAATAATCAGTGAGTATGTTCTTCTTCTTCTCTCTAGTCCTTGACTAAAACAGCTTTTATACACAAGGGGAGGAGCCGGCCGTCCCGTCCATGTAAACACGGCTCTGACAACAACACAGCCAGCGGGACTCGAGCTTCTCACTCATTGTAGACAGTCATGACTCAGAGACACATTTACACAGGAGAGACTGGATTTATGATATAAATATGTGTAAAATGTCAAATATTCAGCTTTTAAATGGAAAAAAACCTAGCTATATCGTCAAGTATCGGAGCTCAAATTAGCTGATACCGTTGGTCACGTGATATGCTAATATCGGCCGGCCGATTAATCGGTCGAGCTCTAGTCAGAAGTAAATATATTTGAACAAGAGAGTGGAGCTAGGAAAGAGCGAGGTATCATCAAGCCGAGTTATAAAGTTTAGCTGTTCTAATTCAACCGTCTGATGAAGTTTAAATTAAGAAGCTAGGCGAGCACGCCAGAGGCGTTATATAGCGTAACACATATACAATAATGCTAGTATAACAACGGCAAGTTAAAGGTGACAGTGATGATTATGATTAAAGTGACATGCTATGATTAGCATTAGCATATTAACATTAACATGGTTATTGAAGGCGAGACGTCGCAGACCGCCGTGAATTGGCGGTGTGTAGAGGTCAACTGTGTGTATGAGAGAGTCACACTCTTCAGATGAGCTTTTAATCTGCTTCATCTTTTAATAATAATTATAATAATGATAACAGATTAAATGTATATAGCGCCTTTCCAGGGACCCAAGGACGCTTTACACGGTCTTTTGTATTCAGGCTTCAGATATGAGAGAAAACGGCGAGATGTGGATAACGCCGGCATCAAAAGCAGAGTGCTGAGGAGGAGGAGGAGGAGGAGGAGCTGTTAGGATGAAGGTGGAATTCAAGATGTCACGTCATCTGTTAGAAGGCTTTTATTCTCTTTGATGGTAGAGAGGGTTATTTTTAGTCCCATTTAAAACGCTTGTTTACCATCGCACAAGGCTGTGATTTACTGCCTCCACGTTAATGTGATCTCAGTATCCATGTGCACATCAGATTAGTGTTATTTCCACCAGCACACACACACACACACACGCGCGTCTTTAAATAATAACCTGCTGTGTACAGTAGGAGGTATAACTCACGGAGAGAGCACACATGAAGAGACAGGACAGGAGGATAATAATGCGGCTCAGGTTTACCTCCCTCTCCGCTCTGTCACTTTCTGTCAAAACTGTATATTTTTAGATCGCAGGAGCATCTTTCTCCTCATGACATGAGGAACATTGAGAGACATAAAGAGAGGCTCACTGTACAATCTCCTCGCTGCAGGCATCCAGGACGTACAGTGATTACAGCGTTAAGATCAGACAGGAATCTCTCCTTTAATGTCACTCTGTCTTTTCTACTGCAGGTTATAGAAAAAAAAAAAGACTGAAAGGAGGGAAATTAGATGAATCCTGCAGGATGTCAAGATCGTTACACAACAACAAAAAGGGTTTTAAATTGAAGGAATACCTCACACTTTGGGAACTCTTTATCGTCCTGACGTTAGAAGAGCTGAAGAAAAATCAGATCAGATTCAAAGGAATATTTGAATATCCTGGGAATACAGTAACGAGTGATTTTAACTTTCTGTAACTGTAACGGTGTTATTGAATTTGAAAAGATACTATACACACACATAGTAATGGAGTTATAGTAACGTGTTTCTTCCAACACTGATAAGGGCCATCACGATATTTTGGCTTCACTTTTGTACAACTGTAGCCTATATACAAATATACAGTCAATGATTTAGCTCAGTTGGTAGAAAGCGAAGGCCAGTTATACAGAGGTAAAGTCCTCACAGTATTGGCCCTAGGTTAGACTACGGACGCACTCACACTAGGCATGTTGTCCCATTCCGTGCTTAAGCATGATTGCCCCCCTTCCTCGTTCCCCCTCTGGCCTGCACTCACTCTGCTCCAGGACTAACCGGGCCTGGGCACAGTTACCTCTCGTACATAACGTCGTACAACGCATACAACACATGCATGGCTTTACGTAATTATGAAGCGTGCTTACTTCACAAGACAGGCGGACTGGAAAATAAATAAATAAAAGGGATGCAAGTCGGCGTCTGCACATCGGAGAACAACACAGAGAACATGACGGCTACTTTACTAACTTTGTGGCTTATTTTGAGTCATGTTAGTGAGATACAGCCAGAACACTCCTGGATTTCTCCATAATGAAGGCTGTCCACGTTGTGTACCCATGCTTGTTGTGCTCGTGCATGAACTGTACCATGCTGAAGCACACCTCTTCCAAGCGTGCCAGTATGGATCTATTATTGTGGCAAAACTATTTGAAAATACGTACACGGATCCACAAATTCGTGAAAAGATCCACAAATGTGTAAAAAGATCCATAAAACCGTCTCGGCGGTACGCAGCCTGGCAGCCTAGCCTGTGAGGGGCAACAAACCCCCACAGCTGTGTTTGCAGATCGTCAGACACGCATTTGAAGACATGTCTACGCATTTGTGGATCTTGCACGGCAGGAGTGTTGCAAAAGTCACGTGTAAAATGACGGCCAATGGAGAGGCCCGCCTCAATTGTAAGTGATGATTTGTGTGTATTTTCAGAACTTACAGCAACAAAAAGCTAACTTTTCTGCCATTATTAGATCAGTAAACATTTTGCAATTGGTATATTTGCAGATCAGTAGACGCATTTGTGGATCAGCTCCATATGCCAGGGCCAAGGAAGTGCACCCTGCTTGAGCACGGATCAGAGCACTCACACTAGTCAAACAAACTGGACTTTGGGGGTGAAACGTGCTTAGGCACGGTGCGCCCACACTAAGCCCAGGCAACACATCACCCCCACCCTCATCCACCTTCACTGGCTCCCGATCAAGTCTTGCATCACATACAAAATCCTCATCTTCACCTACACATCTCAGCACAGCCCCCGCCCCCCTCTTCAGTAACTTTTTGACCTCCTCCACCCTACACTCTGACCCTGAACCTCCGACCCTCTGACCCTGGTTTGCTCTCCACTCACCCACACCAACCTGCAGAGCTTTCAGTGTGGCAGCCCCCACCCTCTGGAAGTCTCAGTTATCCTTAATGCTACATCCTTTGACATGTTTAAAAAAAACTTTGAAAGCCCAACTGTTCACTTCAGCTTATGGACTTAGTTAATTGTGTTGTTTGGTTTGTGTGTTCTGATGTAAAGCGTCCTTTGGTTCCTTGAAAGGTGCTTTAAAATTCAAGACATTATTATAATTTGGTGCATGTCAGCCTGACTCTCTGTAACCTTTATTTCCTCTTCTCATCAGTGCTATGAACACAATGAATCTGAATGAATGACTACAAGAGCATCTTCAAGGAAATAACAACAAACGACTTAAAGGACACATTCAAAATGTTTTTTTCTTGTACAATTGAATGGAGTGATCCATTCATTTTAAACCTGAGACTTGTTTTTAAACCATCGTGTTCTGGCCACAGATCAGGAGTCAGTTTGTCTCCTCTGCCTCGTTATGTTACGTTATTTACAGCCGACAGGAGGAATCCTCTGTATTTATGAGAAACAGCCTGTCCCCATCACACACTCATCATGACTTCACACACTGTTATTACCGTCAGCCCTGTGTGTGTGTGTGTGTGTGTGTGTGTGCGGTGTGTCACGTGTTATCAGCGTGTGTGAGGAGTGTGTGCCTCGAACATTAGCCTGGTTATGAGACGTGTGTGTGTATATGTGTGTATGTGTGTGCTTGTACTGCGTTATTACCCAGATTATTAAATTATGAATCCTTCACTGCTGTTGTCATGGCCTCGAGTGCTTTCGGAAATATGAGCTTCTATTTTTGTCTCGGGCCAAACATCCAATTTGAGGAAGTTCACAAACAATTCATGACGAGGTTCAAAAAGAGCGAGGGAGGGAAGAGAGGAAATGAGGAAGAATATTCCCCTCAGAGGTCGATCGGGAACACGTGAAGGTCTTTGACGATGCTGACGATTTTCTGCTTTGTCCTCTGCCTGCAGGAGAACGACTACCTACAGGAGTGCCTTGACGTGGTGCAGCAGGAGTTCATGATCTTCAACCGAGAGAAGTAAGAAAGGAGCAGCAGACCAGCGCTAACACGGCTGAAAGCACAGATTCAACTTTCAAACAGTGACACAGAGGGAGAGAGAATTCAAGTCCTTATCAGCCACATGTTAAAAGCTAAATATTTGTAAAAAAAAAAAAAATCACAAAAACAAGCCCATCACAGATTTATGAGAAGGCTGTACTGTCATGTATCCAGACTTTCTCCTGCCAGCTCCCCAGTAAAACACTGAGATGATGACGTTTATATCAGGCAACCAGATCGATCTTTGTGAAAGTACTTGTTGCACACTATAAGTCTGCTCGCCAGAACACAATGGTGTTTTTTTGTTCTAATATTTTCATCTTTTTAATATTCTCTTTTATTTGGTTGTGTTTTCTGGACATATGAACAGGTCACTCAGGAAGAATTCAGGGGAAGCTTGTCCTGAAATGTTCAAGGATGATTGTGTGACAACAGCTTAATTGACACTTTCATCTAAACAAAGAACTTACTTACCGTGTTGCTACGGTTATTGGTTTATCATCTTTTACAGATAAACACATTGCACTGAGCAGTTTCTCCAGTTTATCTTGTTCTTTATTTGATGCAGACACAAACGCAAAAAAGTATTAAAACCTAGATCAAAGTGCGTTCTCTAAAAGTTGTACTTGTGTGATTTTTTTATCCACCTGTGTCAGGTTGAAAAGGCGTCAGGAGGAGGGTCAGTCTGAGGCGGGGGGGCGATGACGCCAGCGGAGACGGTGACGGAGAGGCCGAACCCGGTGCCACTGATGACGACGCACCAGAACCAGAACCCGAAACCGAACCCGATCCTGAGCCGGAGCCAGAGTCCTCCTCCAAACTGAGCATGTGCGGCTCTGTATGCTCCTCCCCCGGCAGCTGCTAGCTAGCACCACATCGCCTCACAGTGACGCTCGCAGGCCTCTCTGTGCCACGCCAACAGACCCTCTCCTCCCTCCTCTGTCGTAGCCCGGAGGAGGAAACTAACGCACATCAGGACCCAAAATGGCCCCCATCATTTATCTCCCCTCCTTTTTTCTGTAGCTTCCTTCCGGTAAGGCATGAATGAAGCAGAGAAAGCCCCGCCTACTATTCCGCCCACCCTAGAGTAAGCTCTAACTACTATGCAACGTTACAGAATATAGCATGAAAAATAAGGTAGAGGAGGTGTTGATCCTGAACGCTCCACGAGCATGATGACATCCAGAGCAATAGCAGTTTTTCCTTCAGGGGGATGGGGGTGGGGGGTTGTTGGTTTTTTTGGTGGGGACGCCCTCACAGCCTTCCTGTTCTGAGTCTGACGGGGACGATTCAATAATTCAGAACACGCAGCTCTCAGTCTTTGTTTCTGTCTCCTCTTAGACTCTTTCATGTCACACTCCTCCTGTTTCAACACCTCAGAGACACACTTACAGTCGCACGCCGCTTTCATGTTGTCTCTCTGTAATCATCAGTATTTTTTAAAGGGACAGTTCACATTGTTTTGGTGTGGGTTTGTATGAAGTCCTTGTAAAGGTGAGTGTTTTACCTACAGATGATGAAGGTCAGCACAGCTCCTGATTGGAGGATCCAGCAGGAGCACTGACACTGAAACGAAGCTCGAAACTAAATGATACTTTAGGTACTTTTAAAACAAAAGCCCCCATGGCCGACTGGGGGCACATCCTTTTAAAAAAAATTAAATTAAGCACTGTAATAGCAAGCACGGTGGTGCAATGGTTAGCGCTGTTGCCTCACAGCTGGTTCGCTCCCCGTCTGACAGGAGCCTCTCTGTGATGAGTTTGCATGTTCTCCCCGTGCATGTGTGGGTTCTCTCCGGCTACTCCGACTTCCTCCCTCAGTCCAAAGACATGCTCGTTGGGTTAATTGGTGACTCTAAAAAATTGCCTGTAGGTGTGAATGTGAGTGTAGCTGATTGACTGTCTCTATATGTCTGCCCTGTGATTGTCCTCAGACGTTACAAAACATGTGACGCAGAGCAATGAAGCGAAACAAAACAAATATGTTTCAAATCAATTTATAGACTTTGATACAGTTTTTTTTTTCAGGCACACATTCGTGACCCACTGAAAATGGTTCTGCGACCCACTTTTGGGTTAGGGTTAGGGGTTGAGACCCGCTGCTTTACACAACCCCACTCAAAAAATCTAAACCGTCCTTTGAATCACATGTAGCCATGTAGGATGCATTGTAGGTAGCGTCCGATAACCATTCTTTATTCTGCTTTTTTAGTATGATAAGGTACTTTGGTTTTTGGGAATCGGTACAGAAATCAGTGTCTTGTGTCTGTGATTGTTTCCTGAGGATTCGTATTTCAGACCCGTGCTCAGTTTGATTCAGAATCTCTGCTCTGAGGAGAAAACACCGACCGACAGTCACATCTTATAAGACCCTGTTAGACTCCCTTTAGCTTCTCTCGTCCCTTCTTTAAGTGCTCCCTTAGTACCTTCTTCTTCTCCCCGCAGAGCTTGTTTTGGGGCTGTATTACACGTGTAGCTGTTGGTACTTCATGAGCTAGCCTCTTACTGTCATAGTGATAGTGCTACGTTTAAGGTGGCACCATTAATCCCAGTGTGAACACCTGGGAACATGTAGCAGAAGTCCACCTTTAAACCCTAAGGCCTAATAAAATGAAAACAGTGTAAATAGCGAACAGTGTAGGTACTTAAACTCTCCACAGTTTTATGTGGGACTGCGACATACGAAGTCAAAGAAGAGCGGTGTGAAGCTGCGACCGCTTCGTTCGGCTCTTCTTTCCAAGTGTGCAGGCACAACTTGTAGGCAGAATATGCCAAAGCTTTTCTACCATTTGCATAACCATTTCTAAGGAACTTTAAGTGTGTGAATGTGTGTCTCTTTTTCCCAGTATAGCATAGAGTCAGTGTTCCTTCTGCAAGTGAAAATCATTTATACGGTCATATTGTGATTATGTATAAAGTATCTCTTTCAGGTAGGGAGGGGGGGTTAAAGTTAGAATTAGACGTTTTTGGAGATATGTCAATTTGCTTTCTTTATAACAAATCTTAAAGCACAAATCTGTGCTGTAAGAAGCTAGGAGACAGTTAGCCTAGCTTAGCATACATTCTGGAGGCCATCCTTGACAGGAAGTCCAAGGTTTAAAAAAAATCCTCAGAAAAATAAAACTCCCATGTTTAAATGAATTGTTTAGAAGTGACAGAAAAATGAAGAAACCACGTCACAACAGGCGATCGTAGCCCTCTCAGCTCGTAAACGCTTTCATGAAGCTGTTAGCCTGAAAGCTAACGGTATGCTAGTAAGATTCAAAGTCAATGACATTGTCTGTGGATGATATAAAGTAAATTCAGCTTAAAAGTAGGGATGTAACGATACCCCGCAATACAATCTAATATCAAAAGAAATATGGACAGTGTAAATCAATTTAGCAAAACTATACATTGCAATACCCTTTCTTTAACCAGCAGAGGGCGCCCTCTACTTTAGGCTTCCTTTGCTCATCAGTAGCTGAAGAAGAAAGTCGACAGCCATGGCGGAAGCAAGTGATGATTCGAGGTTGAGAATCATGTGGAATATTGTTTCAAAACGTGAGTGTTAAGTGAGCAGAAAACTGAAGACAATAACGTTTTGCAAATATTACAAGACTGATGAAGAGACGAAAAGAACAACAAACATGATGCAGGAAGTGAAACAGCGCCACGCTGGAAAGCTTGAGACATAAGAACCTATCAATAAAATATGCTGGGAGGAGGATTTGACAAGTGCCAAAGCCGCAGAGATGACTACGTGCAGCGGCGTTTCAAGGGTTAGTCTGATGATTAACACGTTAGAGACAGATTTAGTTACCCAACATTTTAAGAACAAGAATAAAAACTGAAATCAGGAGACATGAATTCAGGTGTTCGGATAAATTCTGTACTTTAAAAATCTTTCTGTGCTTCACTGCCAGGTACACAGGCTGCACCTCTGTTTCTGGAGATTTACATTATTAATTAATTTAAAAAATACTGTCAGGATCTTTCATTTTCTGTGGACTCTGGCGCCCCCCTGTGGACAAAAAATTGTAGAATTAAATCCTATTTAAAGCTGTGGTTATCCAGATGTGGTCTACTCTGGACCAGGAGCTGGACTACCTGATACATTAATATTAAAATTAAACTTTTTGAACAAAGGTTGAGTGAAAGTGAAAGTTTTTCAATTTCTCAAATCCAGCGTTTCCATCGATGCTCCACCGTCTAACTGTTTGCGTCTTCCTCCAGTCTTCATGCTAAGCTAGGCCAATCGCCTCCTAACTGTGGCTTAAAGGTGAAAGCACAGACATGATCATGATATCAATCATCTGATGCAGATTCCATATTTCCTCAAACGTCTAAAGCAGTAAACATGATTAGAGTAAGAAGCTTCTTAAAGGGATACAAAGTGGCATCTTTAAGTCGGCCAAAGTTAAATACCTGACGACCTTAGTCTGAAGGCCTGCGCTCTTTCTGCATGAACCTTTACAGTATAAGCTTGTTTTTTGCCAAAGCCTGGAGCCTGATTGGCTGATCTGTGCATGTACAAGCTTTGGGTGACAGCACACCTGAGTGCTCGCCTGACTATAGACTCAGACTGTACCTGGCCTGCATTCCTGTTTTTTGGACAGTGAGTTTTGTGAACTTTAAACTGTACAAAATCGTATAAATCAAGTGTTATATGGACGGCATGATATTTTTAGATGATATGCAGAACCTTCTGGCATCCCGTAGATCGTCTTAACGCTTGGGTCACGTAAACGTCAGGCTCGAACCTGTGCTGGATGAGTGCAGCGAGGTGTGTGTGATGCTCTTAAATGTTGCGTTGTTTCTGCAGCAAAGAAAGAAGAATATTTGGACCTGAGGCCTGTTTTTAGCTTCATTTGCTGCATAATTAAAACACTGAATGTCTCCATTTGTGGAAAAGAAGCTCAGATATTTCTAAGACTCATCAATCAGTCTGCTTTATACTAATTGTTTGTAAACAGCTGATTTTGACGGATACAGGAGGTTACTAATCTGCACTTATTCTTTCATATCAGAGATGTTTCCTGATCGGGCCGTGCTTGCAAACCCTCCTGACGTGTTACTCTCTGTGTAAATGTTCTGGATGCCGTTAGGTGTTTGAAAATAAAGGCATTGTGCTCGTGTTTGACCTGCAGCAGCATGTCTCCTATTCTCCGCTGGATGCTCTCGAGGCGTCACATTACCGTCCATGTCTGTGGATTACAGTCTGAATCTCAGTGCCCCGGTGAGGAAATCAAATTAAGCTAAAGAAGATGATGCCACTCTTTTCCTCCTTGTGATCCTTTTTTTGCATAATGTTCTCGTGCTGCAGGATTCTGACGGGGAGTCAGTGAAGCCTTGTTACTGCACCAACTGAAACTGCTCCGTGTGAACAAAAACATGCTGCTTTTACTGCTTTGATAAAGAAATAAATCTCCTTCCAGTAACGGTGTCTGCGTCTGTCATTTTCACGCACATACACTAGCACAGACTGCAGAGGGCGACACAGAGCAGGGCGATGAAAGGACTGATCAGAGTATAAAAACTGAACTCTTATTCAGGGTGATCACTGCTTTCCCTGCAGACATTAGGGGTGTATGGTTTTCATTCAACCAATCAAAACCATCAACACAAAGGGGAAACAGATCTATACCATCATTTTAAAAGATGCAGCTTTATTTGAACCTCCCTGCAGCACATCTGAGAGAGAAAAGATATAGGCATGATCAAATAGAAAAGATGAGGCATCCGACAAAGAACATGCAAAGTGCAAACAATCAGAGCCTGATTCACCAACCGTTCTCTAAACCCATTAAGATTCTGACAATCACTAAAGTTTTCTTATCTGTGATTTGTTCTTAGTTGAGAAGAAATCACTCGAGAATACTCTGACGCACATTTGAGTGTTGGCATGTGAGTGCAGAATTTACACCAGATATTAAACTGCACAAGTTATTATTATTATTATGATAATTATAATGTCGCTCAAGATATAACACATTAAAAGATAGAAGTTTGTATCTTTCCACATTGACAAGATGCTCCTTATTTTCTGATCTCTCTGTTAGAAATCTGTTTTCAAATGTGCACTCCTGAAAATGTCTTGGAAACTTCGGGCAGATTGCTCCTGAACTCCTCCTCAGTTGCTTGTTTAAAACGGTCACTGTGCATACAGGATCATGCAACCGGTTGCAGGATATGAACGTCATCATCGGCCCCTCCCACTCACTCATTGAATTTGTATAAATATTTTCCGCTTCATCCTCACATCGGACTTCACGTGGAATATTTACTCGGGGGCTGGAGAGGAAAAAGTCTGGGTAAAGTCGGATTGAAAAATGTGGCTGTTTATGTTCATACATGAAGCTCACCCTGAAACATTTCAGATGATTGTTGTGTTTAAAGGTGTGAAAGCACCAACACGTCAAACATCTTCATGCTCTGCAGTCGAATCAGCTTTCTGACTTTACACACTAAACTTTTCACACCTTGTTTTAAATGGAACAGCACGGCCACCATCCCCCAGGACTGGGACAAAGACTTACACAAGAAAACAAAAACCTTTGACAAATGAACAGAGAGGTTGAATCACATGGGATTAATGTTACCGTCAGTATTTTTAAATATCTGGCGGCTAATTTTCTCGACATTTTCCTCTTCAAATTACAGATGCAACGGATTCTGATACCTAGAAGTATTAAAGATCCCCATTAATACTTCTGTGCCAATAAGGCCTCGGACAACTTCAGAGCATGTTAAATATATATTAATATTAATGTATGAAATGTCAGCTTTCTTCAGGCTTCATTTATGATCAGGATTCTGTTTAATCCGGCAGAGTTACTCAATTAAAACGGCAGACATGTAATATTGATGAATATAGAAAAATAACCATAGGAAGATTTTTCCACATCGCTCCATAACTCAACATGACTGGAAAAAAGAAGAGGCTGGCTCGTGTTTGGTAAGGCAGATGCATTCCCACAATCTTTAGAACATTTCTGCCAACACATCCAGTCGCTCTAAGTCCGTCTATAGGAGCCCGGTGAGGTTAGATTTTCTGCACAGGATCCTCCAGTATATCCACAGCTGTCTGTCCGGTGTTGTCCAGCAGTGGGCGCCACTTCGGAGCTTCAACGGCCTCCAGCAGAGCAGCCAGCTCCGCTTCCAGCTTCTCCACCGTGTCCTCCACCTTCTGCAGGAGACATGTTTGTGTGTTTGACACATGAATAAAACAACAATAAGTTGTAGAATGAATAAAAGAATAAAACCATCACTTATTCAGAGGAATTATACAGCTGCAAGAACAGCTGATGAGGAAAGGTCACAGTCGATTCATGAGGTCAACATGGAGACTTTTACTGGAACTCAGCATGAAAAAAAACGTTTCAAAGAAAAGCATGAAGAGAAAGATAAAGGCTCATGTTTTATAAAGAAAAGCAGCAGGGGGTAAAAACATCAGAAATCCTGCATGGTTAAAATCCCATCAGGACAAACTGTGAGCTGAGTTTGGAAACAGCACCTTCTCCACGACGTCCAGGCGGTTGTGAAGATTCGTGTGCTCCTGACAGGCACTTAAGCGGACCGCTCGTGGCTGCAGGTCGGGCTCAGGTCCTGGAAAGAAGGAAAAGATGTAAACATCTTAATAAATGAATAATCTGAAATCGCTTCAGTTAAGTGATGTTTCAAGTACAGTCGGTCTCTGAGCTCTGTGTGTGATTCTCTGTATCACGATGTGAGGATTCAGGGGGGCGTGGGGGGTTACATGCATTGTTCCACACGTCTCCCCTCTGTTCTTAATTATCAGTTTCTCTTTGAAGCCCACATATTTAAGAGGAAGCTGCAGCCTGCCCCTGTTTTTTCTAATGCCTCCTGAGCAGCCTGCAGGACGCGCTCACGCTGACTGAAGTTACAGTCAAGAGAACTTTTCATTCATCCACTGAACACGAAACTTTTAGGCCCTGTTTCCACCAAGCGGTCTGGTTCAGGTCGGTTCAGTTCGGTACACATTTATTGGCGATTCAACTGTCAAAAGTTGGGAAAGTTACCAAAATAACTGTGCAACACTGTCGTACTTTTTAGCTTCCCCTCTTTTGGGGTGCCAAGAGTACTGATCCGACCCCAAAGGGCTGTTTCACACTGCAGTCCGTTGATTGATCAAAACCGTAATAAAGGACAAACACCAAATGCGTCATGTAAAAATATACCGTGTGCATTTGAGAGAGTAATGTCAAGCTCTTTTTCCTTTTCGGCCCGCAGCCTTCTGTCAAACAAAGCTCGTCTTCTTCTTGTGACAAACAGCCACATGCCAAGACGAACAAACACAAAATGCCGGACGTCCTCCATTGTTGCCGTTTGTTATCACCATCCGGCTTACCAAGTAAGGGTACGGTTGGCTGTGGAAAACCAGGCAAGATTTACCGTTCCAGACCGTACTGAACTGTACTGAACCAGACCGCTTGGTGGAAACAGGGCTTTATAAAGGTGAGACATTCAGAGGGTCTGCAGACAGTCTCAAGCTGACAGATTGTTTTTCTTATTGATCATTAATGATTGTGGTAAAGTTCAATCTCTGCGGGCTCTGTAAGTATCGCTCCTCTCATTATGTGGTCGCTCACCAAGGACCCAACAAGGACGTGTTTCACCTTTCCTCCTGTAGTTAAGAAAACGACTTTATGTTGTAACATTTCCCCCAGTAAACAAAAACTGAATGACAGAGGTCGCGAGTTGAAGAACTAACAAAACACTGCACATAAGTGGGCCTTGGGTTTCTTTAAGGTGGAAGAAGAACATTGCCCTTCAAAACCACCAACTGATTCTATCAAAATGATAGACAAACATAAAACTGGAGTCCAAAACAAAAGATAAGTAGGAGTCAAAGAACAGAGGGGGAATGGAAGGAGTCACAAAATGGCCGAAAGAAAAAAAAAACACCCACAACTGAGATCTTCATTCAAAAACAAAAACACAGAAAGCCAACTGAGGGTGTGGACTCTCTGGATACACAACCAACTGAGCAAAGAACCCTTTGCCTCCCAGCCATCAGGTGAGGAGAGCATCACAGGTGCAGTCAATAGCTTCTGACGAGCGAGGAAGCCCGTGACCTAGTTTCCTTGGGAATCTATCCATAACAATGTCGATAATTAAGTTACGTTTACAGCCAAAACACGGCGAGCTCTTTCCAACGGCACAAACTTAAACTGTACACGTCCAAACTGTTTCTGGGAGGTTTCAATAGTGAACAAACTTTAACAGCTCATCATGTTGGGAGCTGTTCAGTAAGATTGTCTAAATTTAATACACTTCTTTTTCACACGTGTCTCAGTTTGTCCTCTCTGCAGTGATTCACTGTCCTCAAAGGAAAACAGAGATCCACACA
Organism: Tautogolabrus adspersus; assembly: GCA_020745685.1. NCBI lineage: Eukaryota > Metazoa > Chordata > Actinopteri > Labriformes > Labridae > Tautogolabrus > Tautogolabrus adspersus. The sequence continues at coordinate 3,003,204 of CM036541.1, read as the reverse complement.
TGCACACTTTGGACTCAATAAGTTAAAAACACCAGACATTCAGCCTGCTGTCTCATAAACACAGACTGAGTTTTGTTTAGATTTTCTCTTCTCAGCTCTTCAGAAAACAGCTGTTAATTTCAACAAATTCACATCTGGCATGTAAAGACGGGATAAAGGTCTACATGGGAAATAAAAACATGTAGTTCTGAGTTCAAGTCTAAATTACCTTTTTACCACAATATTTGTTTAAATACTTTTTAATGCAAATAAAGTCAAAATTCAGCTTTAATTTGAGGAGGTTAAAGGTCACATATTCTCCTCCTCTTCAGTTTAAATAAGTCTCCGAGCTCCTCAAAACATGTGTGTGAAGTGTCTTGTTCTAAATCCACTCTAATCCTGTATTTGATCATGCCTATAAACCCCTCTATTTCAGCCCTGCTCAGAACAGGCTGTTTCTGTGTCTGTACCTTTAAATGTAAATGAGCTGTGTCTGACCACGCCCCTCTCTGGAAGGGCTTGGGTGGCTCGGGCTTTCTCGCTCCATGTCCTTTTGTTTACGGTGAGAAGGCAGACTCAGAGGGCAGAACAAACACCTAGCTGTGGGAGTGTCACCCACCTGGGGGAGGGGTTACTGCCCTTTGTGACGTCATGAAGGGAACATCTCCAAACGGCCTGTTTGAGCACACATTTTCTGAAAAGTGGAGCAGGCAAAAGAGGGAGAGGATGGACTTTTCTCATCATTGGGGGGTTTGTAGACAGACTAGAGACACATGTTAGTGTTAGAGAAACATGGTGGAGTGTATTTAATATATTTGACCTTTAAAAAAAATGTCAGCCAGAAATCTGAGATTAAGCTCAAAAGCAAGACTCAAATAATTGTGTCCACATGTTGCTCTTACCCTATTTTTTAGAAAGGAACAAGAAAAAAGTGAAGACAAAATGTATTTGACTGCTTTCAGAGGTGTTATTTCTTCTTTTTCTCTAATGCAGCGGCAAATTCAGGATTTGTATTAAGCCAACCTCACCCTGCAAACAAAATCCATCCTACAAGTCCTTTAAACCACAGAAGTTCTGACAGATTTAGAGGAGAGTCAGACACAAGTGATTCTCCTCTCTCATTCTGTTATCTGTCCTCCCTCACAACTTCGTGCTTCATCTTCAGACCGAGCTGTTACTGATATATCTCATGGAAACATCTTACAGGCTCCATTACAGCGAGCGGCGGACGCCAACTTCACAACAAGACAAGAAATCAGGCCGACAGAGAGGAACAGAAGGTACAGACCGTTCAGCAGGTGTTATCACAGAGCAGAAACTCTGTTGACTCAAGAGTTTTAAGGAGTCTGTCGAAAACATGAAGATTAAAAAACACGAGTGAAGTTTTAGGTCAAGTCCACACGTAGGCTTTTACTGAGCGTTATGGCCTTTTGCACTCAAACTGTGTTTTGTGTAAATGAAAACACATCTTTTGTAAAACTCCTTCCAGGGTGAAGATGTTCAGAAACTCTGGTTAAGGTGTTTCTGTGTAGACGGGGAGAGAAGCAGAGTTTTGTTCTTGTAACGTCTTGTGAGATGCTGTCACTTTTGTTGACATGAGATAAGTGCGATGGCAAACGTAACCAAACTAGTGCTGGTGCTAACGTTGCTAACTGGACTTTTTACATGCTCACACACATACACAGTTACTCTCCCACTATGTTGACGAGCAGAGACGCCTGATTGGACTACGGAAGTCACTGCTGCTTCACACAACACTCCGACGACACAATCCCACCGCCAACGTCAGCGGTTTTGGGCGAGACAAGGTCGGACTTCGGGTGGTGGGACAACTTTGTAAAAAACACACGCCTATGTGTGGACTAGACCTGCAGTCAACAGCTGCTGGTTCTCTGAACACAGCTGTGCTTCCATCTCAGTGTCAGTGTGTTTTTGTTTGATGGCTGTGAACGCAGCACAGTCTGCTCTTTATGGCGGATGATAAATGGACTTGAGCTTGTATATTTCTTTTCTACTATTCTGACTACTCAAAGGGCTTTTTACACCGCAGGTCACACCTACACATTCACACACTGATGGCAGAGGCTGCTCTGTAAAGAGTCCATCAGTATCCAGTGATTCTTCATCCTGGGGACCCACTGCCTTACATGTTTTAGATGTTTCCTTCCTCCAAATCTATTCTAACACATTCACACGTTCCTGAAGAAGCAGGAGCAATTTGGGGTTAAGAGTCTTGCCCAAGGACGTTTGGACATGTGGATGCAGGAGCTGGGGATCAAACCCCCCTCCTTGCAGCTGAGAGATGACCGACTCTACCACCAATCCACAGCTTCCCCCTTTATCATATGCTGTACGAAAAGAAAAAACTGCGTTTGTTTTTTGCAGTAAGCCACAGATGCGTCAATGTGCTGATGCTGCACGGCTGAGAAGTCTCATTTTCCACACTGCAAAATGTCAGCTCACAGAGATTGGAAACTGTTACTCAAAATGAGCCTAAATATCTGCTGACAGATCAAAAACAAATCACCTCTGAGATCTTTTAAAACAAGGAAGCAGATAAAGTGTCAAAGAGACCACAGATGTTTCTAAACTACTGCAGCTACAACTTTTAAGTGAGTCACCAAATCCATTAGTTCAGCAACACACTTGTACTCATGTTTAATTTATGAAGCTTTATCGCTGCTAAATGTGTGTCCGACTGTTTCCCAGTTCCTCATCAACTCAGCTCATTTGAAGCACAATCCTTTTGTGAATCAGGCCACATTGAGTTTGAGTCAGATTTGGCTTTTTTGCAGTGAAACAGTCAGAGAACATTTGTTCTTGTTTGTGTTGGCTCCAGTCTTTTTCTTCCCTTTTAGAAATGTTTCAGAGGATTGAGAAATCTCACAGAACCCCCTGCCCACAAAACTCACAGGAACACACACACACACACACATGAACAAACAGATGATGATCTAACTCAGTGACTCCACCCAAGGACAGAGGTAAATGGCTGTGTATGTGTATATGTGTGTGTGCGTGTTTGTGTGTGTGTGTGTGAGAGAGAGAGAGAGAGAGAGAGAGAGAGAGAGAGAGAGAGAGCGAGAGAAAGAGAGAGAGAGAGAGAGAGAGAGAGGACTCTGTGGAGTGCAGTATTGAGTAGTTGGATCAGCTCAGTGTGTGTTCATACACAGAGTTTAGACCTGACACTCCTTTTCCTTCGTTGACTTTCATTGTCAACAATAATGCATGCAAGGCAACGAGAGCGAGCGCTGTCAGATGGGGCCCTCTAAGGGAGGTATCTGTCATTGCAAAATTTGCACATTTTGATCGTTGCTGTGGTTTAGGGGGGTTTCCTACTGGCCTGGGGCCCCAAGCAGTTGCCTGCCTAGCCTTTTGAAGAGCACCTCTGCCCTGATCAAAATGAAAAGAGAAGGAAGCTAAACACGAAGTACAACTACACAGTAAATGTTTTATGTTGCCTAACTAGCTGCATTCACCTTTCACACTTTCACTGAAAGTTGAGCTGCTTTTGGAGCAAACGGTCACACATCAGCTTAACGTAACGCTGAACTTATAAATCTTTACTTTTAGCTCTTACTGCTGATCGTACATTTAAGCTTTTATGAACATATTTTAAATATGAACAAGTCAGATGTTCTTGTTTACTTTCTAAATACATCTGGGATTGGCCGAGAGAAGATGAAATATGAGATAAAATACGTTTTCTCTGGCTTTGCCCGCTTTCATTTAGCGTCCTGCAGTCGCTCATTCCTGCAGGATGAAGTCAATGAAGTTCACACTCACGGCTGTCACTCACTTTTTGTCTCCGGAGGATTTTCACACATTTTGTGAAGTTTCTGTTGGATTTTTAGTTTGTAATGATAAACAAAGAGAAAGGCTAGATTTAGAGGAGGGACAGAAACACAAAGGATGACGGAGAGAGGGATGTTTGAAACTGTAAGTGAAGCTCGAGCTGCAGTGTAATTAGAAACAGATGTGCTGGAGTCCCTGAACACACACACACACACACACACGCACACACACACACATGCACACACACACACACACACACACACACACACACACACACACACACACACACACACACACACAGACACAGACTCATGATGTCAGCTTTGTGTGTGTTCATCTACACACGCAAACACACAACAGCGAAGTGTATAAAATTATGCAACAAAGACCGGATGTACAGCATGGATCTGCATCAGAAAATGTCTTTTTTACTTCACTGATCCATAAATCATCTAATCTTCTCAGCTCTGTGTCCGTCCTCTCAACGTCACCTAGGTGCCTCCCTTACCTGCTGCAGCGTAGCCAATCAGGAGCAAGATGAGTCCAAATGAGGATGAGGAGGGGCGGGTCATGGTGAAACCTGACGTCCAGCAAGTTAACAGAAAAGAAAGAAAGTAAAAGTGAAGTAAGATCCTGAAAAAGTATGATTTCTCCTCCTCTCTCTCTCTCTCTCTCTCTCTCTCTCTCTCTCTCTGTGCTGCGTTCACTGTCTCGCTCTAATCCGTATCTCTCTCTCTCTTTCTCTCTCTCTCTCTGGTTTAGTAGCGTTTCCTAATGAAAACATGAGATGCAGGACAAAAAAGCTCAGTATGTGGGAGGAAGGGGAGGAGGTCTGAAGTGGGGAGGGGACTCTGCCGACGTGCTCCTGGGTGAGAAGAATCTGCTTTACTTTGTTTAAGATCAGCCGTGAGCTTTATGGTACTTTATTCTTCTTGTACCTGATGATTGTCGTAGCAACCACACTCAAAGACATATTATTAAATGTGCTAATGACACAGTCATTTGAAGTCTTCTGGAAGGGGAGGAGCATCACAATGGGCCTGCGGTTGATGAATCCACATCCTGGTGTGATGAGTCTTTTCCCAGTAAACTGAATAAAGGAAAATCATTAGATGAAGGATTAAGAATGGATTAAAAGATTAAGATCAATACAATTAATAAAGGAAGGGATAGATTAATAAAAGCATGTAAAAGGGGAAATCACATAAAAGCGAGTCTATCAAAGTGAGTTTTTAGAAGTGATTTAAAAGATGTCACTGAGTCTGCTCACCTTATCTCCTCAGGCAGGTCGCTGATTGCAAAGGCTCGCTCTCCTTTAGATTTGAGCCTCGACTTCGGAACGACCAGAAGGTCGCCACCTGAGGATCTGAGGTCACGAGATGGTTCGTAGAGGGTTTAGCATTTCGCTGATGTAATTCAGGGCAAGACCAAGACGGGCTTTAAAAGTGATCATCAAAATCTTAAAAGTGACAAGTAGTTAGTGGAGGGAAGCGAGGACAGGAGTGATGTGATGCCGTTTGTTAAAACCAGTAAGAAGCCATACATGTTTTGTTTATTTTTATTTTTACTTCAGGACCCGGTCTGCTTGTGACCTGTGACCTTTGAGTACTCTGCCTCCTTCCGCCTCAGCTGCCACTACTGAACCCCCCAACCTATGGATAGAAAACTATCCCTCCAGCCTCATGATCCTTTAGCCTTAGACAACAAACCGTCCTCTGAATAACATGTTGCCACAACAACAAAAAAGGTCCAACAACGTTTTTACTGTCAAAGACAAATTAGTTATTTTTTATGTACCTTCTGTGCTGTATGGTGGTGCAGTGGTTAGCGCTGTTGCCTCACAGCGAGGAGCTTCCTGGTTCAAATCCCCGTCTGCCAGGAGCCTCTCTGTGTGGAGTTTGCATGTTCTCCCCGTGCATGTGTGGGTTCTCTCCGGGTACTCCGGCTTCCTCCCACAGTCCAAAGACATGCTGGTTAGGTTAACTGGTGACTCTAAATTGCCGTAGGTGTGAATGTGAGTGTGGCTGGCTGTCTGTCTTTATACATGTCAACCCTGTGATTGACTGGCGATTTGTCCAGGGTGTAACCCTGCCTCTCGCCCAATGACAGCTGGGATTGGCTCCAGCCCCCCGCGACCCTTAACGGCAAAAGTGTTATAGATAATGGATGGAATGTATCTTTGGAGATGATGACCCTGTTTTATAGAAGTTTTATTGTATCAGTTTTAATGTTCTGTTTTATTGCCTGGTACTGTAATCTGGCTCTAGCCAATAAAAACAGACGTGGTAGCCTCGTTAAAGTGGCGAGCAAGTTTTCTGGAAGGAGTCAGGTCCAGCTCATCGACCTCCACAGCAGGCAGATGGTCAGAAAGGCGACTCTCTCCTGCAGTGCCCTGTTCACCCTCTGTATACAGAGTTTTATCCTCCACCTTCAGGCTGACGGTATAGAGTTCCTGCAGTGAAGACTAAAAGGCGTCTGCTCTCCTCTGTACCTGCTGCTACTGGTTTAATAAATAACAGTTCATTTAAACTCTCAGCTGCTCATTAGACACAGCGCTTTCACTGGATGCTGGCTGATCTTTGCAGGGCATTTAAGAAACAACTGATACATTTATGAGGACTCGATGTTGCTGATTCCTTTGTGGGAAAATGAGTCTCTGTTTTCTTTCAGCAAGAAGCGAGAAATCGGAAATGGAGCAGCAGAGAGTAACCTTTTGATGGCATTGATTGGTTCCTGTTATTCCCCCTCAATTGACTTATCTGTGTGTGTGTGTGTGTGTGTGTGTGTGTGTGTGTGTGTGTGTGTGTGTGTGTGTGTGTGTGTGCATGGGTGTCTGTCTGTCTGTCTGTCTGTCTGTCTGTCTGTCTGTCTGTCTGTCTGTCTGTCTGTCTGTCTGTCTGTCTGTCTGTCTGTCTGTCTGTCAGTCTGTCTGTGTGCGTGCGTGCGTGCGTGTCTGTCTGTCTGTCTGTGTTTGTGTGTGTGTGTGTGTGTGTGTGTGTGTGTGTGTGTGTGTGTGTGTGTGTGTGTGTGTGTGTGTGTGTGACCCGCCCACCCACACTAACACTCAGCTCAGACTGTTGGTGGTAAACGTGGTGATCTTCATTAATCCAGTCGATCTTTTGCCTTGTGCTCGCCACTTGTCTGGTCTCTTAAGCAGATCTAAACGTTAAGAAGCAGAAAAGCAAACCGGAGGAAAAGTGAGAGAGCGGATCAAAGACAGAGACAGAAAGTAATTCTGTTTGTCAATTAGAAACTACAGAGAAAGAGGGAGAGGACTGAAACAAATATACTCCAAATCTTGGACATAAATTTGGACGTGGTTTATAGTTTTATAGTTCAGCCTTTTTCTAATATCAGAATCATTCGAGTTTTACGAGCAGGCTCAGCACCAAGTTAAGATCATTCTCAAACAGCTTGTTTTTGTAAATGTGAATGTTAAATCCACCTGAGCCGAGGCAAGGATCACATAACGTCACTGTGATCTGAGGAGGTGGGGGCGGGGTCACACTCGCACGTCTTTTTCTGTCACTCCTCCTGTTTCATTGTTTTACAGTGTGACTCCTGTCAGATGTTATGATGGCCCAGTGTCCTCCGAAGCATAGAACGATTCACATGGAAGTCACTATCTTCTTGTAAAGGTTCATTGTTTTTGTTCCTCTCTACCCCCTGACTAATACCAACCTGTGTTGATATCTGTGGATGCATGTGAACCAAGCGGCAACCTCTAGTGTTGAAATATGAAATTAATGAGGAAGTGCAAAATACCGCAGTTCCTCGATTGTCCACTTGAGGCTGGCTCCAAGAGACTCAGAAGTCACATACACACCCATTCAAAAAAGCCTGTTTTTACAGCAGTAACATGTTTACAGCCTGATAGGTCTGATTAGCTCATGTCTTGATCGGCACACACTGTACGGGGGGGTGAATCTCTTTTGATTTGATGAAGGATAAGGGTTATTCACAAAAAGGCGTGTAGCTGACCTGATTGACAATTGGGCGCGGTGGAACGGTTCATCAAGAGGCTTAAAACCCGCCTCAGCTCCAGCTCTCAGTCTGTCGTTAGGTTGACTGAAAGTTAGACTGAGACAGGATTTCCAGCATGGAGACCGCCATCGTATCCGCAGCACATTTGCTGTGTCTGACGTTGTGTCGTGTGTTTTTGAACTTGCATAATTTCTGAATTTGCCTCCAGTTTCTCTGAGTGTAAATTGTTCGGGCTGTTGCAGCGCCTTGTTGACCATGTTATTTTAGACATGAAAAGGGGTTGCACTTTAAAAAAAAATTAAAAATCTAAAGATTTGACTTCATAAAACAAATATGTAAGCCATCGTGTAAGAGCTACTCTAAGTAAATGTATGACCAAACTTCATATCTAGGATCATATTTTCAGATATAGATGAAATGCTTTCAATACATACTTTTTCATTTGCCTGTCCCTAAAACCTCTGAGCTTCTTTTTCTGTGACTGACATTTCCCACTATCTGCGCTCTGCTTAGACTATAAGCTCCGCCCATCTTATCATCCATTTACTTTGCTCAGATTTACCTGTGAATACAGTGTGAGCCATGTCTGCTGCAGGGATTATCTCTGATTACACACTTTCCTGTTGTGAGTTTGATCAAACTCGTTATCTGGAACCTGTTGAGTGCTGGAGTCTCTGTCGCTCCTCCGTTCAGACTTTAGGGACGTGTTTGACATCCCATCAGAGCTAAGAAGGATCTGGACGTCCTGCAGAGAGCTGGCAGAAGAGCTCACCTCTCATCCTCTTCTTTAAAGTCTCTGTTTTCAGTCTGGGAGGCAGCCTGTCTGTCTCTCTTTCTGCAGTTTTATCTCCAGTTCACAGTGTTTATCCTGAGCAGCCACATGCTTCAGTTTTCTCAACAAGCACGTATGTTAATGTAGTCAGAATCAAACATAAAGAACATCTTGCCAGTCATCTCATCTGAAAATCTTTAGCTTGTTTTAAACAGTATGTTGAAACCCCCAAATATAAGCGTTACACAACACGAGTGAGCTTCTGGTGCAGCCTGCAGGTAAGCAGATAACTCATTTTGTGTAACCAGGCCAACACTCCTCTAAGTGCTGCTCATTGTTTACAGTCTGCAACTAGAGATGCATAAAATGTAGCAGTGCCTATGTCTACTAAACTGTTCTCTTGGCTTGTATACAGATAAATCTTTACAGAGATCAATTAAAAAGGTGAAGTGTTGTCATTGCATTTCAGTCAATGCATTCTAGCTCTTTGCTCCACATGTACTGTTTTCCTACACACAATCAAGCATGCTCAGCAGTCTGAATCCTTCCTGAAATTTTCAGGGTGAGCTGTGTGTGTAAACGTAAACAGCCACATTTTTCACTGACCCAATATTTGTCCTGCCAAGCCCCTGATGCATTTTCCACATGAAGCTGGTCAGAGCTGAACACAGCAGGTTCATTCAGGAGTGAGAGGGAGGGGGTGGTGATGTTTATATCCTACAGTCAGTACACAACCAAAGACTGCATGTGCGCTGTCTCAGAGAAAACTGCTTTTGTTGATATAGAGAATACGTGGATCTACACATAGCATTGATATAAAGGCAGACTGTCATTACAGTGTCAGACTCATAGACGAAGCTTCATTGACATCACCCATTGGTTACCAAAGGAGGTGTAGTGTGTATAGTGTGTGTTGACAAAGACCTGAGCTAATCCGACCTATTTCATTTTGTGAACCAGGCTGTAAACATGTTTATTTCTGCTGTAAAAACTGGCATTTTTGCACATGTGACGTCCGGGGCTTTTGCAGACAGCCTCGAGTGGACAGTTGAGGAACTGCACTTTTTTGCACATCCGCATTGGATTAATTTTTCAACACCAGAGGTTGCCCCTTAGTCAGACTCTGTTGCTTCCTCCTGAGATCGCCAGCCTCCTGTCTGATGGGAAAGTCTTCATCATGAGGTGCATGTGTGAACAACCATCAGGCTCAGGAAGATTTCAGTCTGCCTGAACTTTTCTAGAAATTTTCAGGGGTGTATATGTAAAAACAGCTACCTTTGGGTCCTTTCTCCCTGTGTTTATGCTAAACTTAATAGACCTTTCATCTTCACCCCTTGCGGTACCCATCACCCCACTCTGTTTCATTCCTGATCCACCACCCTCAGTCGTCTCATCTGTGCTGTTGAGCCTCCGGATCACAGCTCCCTAGATAAACCCTAAGTCTGCATCTATCTCCTTAGACGTCTGATTAGCTACGTCATAGAAAGGGGAAGTAATCCCGGTCTGGGCCCAGGAATAGAGCTCTGGGAGGGGCCAGGCCAGCGGAGAGAGACGCTGCAGAGCCACCATGCATGTGCCTCTGGGTAATCTCTTTTTAAATAGCCTTTGGCCGTGGAGAGAAGGAGGGAGGACGGTAGGGGAGGTAATACGGTGGGAGCAGATCCAGTCAGTGTCCCTTTTATTCCTGGGACACATCACAGCCAGAGAAGAGAGGGGTCCAGATCCAGAGACGTGTTGGACTGCAGGAGGACACACATTGACCAGGATGAACTTTGCTGCACAGTTATTCTACTCCAGCTACCTGAGTGAGCGACTCGAGCGTCTGTATGCACCCAGACCTGTGCTCAAAGGCAGCGAGGAGAATGACCCCTTCTGGCAGAGGTGGGAAACTACAACTTGTACCCCCCTGGTTCCTTCAGACCTTTCCCCTCACCTGCTCAGCCCCGTAGAGACAGATTTACCTTCTGCTAAGTGTTCCAACATCGATTCTTCCTCTACAGCCTCTGTGCCTCTTTCCCCGAGGACCTCCTTTTCTTCTCCTCACCAAAAAGACTCACCCTCAAATCTCCAATTGCCTCCTCCTCCTCACCCTAATCACATAAAGAAATTAACACAATCATCTACCCGTCATCCAAATCTAAGTTTGGCTCCTGCAATCTCCAAGACAACAGACTCTCTCCGGATTGTTCTCCTCAAACCTTCCTCCTCCTCACCTCCTGTCCCTCTTAGAGGAGAGCGGCTCCCAACCTTTGAAGCCCTGGTAGACTTGTTCCTTCGTTTTGTCCTCTACTTTGTTCTCCTCTTCGTTCCCAGGTAACTCCAAGAGATACTGATTTTCTAAATTCTTTTACAGCCATACTGGCCAATGTTTGTGGGATTGCAAGTTCTTCTTCTGCGATGTTTGTCAGGATTTAAAAGATACCAACAAATCTAAGATACATCTGTCTCTATCCTTAAAAGACGCCGGCGCTAATATGTGCTAGCTACCTTTTTAACCAGACAAAAAGCTGATCCTACTTCTAAAAATAATGTGCAATAGGAGCAGATACTTTTCAGGGGAACATGTGGCCTTCTGAATGAGGCTTTCTATTGTTTTAATGACAGAAATGTATTTAAATAGCATGCAGGGTAAATTGCAAAAATGTAAGAATTGAGCATATCAGAGTAAAATTCACTGAAGACTTTAATCAGTAGTTTTCCACCGATAAAGAGTTGATTCTGCAGCCCACAACAAAAAGGCACAGGGTGGTTATATATGTTTGCACTTCACCAGTTCATGTATAGTTGCAGGGCAATTAAAAACAGAGGCAACAAATTAAGATCTTTACACACAGTTTTAAGATCATATTAAACGCACAAGGACAGTGGAACTTCTAGAAAATCGAACTGAAGAGACGAGTTTCTACCGACATCAACGAGAGAGTGTGTTTGTGTCCTGATGTTAACCTCAGAGCGGAGTGTGGACATGAAACCAGGAAGGGTTCCTGTCACTATAATACATGTTGTCTGCGTACAAATACCATGCTGTGATTTTATTGTCACCACAAAATTATTAAAAAGCGCTCTAATGATAAGCAGATGTAAGTTCTAGAGGTCATGGTTTGCAAGAAAATTGGTGAACGCCGGCCGGAGGGATGCAAAGATTACACCTAAAGAAATGCATCATCAACATACAGGGTCATGTCGAGCTTTAGGTGCAATTTCCTCACACAGATGAAAACTGTACCAGTCAGGACTTTGAGTATTTAAAAGAACGTGAAGGAGCCGAGACGGTCAAACGATGACGGTGTGCTGCCTGACGTCCTGCTTACTTTCTGCTCTGATCTCACTTTGTACAGTTTTGAACATGTGAGATTTTTCAGGAGGCTTTCTGAGCCTTCAGACTGTCTGCGTTGTTGCTCCGTCCCCTCTATCGTGTTGTGTCTCACTTTCGTCACAGGTGCAGACGTTTGCTGTGTGAGGAGCTCACTGTGTGTCTGAATGTGGGGCAGAGGGCAGTGAAGGACCCCTGGTATGAGGTGAAAGGTGACAGTATTGTTTACAGCAGATCGTTGTGCTATAAATAGAGTGTGATGTTCTCTGCAGACTTCTGGGACACTCAGACAGTTGTTTTGGAGAACAGCTCCCCCTGGTGGTCAGTGGATATTTTAAATCAAACTTCAATCTCATTAAAGTTTTTCCATCACTGATGTTTTGTTTCCCTCTTCTTGCACGACGCTCTCTGGACCGTTAGACGCAGATTACTTCACAGGATTGTCTCGGCTGGAACACAATCACACTGAATCTCTGCTTGTGTTGTTGACAACAGGTGGAGAAGAGCTCATGCTTTTTTAAAGTGTGAAACTTCATGATTAACCCTTTGTGATCTGCTTTAACAGCTAAGTGACAAGAGTTAATCCCCAAAGACTTTAATCTAATTATCACATTTATACAGTGTTAAGGATCTCCAGATTTACTACTTCAGTAGGAAAACGCTCACAATGAGCTGACCCTAATCCACACAACCAGGAAATATCTTTTTTAGTTGCTCATAATTCATTATTCATCAAAAATGGAACAAAATATGTCTTAGAAATTATTTGAGGGTTAATTTCAATGGACAGAAAATATGAATTCACCTAAAAAAAAAGGAGGATTTAATGTTTAAAGTCAAGTCATATTTATTTTTTTATTTATTAAGCTAAAAGCAGCAGCAGCTGAGCAAAGTGCTGGACGATGCATACAGAAACAATACAGAGGAAACAACCCGGCTTGTTATCAGCGCTAAGTTCGAAAGCCAGGATCCGTGATGGTATGGGGACGCATTAGTGCACATGGCATGGGTAATCTGCACATTGGAGAATGCTCCACTGATGCTGATCTATATTTAAAGGTTTTGGAGAAACATTTGCTGTTAAAGAGAAGACTGGTTTTTCAGGGAGAACCTTGATCATCTCAGCAGCACAATACCAAACCTCATTCTGACCTTTTATTCAACAAAGATGTGTTTTTTTAAATGTTTGATGACGAATGAAATCATTTTTAATAAAGCGTTGCTTTAAAGCCATTCCATTCCTAAAGCAACAAATATGTAACCTTTCCGCCTGTCGTTTCACAGTCGATCTAGTAGAACAATAACTTTCAACAGGGAGAATACGTCCTTTATGTCCACAGAACGCCCCAGTCGCCAGTTGGCAGCAGGCCGCGGTTCTCTCACAAGAAGTGTGCATCAAGTTTTACGGAGCTTTAGTTCACACAGCAGCCTTCAGTTTTAAAAAGAAGCCAGATAGCCCGTCTCTGTACTGTTTGATACAATGGCTAACGCTAAGAGACGGAAGAGGACGGTGATGGATGAAGAAAAGAAAAAGAGAGTGACCGAGCAAGTAGCTGGACTACAGGAAATATCAGACAGGCTTGGTGGGAGCTTTGTTAATCAGTAGGCTGCAAGTCAGACGCCGAGCTGGCTATGTCAATACACTATAGCTGTTTTCGAAACTGCCTATACATACTACTATCGAATGTAGTTTGCCGTATGTACTGCTTACGGCATACTACTTTTAACAGAAGTCTGTAGTATGACTGCCAGTCGTTTGTTATTTGGGTGTGGCTTTACTTCAGTTTATTTAGATGATCAAGAGGTGCTGCTTTTCAACAGGCAAGGAGGGCAATTGCTTGGGGCCCCAGACCAGTAGGGGGACCCTGAGGGCTGACAAATTTGCTAAGTGTTGCATGGGTTATTGCTGTGAGAACCTAAGTTTGTCGATGAAAGTCACCAAGTAAAAATGAAGAGGACTTATCTGTCTATAGAAGGGGGAAAAAGGAAACAGAAAAAAAGAGGAGTAAGCGTCGGGACACTGGCAGACATGATGGTGATGAACACTGGTAGGAGGGTCTCCCAATTAATTTTTGCCCAGGGCCCCAACAGACTCTCGACTCGCTGCTGTAGATGATGTGATACACTCTGATTGGCTTAAAATACATGTATGGATTAGTTTGAGTCAGATGACAGAAATCTGTGCATTTGAAAGCTCGTGGATCTGAATGAGTACGTCTTGTGCCGCGTTACTTAAGATCTGAATTATAGCAGAACTACTGAACGTTTTAAAGGATTGTACAGTCTGATTTACTTCAGTGCTCCTGAACTGATCTGTTATAAATCAAACTGTCGCTCCTTCAGCCCTACATTACCACTTTAATCGTTTCTGTGTCTCAAAAAGACGACTGACTCGAATGACCCAATGAATCATAAACTGTCACCGAGATGTGATCTGTCACAGTGAGTGGAAGCTGGGCGGACATGAAAGGTGAATGCATTCGTCTTAGACTAAGAGGGTGGGGTGAAGGTACCATTGTGTCATTTCAGGTTTATTTAGATATAAATTAAAAACCCTGAAACCATGGCTGGACAAAGCATTTATCGGGGCCTGGGCACGACTTGACTTCTGGCCCCCTTCGATCTCTGTGCAGTTACTATTATTGATTATTGTCAATGCTTATCATTTGGAATCTTACCATTAAGCTAACACTCCTACTATCGATTAATCCTTCACCAAATCCTGATGTTGTTGTTGTTTTTTTAATTCTTTCAGCATTTTTACCTTTATTAGAGGACAGCTTAACAGATACAGGAAATGTTGGAAGGTGAGAGTGGGGAATGATAGACTCCAACCCACAGGTGCTGCACGAGGACCACGGTCTCCATGAATGGGGCGCCAGATAGCGGTTATGTAGCGCGCCCCATGCAACATAACTGCTATCTGGCGCCCCAAAATTTCTGTTGTTGTCGATGGAGTCTTTGAAGAGAGAGATGTCACAGATGTTTTTGGCTCGCAAAAAGGTCTCTCTCTGTCGGGATCCTTTCTGTAATTTCGTCAGACACTTAGTATAACAATCTGAGTCTGTCAGTGACAAGAACCAGAACTTTGATCAGAAACATTTGCAGTAAGTTTTTTACTGCAGCCATGACAGCCTGAGAAGAGCAACTCCAAAACCATCAGAGCGATTAGTTAACTGGACCCAATCATGTGAAATAATAGGGCCTTGTTTAAAAATACCTGAAATCCCTTTTAAATCCTGAATTAATTCCTCCCTAATCTTCTACAATTCTACAATTCACTTAGCAGATGCTTTTTATCCAAAGCGACGTACATCAGAGAGTAAGAACAACACAAGCAAGGATCAAGGAAAAATAAAGGAACGATGTCAGTAAGGACGAACGATCAGCTTTGAGTCCGATTGGACACACAGGTGCTGAAAGGCATTGCCCAGAGGCAAGGCACAACATTAACTGCCGGTCTGAGACTCTAATCAGTATATAAACCATCTTATACGTCGTCGTTTTCAAACAAAAACAAAAACCATCATCATTACCATCATTACATCAATACTATCGAGATCATCATCATTAAGTTAAGTTAGTAGGTATTCCTGAAAGAGCTGGGTCTTTAGCTTTTTCTTAAAGGTACAGAGGGACTCTGCAGATCGAATGGAGTTTGGAAGTTCATTCCACCACCGGGGGGCGACAGAGGAGAAGAGTCTAGTCCTCGTCTTTGGACCCTGTTGTGAAGGTTGGATCAAACGCCTTTCATTGGCAGAGCGTAGTGGACGGGAGGGAGTGTAGACCTGAAAAAGAGAGTTAAAGTAAGGAGGAGACGTTTTTGTTGCTGTTTTGTAGGCGAGCAGCAGAGTTTTAAATTGAATGCGAGCAGTGACTGGGAGCCAGTGGAAGGAGATGAACAGCGGAGTGACATGAGCTCTTTTTGGAAGGTTGAAGACCAGTCGTGCTGCTGCGTTCTGTATCATCTGCAGAGGTTTGGTTGTGCATGTAGGAAGACCTGCCAGTAGAGAGTGGCAATAGTCTATGTGTGATAGCACAAGAGCCTGTACCACAAGTTGTGTAGCATGTTCTGACAGGTAAGGTCTGATCTTCCTGATGTTGTACAGGGCAAAACGACATGATCGGGCAATCGAGGCTACTTGAACCTTGAAGGTTAGCTGGTCATCAATCATGACACCCAGGTTCCGGGCAGACTTTGTGGGCATGAGTTTGGTTGTTCCAAGTTGGATATTGATCTGTGGCTGTATAGAGGGACTGGCTGGGATGACAAGGAGCTCAGTCTTTGAAAGATTGAGTTGAAGGTGCCGTTCATTCATCCATTTAGAGATATCGGTGAGGCATGACGAGACTCTAGCTGAGACTGTGACATCGCCTTGTGGAAATGACAAGAAGAGCTGGGTATCATCAGCATAGCAGTGGTATGAAAAGCCATGAGAGCGGATTATCGAACCAAGTGAGCTTGTGTATATGGAGAAGAGGAGGGGACCAAGCACTGACCCTTGAGGTACCCCTTTGGATAAGCTGTGCGCTTTGGACACTTTTCCCTTCCACGACACTCTAAAGGATCGCCCAGAGAGGTAGGACTCGAACCAGCAAAGGGTGGATCCTGAGATGCCAAGCTCAGAGAGCGTGGAAAGGAGGATTTGATGGTTAACTGTGTCAAAGGCAGCAGACAGATCTAGGAGTAGTAGAACTGATGACTGACCTGCCGCCCTGGCCGCCTTTAGCGATTCTGTTACTGAGAGTAGTGCAGTTTCAGTAGAGTGGCCCCGCTTAAAGCCTGACTGATTTGGATCAAACAGATTGTTTTTAGACAGAAACTCCTAGACTTGCTTGAAGACTGTGCGCTCAAGTACTTTTGACAGAAAGAGCAGAAGAGAAACCGGTCTGTAGTTTTCAACCTGGGCTGGGTTCAGTGTGGTTTTTTTGAGCAGAGGGGTGACCCGAGCTTGCTTGAATGTTGTGGGGAACATACCCGTTGACATAGAAGAGTTGATGATGTGCTGAAGTGCATCATTAAGCGGAGAGGAGATGGTTTGCAAGAGGCTTGATGGTATAGGGTCTAAAGGACAGGTAGTCGGCCGAGAGTCTAGCACAAGCTTAGAGACTTCTTCCTCAGTCAGAGAGGAGAATGAGTCGAATGAGGCACTTTTGGTCGGTGCTTTTTGGGCTGAGTTGGTCAGGCTCAGAAAACTGGTTACTGATGGTTGCAACCTTTTCAGTAAAGTACGAGGCAAACATGTCGGTTGTCAACAGATCGGAGGGTGGAGGAGGAGGAGGTTGAAGCAGTGTTAAAAGCAGAAAACATTTTTCTTGTATCTGTGGCATTGCATATCTTGTTCTGATAATATGTTGTCTTGGCCGTTTTTAGGCTGGAGGAGAATGAGACAAGTCTTTGCTTATAGTCATTGAGGTCAATGGATTGTTTAGATTTTTGCCATTTTCTCTCTGCTGACCTCAGCCCTGCTCTTTGCTCTCTTATGACTTCAGTGAGCCAGGGACTAGGCTGGTTTTTGTGAGCAGGCTTGGACACCAGAGGGCAGAGTTTGTTCAGAGATGAGGCTAGAGTGGAGCAGAGTGTGTCTGTAGCCTCATCTGGAGAGAGTGCAGTAAAGACCTCGTGGGCAGCCATGGCAGCCAAGACCTCGTTGAACAGCTGGACTGGCTTGAGCGAACGCATATTTTGGTGGTATGACACCATTTGAGGTTGTGCCTGAGGAAGTTCGGGTAAGGATATTGTGAATTGAATAAAGAAGTGGTCTGATAAGTGTAGAGGGGTGACAGTCAGGTTTGCTGTCGAGCAGTTCCGGGTCAGAATTAAATCAAGGGTGTTGCCAGCTTTATGGGTAGGAGGAGTTGGGACCAGTGTGAGGTCGAAAGAGGACAACAAAGCAAGAAAGTCGGTTGCCTGGGCTTTATCTGTGTGTATATTCATGTCTCCCATTACAATAAGTGGTGTTCCATCATCAGGGATTTCTGAGAGTAGCTTGTCCAGTTCCACAACAAAATCATTCAGATTACACCCTGGTGGGCGGTAGATGATAGCAATGTACATCTTAGTAGGAGCAGTAACCATGATTGTGTGATATTCAAATGAGGAATGGTTGCTCAGTGGGAGGAGTTTATTGAATTTCCAGGTATTAGAAAGTAGGATACCTGTTCCACCTCCGCGTCCAACAGAGCGGGGTGTGTGTGAGAACACTGTGTCAACAGAAAGAGCAGCTGGTGTGACTGTGTTTTCTGGGCGGATCCAGCATTCAGTGAGGGCAAGTGCCTGAATGTCTGACATTTTTGCAAGTGCTTGAATGAATTCAGTTTTATTCGCAGCAGATTGACAGTTCCAGAGGCCAAAAGTGAATGAAGGTTGTGGAGAAGAGGCTTTCTTAATGAAGGACAAGTTGTCAGGATTGCGTTTTCTATGACATGTGTGTCTTTTTCTGTTCCCATGAATGACAGAGATTTCTTTGTAGCACATGTTGTGTTTTAGTAGAGGACAAGAGCCTATAGGCAAAGCATTAGTAGTGGCAAAGCAAGTCGTGGATGCCCGGGTTCAGTGGAAAAGCTGAAGCGTTGTTTTTACGCAGAGAATAAAACTCAAGTGCTCAGCCTAACAACGACCCACTATCAATATCTACTCGAAGCAAGTTTCAGTTCACTCACCTAGCTGACAATTCTATCCTAGTTTTCAGATCAGAGCTTGTTCTGTTTCTTAATCCGCGAGATTAAGAAATTAAAGTGAACATCTGTGTATTGTGTTGTTCCTCAGAGACGAGTTGCGTTTGGGTTCCGGTCAGCCTGGAGGTTCTTTTAAATCCGGACCCGTCACAAACGGCACAGTGGGCCGCAGACCCACCCTCATCGAACCGGAGCGGCTGAAGGACTTCGGTGAGGAAGACCTCCTGAACGGGGACGTGAAGGTCCATGAGACCAAAGTGTCAGAGTCTCCTGAGATCGTTCTCATGGATCCTCCAAAAACCAGACGTCTAAGCGAGTTCAGGATCGTCCCTAGACCGGCTCCTCAGTTCCTGCGCTTTGAGGACATCAGCGCCGCCGCCTTCAGGATCCAGACGGAGTTACAGAAGACACCCTGCACGGTAAATTAGCTTAGCATTAGCTGATGCAGTCTGAGATGATGGGGTCGGGAAGAAAGTGGTTGTTGACCTTTAAAAATAACAATTGACATCCTTATCACTTTAAGAGGTGCACTTTATCGCAAATGGTTTCTGAAAATTACTGGGATCAACTATGATCCGTTACTCCACTACAGTAGCTGTCACACAAATGGTTTACTAGTGGCTGTGGCTTCTTATCAGGTTATTTCCAGTTCAACCTCAGACTACGCCATGATGGCTGCTTGGCTGTTTTGGATCTTTGTAATAACATTGTGAGACAGTTTTTATCTCGACGTGAAATAACGTCATGTTTTAATATCGCCAAATGTCATCATGGGCTGCACGGTGGTGCGGTGGTTAGCCTCACAGCGAGGAGGTTCCTGGTTCAAATCCCCGTTTGACAGGAGCCTCTCTGTTTGGGGTTTGCATGTTCTCCCCGTGCATGTGTGGGTTCTCTCCGGGTACTCCAGCGTCCTCCCACAGTCCAAAGACATGCTCGTTAGGTTAATTGGTGACTCTAAAATGCACGTAGGTGTGAATGTGAGTTTTTGTTTCTGTATGTCAGCCCTGTGATTGACTGGTGAACAGTCCAGGGTGTAATGATACCCAATGATAGCTGGGATCAGCTCCAACCCAACCTATGAAGCTGTATAGATAATGGATGGATGGAAGACTCTCTTCCTGCTCTCTGCATGGCAGCACACACACCTCTCCTCTCACCTGCTTGTAGACAGACGGATTTAACGCACGGTGGCCAGTGTTGTCAGAGTTTGCACTACCAAAGATGTATTTTTAGCCCTCCATTGTGTACATTTTATTAGAGACTGGAGTTCTGAGAATAAGAAAAAATGTTGAGACTAAAATGGAGCAGTTTAGAAAAAAAGAGGGACGTCAAGAGTCAAGTCCTGTTGTTGAGCATAAAGTCTAAATGGTGAACATGCAGCTGAGTTGTTGAGATTAAAATCCACATGTTGAGCGTGAAGTCTAATTTTTAGTACAAGTGTTAGCTTTAAGCCAGAAAAAAAACTAATCAGAGGAGGGATTTTTGTGATATTTATTCTTTATTCTCAAGTTGCTAAATTAAAATATAAAATCTAATTTTTATCCCTTATGCCTGGCCCTTAGAGGCTTCCGTACATAATCTCAAACACAGAGCTGCTGTTGAAACGCTGCTTGTATCTTGTATTATGTTTTCTTCATCTTCATGTATTTCTGTATTTTTTGTGCAGTACTCCAGACTGTCCAAACAGTACGGGATGGAGATCTACCTGAAGAAGGAGCACCTGCACTACACGGGCTCAGTGAAGGAGAGAGGAGTCCTGTACCTGCTCTGCTCCCTCACACAGGTGAGAGAGGGAGGAGATCACTTCCTGTCAGGTCACAGCTGCTGTCACATGTGTTAACTGACCTGAGCAATGACCTGAAGGGACAAAAATAGTCTCTGCTTTAATGGAGGCAGCTCGGGAATGTTTCCCAGAGTGTGTACCTGTGACCAGAGTGAGTTTGATTTCTTTCAGACGATTATAAGGTGTCAAAATATTTAATACCAGGTGTTTTAACACAATGGGATCTGCATTATTTTAATGTTTGATAGCATCCAAAAGTACCGAAGCTTTAAAACATTTCCTTCTACAGTCATATTTTTCACCGAAAGCTGCCGCATGTGTTGGATAGAGCACTCTCTATGTTGCACAAATACGTTGGCAACGTTTTGGTTGCCAATGCATTTGTGCAAAACAAGAAATTACCCAGCAGGACTTCTATTTTGTTGCTGTGGTATTGAAAAAGGTATCTCTAATGTTTGATTTTTTACCAGTATCATATCGAAGTTTAAAATGGTGGTTTCGTGACAACCCCAAGAACTACGGTGAACATCAGTCGTCAGCAGCACAGTGGCATTATCACATTTTGGAATTTCTTTGTTTGAAAAAGAAAAGAAGTTACATCACTTCGATCCCCGATTATGATGGCTTTTATGCACAAGTCTCAATGATACAGAGCATTTTATCAATTTGTTAATTGGTGCCTGGAAGTTCACACGCTCTTAAAGTAACAGCATGTAACTTTCAGACCTTTAAATTGAAGTTTCAATGGATGTTTGCAGACAACCAAATAAATCCATTTTACGCCCAAAAGTTGTCTCTTGTCGATCTCAAAGTTAGCTTTATACGTTTGGAACATAGACTGTAAATATTAATGTACTGAGTGACGTCAGCCATCTGTTACTGAAGGGGGCTCCAGAGGCTCATCGGCAGCAGCGGCCATGCTGGAAATGCTGTCTCAGCCTAACTTTCAGTCAACCTAACGATAGGCTGAGAGCTGGGGCTGAGCGATTTTAAGCCTTTTGACAAACCGTTACATCTCGGCGAACGAACCGCAGGATTTTGCACTTCCGCATTGGCTTAATTTTTTAAGACCGGAGGTTGCCGCTTGCTTTGGAACCTTAAAAACTTATCTCATCTAGCATGTAATAAATTAACCTCTATTGACGTCATGGTTACAGTTGAATACACATAGGCCTACTCCACATGCTAACAGTTAGCAAACAATGGGCTGTAACCGCTAGCAGAGTCAGATTTGCTCAAAATCCGGTAATATTACTGATCCTTGTCAGTAGACATGGTTCTTGACCTTCTCACAGCGTCTTTGCCGGCTTCTCCGACGTCTGCTTGTTAACAAGTGCACGTCGTCAAAGAGGAGGAGGCATAACAGCACTATGAGTGTCTGATGACAGTGCAGTTTCATTGAGAGACCTTGGGTGGGCGCCAAATCGCACCATACCAAATTTCTACATACTGTTGCTTTAAATCAAGATGAAGGGCTTAACTTTGAACTTGTGAGACTTAGAAACCTGTAAAAATGTCAACCTAACCGTAGCTACCCAAAGTTCAGTCTTAAGACATAAAATAGTGCATGGCTCTCCAAGTTTAACCTCTAATGATATCTAAACATGCATCATGTTATCATGTGTTTTGTGTCCCTCAAGGAGCAGCAGAGGAAAGGAGTGATCGTGGCCACTGATTGTAACTTCTCGATGGCCGTGGCTCATCACGCCGTGGAGCTGAAGATCCCGGTGTTCGTCATCATGCCGTCCTGCTGCTCCTCGCCACGCCTCAGGATCTACAGAGACTATGGGGCCATGGTCATCTCCTACGGCAGCACGGGACACGACTCCCAGAAACACGCTCGCCACCTGGCCTCAGAGAACGGATACATGTACCTGGAAGAGTCAGTCCCACTTATAATTTCACATTTCATACAGGGTCACAATTTATGTTTCTGTACTTCAGCACTAAAAGTTACACCGATACTGATGTTAAATGTAACTCTCTTTGTCACTGTCTTCATTTATATTGAACATTTATACCTGCCGTTGGGTTTTCAGCAAAACTTAATCTCCTTGCAAGGTGATTCAGCAACTTCAGTATCTAATCGTGTTCAGAGCATGCAGAGCAAATCAGTGCTGCCAATGAATGGACTTTTCATCCCTCCCATAGTCACTGAGGGAGAAATTCGTACGACACTGTGTCATAAAAACATACCAGCTTTGAGACTTCTCTGCTGTCCTTGCATCAGATCTGTAGGAAACAAACATTTGAGCACCTGTTTAATGCAATTAGATCACATCTAAGTCTATGTTAGTCTAAATGGCAGCCACTTTATGATTTACAACATGCAGTGAAACCACCAATCACTGAACAATGTGAGTCATTTCAAATATTAAACTGACCAGAATAAAGATGTTCCTCCATTTCGGTCGCATTAGTCAAAGTACGAAAACTACAAGTGTAATAAAAGAAAAGAGCTCTTGGTGTGGAGTAAGATGTCATTTTTAACGTTGCAGTTACACCGTGTCCTAACTGCACGAAAGCATTATATGTCGCGTTGCGTGAACCATTTCTAATTTTTCAGTTTTGAACTTTAAAAAAATGATTAAATGGTGAATGTATGGTTTACATTAAGACTGGTTTGTTAAGTTTTGGCTTCAGGTGACAAATTGTGGTATTGGCGTTAAAAGCAACTTACAGTAAGAGCAAGATAATTTAAGTAACTTCTATACTGTACGAGTAAATACAGTTACTTAATCTTGTTAAAAGAAGTCTAAAAAAAATTCTAGAGAAAGCTTACTAAGCGCTCTCAACTACTGAAATTAAACACCAGAAGTTGGTTTCCTTCAGAGAAGAACTCGTTCCCAGTTGAGCTAAACCTTATAGCTTACTGGTCGCAGACTGGTCTTCCATGGGTAGCTGGAAGTCGCAGGAAGGTTTCTTACTGTATAAGAAAGGATGTTGAATTAGCCAAAAACGTGGTGCATCTCCAGGGGGATGTAAGGAAACAAGACATAACTTCTATTTTGCCGTCATAATTGGAGGGGCGATTTTTTTTTTATGTCATGTTCAAACAATGCAAGCCAACACAAATGACCGCGGGTCAAGCACGCATGGATAACAAGGGCAACTGTTTGCTTCTCTTTTTTGGTTGGGTACAGTGCAGAGCTTCCGAAGAAACAAAGATAAGAAACGGGTTTTAGAGGTCTGCTGATCCACGATCACTTTACCTGACATATTCTTTCTTTCTTTTTCTTCTTCTTCCAGGGATGAGAGTGCAGCGTACCTGGCAGGTCTGGGTACAGTTGGCATGGAGATCTACGAGCAAGTTCCCAAACTGGATGCAGTGATTGTTCCTGCAGCCGGGCAGTACGGTCTACTGGCCGGTACAGCTGCAGCCATCAAACACCTGAACTCTAAAATCCTTGTCATAGTAAGTACATAATCAGACGTTAGATACTCTTCGCTGGTCCGGGCATTTTTCTATTTATGGTGTGCAACAGGGCTCCATATTAGGCCTAATGTGATTTTCTGTTTTAATTTTCCCTGTGGGAGTTCATCGCTATGCAGATGACACTCTGATGTACATGTCTCTTAAACGGGCTAATTTCTCTTCAATAGATATTTGCCTATAGCTGCACTGAAGGGTTGGATTGAAGAACATTTTTTCAGCTTAACTCTTCCCAACGGAAATCCTTGAAATAGGCTTTGAGCAGACTTATTAGCAACTTCTGCCGGCTCTTGGCAACCCGGCTCAACATGTTGTACCTGCTGCTGAGATCAGGAGGAACAACTTGGCGGTATTTTTGTTTAGATCCTCGCTCTGCAGTCCCTATGTAAAACAAAAAAAACAAGCTTAGTGGTCTGTTCCCACTTTAAAAAGAATCTCTAGAATAGGATTTATTGTTACTTTAAACAATCTTTAAATAGCAAATCATGTTGTCTCTAATTTAGTTAGAACCCTGTTATGTGAAAACAACCTTAACCAAATGGACTTTCTTTGACAGGGAATCGAACCTGAAAGTTTCCCTTTGCTGCTTCAGTCTCTGAAAACTGACAGTCCAGTCAAAGACATACACAGCATCCCCAACAGGAAACTCTACGGAGGTAACGTTTTTAGTGGGTTCAGGTTCCTGAGATGTGTACCCAGGGTAAAATGAACCATTTTATACGCATTCTTCTGATAGCAGCTCATATAGCTTTTTAGTTTCTCAGCAGCAGTAAGTGGAGTAACATAACTTCTAACTTTCTGTTGTTAGATCTCATGGAGCGTTCACTCGGTGAAAACACCTTCCAGCTGGCGAAGAAACTTGTGGATAAAGTCATATCTGTCAGGTACTGCTACTCCGCATCGCCATCTCCAAATTCAGATTATAGGTTACCATTAAAAGCTGCTGAAGTACTGGCTGATGTTTTAGGTACATTAATGCAGAGATAGATGATTTTGTACCATTCATTTTAGATCTAGTCAGAGGAATCTTTATTTTAAAAAGGAATACGCTGTTCAAACTCCTGTATCGTTACCCTCACAGTGAGGAAGACTCTCTGGTGGCCATGTTGCGGTTTCAGGAGTTTGAACGCTCCACAGTGGACACAGAGGGAGCCATGGGACTGGCGGCCATCTTGGCTGGACAACTACCAGAACTAAGAGGCAAAAAGTGAGTCATCATTTTTATTTTTTACCTCTTTTTTGCTTTTGTTTAGAGAAAGTACAGTGGATAGAGTCAGAAATCGGGGAGAGAGAAAGCTGGTAACGACGCGCTGCAATTGGGCCCAAATTTTGTCTAGTGCATAGCCAGCCTAACACTACACGGCCATTTTTTGTGCTAGCAGTGCCTAATTTCTTATCAAAATCATTACAGCGTCCTCCATGCCTTTGCAGACAGCTGATTTTTTCCTTCTGCGTTCACAGCGCTCTAGGTTGAAATTGTTCCATTTGGAACATGGCTATGCTGGTCACTGTCACTTCTCCCTTACCCCCCAAATCAAAATGAAGAAGGGGCGGGGCTTCTGATATCAACTTTGACAACAATGGCGGAAGAGATAGTAACTGTTTTCCTGGCACGGTTTGTCTCATCCAGACTTGTATTTTCGTGAGCAACACTCATTAACATTGTTTTGTTTTTTTTCTTTGTAAAATTATCTTGGATAAAAAGAAAATATTTAGCTTACAGATCAGTTTAAAACAGACTCTGAAATTTAGGTTGTTGACGCTTCCAGCTCAATAAACACCACTAGTGGGCACAGTCAGTCAGACATCTGATGTGCTTTAAACGTACAATATGTAGTATTTTATGACAATGTTTAAATTAAAATATCTAAACCTATGTTTTTGTTGAGTACTTACATGACCTCAAATATTTCCAACAGTTATCAAAGCCAGAGAAATCCGTAATTTTATAGTTGTAACAGGACGTGTCTTGTCGAGGCGGACGCCATGACAGCCAGAATGTTTATCGCTGCCGTGGAAACACCGGATGTTAACTCCAAAGACCGCTGCATAATGAAGCGTGAGCTGCTACTGAAAGCTGCCGTACTGTTGCTGTATGTGCTGCTGTGATCAAAACATCATGTAAATTATACTCAGATACATTAGCTCGTCGGTAAACATATTCTCTTCCTCAAGCCGGTTTAGCCCGTTTGTCTTTACTGCGTCAACGCAGAGTTCGGGGGTGGGGGGGAGTAGCAGAGAGAACGCCTATGATTCCCCGCCAGCCTCTACGTCATCTTTTGTTATTGTAGTATTGATTGAGAGCCCCCTGGTGGCGGAATCGACATATTGTACCTTTAACAGAAAAAACCTTTCTTGATGTCAAACTTGGTAAAAAAAAGACAATAAATATATTCAAACATCTTAAAGCTCACTTTAGCTTATGACATTTTATAATTATGTTTACTGTCTATTCAAAGAAAGCTACATCACAGGGTTATTTGAGGTCAAAGCAGTACAAGCATGTAACCTGAGACTGTAATTAATGTACTTTCATTAGGTCAATCAATCAACCAATCCATCAATTAATTATTCAATCAATTATTGTCTTTAACAGTAACTAAAAAGTCCTCTTCCTGTTTCTCAAAGAGCTGAAGGAAGACGTCATGTAGCTTTAAGCTAACTCCGGTACAATTCACTACATGTCAACGTTTCTGGTTGGTTCATGTCCATTACAAAATAAATGAATAAAAAACAAATACATGGACAAATAAGCAACGTTTAAAAATAGTCCTGACAGTGAGTGGTGTAAGACTGATATTCTGGAAATACAGTGGAGCCAGAAGAGTTAATCCGTTTGGCCTCAGATGAATCAAGACTCCCTGCCTGTGTGTGTGTACGTGTGTGTTTGTGTGTGTGTGCTGTAGGGTTGCTGTAGTGGTGACCAGTGCTAACATGGACCTGGAGCTGGTCCGGCAGTGTGTGGACCGGGCTCTGGTGCTGGACGATCGGGTCAGTAAATTCTCGGTGCAGCTGGGAGAATGGCCAGGAGACATGGCTAAGCTGCTCGACTTCCTGTCCAGAGAGGACGTCAGGTACAGTCAGCTGTTGTCCATTTAAAGATCTCTGCTCTGTTTAAGGTCCAATCCGTTCTATTTTTTATGTCCCTTTAATACTTTACTCCGTCCTTTCCCTCCCAGGCTGTTGGATGTCTGCCATCGGAGACAAGGTGACAAGACAGACCTGTTTAAAGCAAAGGTAGGAAACTAATCTCTCCTTTTTTTACCTTATGCTTTTGTCTTCTCTTTGTTTGCTCCCCAAAGCAAGTTTACGTATTTATCACAATTCAGCAACAAGGAGATTCAGAGTGCTTTACAAAAGACATCAAAACATAACGACAAAAGGAGTGTTTCCTGCCCATGTCCCCTTTGAGGCGCCATAAAAATCTGTTAGCTTGTTAACAGTACATCTGGCGAGGCAACATTACCATTAATATAAAATATGCCCTGATGTTCCTCAAGATTTTCACTGCCCATTGTCTTCAAAACACTTCTATCGTTTACATGACTGCAACCAGGAATACAGATGTTGTGAATTATAAGCTGTTAGCCACCCTGAGCACGACATTAGAGGAAAATGATCTGCATGTTCTTTTGATGAATCGCCTTTTTCAGTCATGTAAAACAAATATATATTTTCCTTTGATGGAGCGGGATTTCCCTAGTTCTGCATATTTGCCTCTGTGCACTGCAGTCTGTACTGACAAATACTCTGGACTATCAAAACAGTGATAAGTGTTGCAAGACTGAAGGCCGTTGCACACTGAGTCCGATTTTAGTCCGAAATTGACGCACGTTAAAAAAGAAATACGATCTCATGTTGTGTCAATCATATTTGAACACTCGTATCCATCCCTGTGTGTGTGTGCGCTTGTCTGTAGTGTCCCTACCTCAAACATACTGCCAGCCGCTGTTCAGGATCAGTTGCTTCACGGAAATTGGTGAAGTTCCTTTTTAATGTGTGGTTCCAGTATAGAGAGCAGCGTATCAGACTGGACCACTGACATCCTGAAATACACCAAAGTGATAGAGATAATTCTGCAGCTCTCCTTTATCAACAGGTGAAACTCTCCTCGCTCTTGTCTTGTTTTCATGTGGATGGAGCCAGTTGTTGTTTTTTCAAGGAGTGAAAGAACCACAAAATCAACTTGACTGCTTGATAGCTCTGCGTGATGAGTACGAGACATTTTGTCTTAAACTGCGTATTTTCGCAATTTATTGGAAAATAAACGCATCGGACTCAGTGTGCAAGGTGTCCGTGCGTAACAGTTTTTTCCGGATTACGGATCTAAAAAACGCATCCGAAAAAAACTGCCTCAGTGTGCAAAGGCCTTTACTGTTAACCTGCTCACAAGTGTGTGTGTTTGTGTGCACAGGTGGAGTGTGTGGTGGAAACCAGGGACAGGACACAGAGCGCTCAGCTGCGTAAGACGCTGGGTGAGCGCTACCCGTCTGTTTGCTGGCTGGACCGGTGATCACCTCCACCAAATGAACATTTATTGATGAAACAGTAAAAGAGAAGAGGAAAATATATATTCATAAAATCTGTGACGACATGCAAAGACATTGTAGTGTCAAAATTAGGAGAGACCCGTACTCAGGCCTGGGCCAGAAGTAGCCTAAGCTGGGACTCCAATATAAACACAACATTTTGTTGCTCTAAGTCTGAGTTGTCATTTAGGTAGAGTCAGAGTCTTTAAAGTTTGCAGAGTGTTCCTCAAAGTCAGGACCAGAAGACAGAAAAGTCTGTGATCATAAAAGCTTTATTCATCTTTACAGAATCCAAAAGCAGTGAGTCCCTCAGCTGAAGGAACTGTCACAATCATCAAAAACATTGATATTTAAACCCTTTGATAGAGGCGTGGAGAACAAACTTCTCTACGCCTTTTTACCTTATCTCATTGGTTGGCATGATTTTTATTGGTGGTCAAAGACGTCACTCTATTAGACCCTCCTAGGGGCAGTTGTTTTTCTCATAGTTACTGTTCATGCCCATTTTGAACTCAATCCAGTCCATCATCGGATTCACTTGTTTTTGTTGAACACGGTGTTTCACCGGTCTCTCTCTTTCTGCCTGCACTGTCCTACTTGGGGTCTTAGGTACTTTCAGCCTAGCTGTCCTCTGATGCGCTTGCTGCTCATGCTTACAGAGCTGGGAATCTACAGAGCTGTTATCTTTGCCTGTGACTTGGCAAGTCAAGTTGTTGTTTTCTTGGCTTGTAACTTATATTCCCAGGGCTCTCAGCTGCTGACATGCACATAGGTGCAGATTACTTTTCTTAGGTGTTAACTGTTCTGTACACTCTGTTTTCACTCTGTAATTTAATGTGAAGGCTTAATAAGACATGGAGTTTACTGTGCAACATGTGATTTCTTGTGAACACTCAAATACAAGTATTGATTATAATATAGATATGTATGTCTACAGGGCACATGTCTACAGAAAAAGACACTACAACATCCTGTAAGATGCACGTGTGATATATATTAACTCTGTTTCAAGGAACTCATTATCTTATTAAGAGAACTGCTGTTAGCCAAACCTACTGACTGTATATCAATATGGACAGTGCGTCTCCATCTCCTCCTGTCGTACGAAAGTGAAGCTAAAATACCCCTGTTACGGGCCCTGACATACTGCACTGGTGACAGTGCAGAGACAAGTGCAGAAGGGAGCTGGCGTGGAATAGACGTGCCGCCCCTTCCTCAAAACACAAAACGTCACAGATCCCTCAGGTGGCTACAGTCAGATGAAGACACTCAGTTATGGAAAGTTCAAAGACGGCATCGTTAGTTTCCGTTACGTTTTCTCTCACCCTTCCTCCTCTACTCTAATGATCCAGTTGGGAACACGGCATCGAGCTGCATGTGCAAACAGAGCTTTCAATCATGATAGAGACACTCGCTTTTATAGCATCAAATAACTAATTGAAACAACACTACTCCTGAAAATGAAAATCAGGACATAAATCCGTATCATGAGAGCTAACCATCACGACAGACGAATTTATTTGACCTGTAGTTTAACTTTTTAGTTTGACTTATGTCCCATCTGTTATCATCGAGGAGGCGGGGTTTAATGATCTATACAGCAGGCAGTCAGCAGGGGGAGCTCTAAATCTTTTGGCTTCACTCCCACGGGGCTTTTGCTCTGTCCATCTTAATATACAGTCTATGGCAAAACAATGTGTGTACAGAAAGCCTTGAGATTATAGACACTTCATGTTAACTCTGTTACTTATGCTGCTAATAAGAAATATCCCACTGGAGGCTCTGCAGTGTGATATTACTTTGATATAAAAGTTCTGTGAGCTGTTTATAGAAGTAAACAGTGATACTCAATAACTGATTAGAATTTGTGTTTATTTAATCATTCATTTTGCTTCACAACAGAACTACTACTAGCCTATCACGACAACTTGACTTGAACTGGACTGTTGCCAAGCAACACGTAAACATTTACTTTTGTATCATGTAAAATTATCTGTATGTCTCCATTTAGGCCCCGTGTCCACCCAGCATTTTTTCGAGGCAGAAGAGTGCAGGCGTTGAGCTCAGGAGCGTCTGCACGAAGCGTTTGAAAACAATTGAAAAAAGATGCTGGCGCGCAGAAAGAAACGCAAGGTGGACACGGGGCCTTATTGTGCAACCAGTGAAATACGAGTCTTGGAAGTGAGACAGTTAGCTTTAATGCTAAGCAAATCTAGTTACAATGCTGTTGTAGTTCATATTAGCACTGATGGAACGCCTCTTGTCCAATCAGATTACTTGGTCTGGACTTTAATCATGGCTTATAGTTAGTACAGTACAGGCCTCTTTCTAAATCAGTTCACACTGTACACCTCACTAAACTATGGAAGCCCTGAGCGGACATACTTCCACACATTAGTTGGAGAGTAGTTTCCATTTTTTTCCCTTGAGATTAGGCCTTAGGCCACATTTAAACGAGAATCCACTGAAAATTGAATCGTTTTTAGTTTTCAAAAACGTTCTGCGTTCAGACAACTTTTGGATAACATCCGTCGCACACAAGAAATCTGCAAAAAGGACTTAAAACGCTGTAGTGGACATGCCAGGCCAGTGGTTGGCGGTGTGACTCTTCCTTCCACAGAGCTGTGAGGTGTCAACAAACAAAAACGGCTAACACACAAACTTTTGTGTGGACGGACGAGGAGGTAGGGTCGCTACTCCAAGTGACCCTAAACCACAAAGCGAGTACATTTCAAGTAAATGAAGACTTTGGGTGAGCATCCCAAACCGAACTCTGCATGGCTGTCGACTGGAACTGTATGCGTACCTGCGTTAATCAGAGGAAAAGCACGTTTTCCAGGGACAGAAATGAAGCCGTTTCAAAAGTTTGCGCTCTGGAACCCATTCTTAATACGTTACATTTTCAGGCCACTTGTAGGGGCGCCAGTAGCCTAGTGGTTAGTGCGCATGCCCCATGTACAGAGGCTGTCGTTCTAAGCAGGTGGCCAGGGTTCAAGTCCGACTTGTGGCTCCTGTCCTGCATGTCATTCCACTCTCTCTCTCTCTCTCTCTCTCTCTCTCCCTGATTTCTGACTCTATCCACTGTCCTATCTCACAAACAAATGCATTAGAAGCCCAAAAATATACTACGCCATTGTCGTGTAACAGAACAACCAAAACGCAACAAAAAGTTAACATTTTTGGCTAAAATCATTGTGTGAACTCGGCCTTAACGGCCTTAAATTGTGTGAACTCGGGGTAATAATGCTGGTTTTCCTGTGATAATGAGTTAATTAATGAGATCTCGAGAAAGCAAATTAAATCAAATCATTATCACCAGAAAACAGAGTAAAGTAAACTGTGTGGATGCGTGTCCGCTTTGGGCTTCTGTACTGATCTGTTTTTAAATCAATGAGTCAATCTTTATTTGTATACCGCCAATTTATATCAGAAGTTATCTGGAGACACTTAACAAAAAGAGCATGTCCTCTTTTTAATATTTACACAGACCCAACATTCATCCATCACGAGCACAGCACTTGGAAACATTTAGCAAAGTAACATCGTTTTATTAGGCAGAAACCTGGAGCAGAACCAGACGTCTGCCGCGGCTGTGTCGGGCTGTTTAAATCTGTATTATTTGTAAACTCTTGTATATATTTCTGTATATATATACTGTCTGAGATGATAGAGTCGATCCAAGCTTGTATGCTGCAATAAAAACGTATAAATCTTGAGTGTTTTGTGATTTTTGGAGCGTGAGTAGAGAATACAAATTGTTGAGAGGTTTTTGCACATAAGAGTGAAAGTGAGAGAGGATGTAAAAGTAAGTGTTGTCCTCACCATCCACCCCTGATTAATGACTGGAGACAGCTTTGGTGGATACTGGGAGGTTTAAGACGCCTAATGCTCTTAAGTTCATAAGCAGAGGACATCATGACCCAGTGCTACTGGTTCAGCTTCAGTCGGACGACGTCACACCAACACCTTCCACTGGAAGAACACTGTGATTAAATGACGTTTAAATGTGTGCTCCATGAGACCGAGGGAGAGACGAATCATCTCCTCTGGGGAGTCGTGGATTGGTTTAAGTTGCTAAAGTCAATATTTTGGGAGTAACAAAGATTAAAATGAAATAAAAAAGTCGATTCAAACCCACAGAATAACCACCTAACTCTGCATTTCCTGTCAGCTGTAAAGAAATGTAGCCTTGATTAACTCGATGCAAATTAATCTTTTGTGTCTCACCTGTTTACATTATATTAAGGCTTAAAGTGATGTAGAATTAGGGGGCGTGGCCTCTTTGAGTGACAGCTGGGCGCTGCTAGCTGTCACCTCAGCTAATTCAGTCCCTGACCTTTAACCTCTGGGCCGTGTTTGTGCTGTTGAAGCCTTTTGAAGATTTGTTCCTGTAAATATCAGACTAATAATCTGTCTCTCTGTGAGCTTTACTGGACTAACAGACTCCATGTGGACACATTCATGACCCCAAGCTGGTAAGTCTTGAAGACTTTGGCGATCCCACAACTTTTCTTCCGGTTCTGGTTGATGTTTGTAGTCGTAAATACTTATCCAACTTTTGGATTAATTGCTATGAATTTCCATCTATCCACTTTCTTCTTCTTATCCGGGGCCGGGTCACGGTTGCAGCAGACTCAGCGAGTTGCCCCAGACATCCCTCTCCTCAGTAACGTTTTCTAGCTCCACCTGGGAGATCCTGAAGCATTCCCAGACCCATGGTCGGAAAGATGACCTTCTGCTTCTTCCCAGTTGGACGTGTCTGGAAGACCTTCAAAGGCAGGTGACCAGGATCATCATAATCAGATACCTGAACCACCTCAACTGGCTCCTTTCCATGCAAAGGAGCAGCGTCACTACTCCAAGCTCCCTCCGGATATCTCTGAGGCTGAGCCAAGTCCACCTTCGGAGGAAGCTTATTTCAGCTGCTTGTATCCGTGATCTAATTATTCCGCTCACTACCCAGAGCTCGATAGGCTAAGCTTATGCTCAGTTTATGGTCATGCTATGTTCCCCTGAGGAAGAATTTGATCACTTAAAGGCAGGGTTGGTAATTTCCCTTTCAGATCCACTTTTTAAGATTTTGGTTGAAATTGTCTTTAGGTCCTGACTGACATTAATAACTCATGTACTCTGAAAAAGGAACGAAGAAAATCTGTCATCTGTAGCAGTTGTAAGCGTGTAAAAACTTTGACCAATGTCTGCTACGAGGTACCAATCGAACGGGTCCAATTGTTAATTTAAATATGAAAAAGAACTGAAATGAGCCTTTATAAACGCTAACTACCTTATATATGTGTGTGAGATATTACGGGGAACAAATCTAAGGACATCAACATAAACAAGTTAGCATTGAAATCGTTGCTTCAGTGTTTGGTTCACAACGTCGCAGCTCTGTTGTTAGCATGATGGCTGCAGGTTTCTGCACCTTTTTAGCAAGGATAATAATTACAAACACACTCAGTGCAGTTTGTTAAGTCACTCTTTATTTTGCAGCATTAACATCAAGAACTTCAAAAGTTTCACTCTCAGCACTTCAGTGAAAGAAAGGCGAATGAGAAGGTTAACGCGCACACAGCAGCACGCTTCAAGGACTCGTGGATTACCATCTGCAGCTAAACTTTACTGATTGTAAACATCATGAGGGTATAAAACGATTTGAGAACAGATTCTCCTTCTATTGCACTAAATATTCAGTTTATTAAAAGATCTCTGAGATTATCTCTGTTTCATAAGTATATATTAAAACACTAACATATTATCATAAAGGAAATACATCTGTCCTTTATATGGTTAGAAAATCTGTGGAATGAGATGGAGAGTCATACAAATATGAGTATAAACTTAGTAAGAAAATGTAGTGTTCACTTCAAAACTTAGTTAAAGGAGAGGCTCGACTGTCTTCCTCTGCTCGCCCTCTCAGCAGGATTTAGCAGAGGGGGTTTGAAGAGGAAGAGGCAGGACGCTGGACTCAGCGTGTTGTTCTGCGGGCTCGTCCTTGTCATGCAGCCGTCAGTGCTGTTTGGGACGCTCGGGGTCGAACTTGAGGAGCAGGCTGAGGGAGGCGAAGCCGAACAGAAAGGTCTGGACGCACCACATGCAGCGAGCGGACGTGTTGGTGATTCCTTTGTTACTGCAGACACACACAGACACCAAACAATGACATGAAATCAGGCTGGCAGCTTCTCCATTGTGTTCTTATTCTTACAGTTTCTCCATTCTCATCACATGACTACGAAGTCAACGAATTGTCCAAAAATGATTGAAAAAGTTGTAATAACTGCTGAAAGGATCATTCAGGACTTCTTATAAAGAGACCCTGTGTTATTGTTACTGTGGGGCGTTAGCGTACTGCACAGGTGCGCTGGGATAGAAAAAGGTAACAGCTGTCCCCTGTCCTATCAAATAAAAACGAAAATGTCAAGGTTTATTTTGGGGCTTTTTATGCCTTTATTTAGAGACAGCACAGTGGATAGAGTCAGGAATCAGGGAGAGAGAGAGAAAGGGGAAGGAGCCAAAGGTCAGATTCGAACCCGGGCCGCCCGCTCGGAGGTCAATAGCATTCATACATGTGGCGTGCACTAACCACTAGGCTACCGGCGCACCCAGAAAATTATTTTCTAAATCTAACCTTATTTCTACATTTATTTT
This sequence comes from Tautogolabrus adspersus, assembly GCA_020745685.1. Taxonomy (NCBI): domain Eukaryota; kingdom Metazoa; phylum Chordata; class Actinopteri; order Labriformes; family Labridae; genus Tautogolabrus; species Tautogolabrus adspersus. The sequence continues at coordinate 2,968,290 of CM036541.1, read as the reverse complement.
CTGACTCAATTACTCAGAATTAAATCATGCTGTCACGCTATAAATCCCAGATATGGACACACGGGTACAGCTGTATCCTCTGAGGGCGTTGTTTTTATACCGTGCATTGCCTGCATGTTGCATGTGTTTATACTCTGTCATATCTTATCTGGACCCTGAGTCTGTAATAAAGTTTTGATTGATTGGAGGATAACATATTTATTGTTGTCATAAACCAATAATGTCCCAGGTGTCCGAAGTTTGTTTGGCACCGACGTACTTTGAAGACTTTAGGGAGATATCAAACTTTTCCTGAGGCCCACATTTACTGAAGAACTTTTTTGTGAAAATGATATTCTAGCACCATCTAGTGGACGCTCAGGTTCATGTTTTTTCTTACCTGCACATCCTCAATGCAAACCAGGCCTCAAACACATGGACGGCCCAGGCAGCCCACCACCTGAAACACAGAGAATGTTATCTTCAATCAAAGATCCCTCGAGTTCTTAAAGAAGACTTGTAACACTTTTAAACGTCACGCTGTTTGTTTTCCTTTCACAGCGATCACATGACGACCTGGAAAGGATCAATCACTTCACACAAATCAAACCAACAAACACTGAATGGTCCCTCTTCAGGCTGACATGTGAGTCACATGACTTTAACAACAGCTGTTATCTTCTGATCACTATCTTAATACTGTGATGGCGCTGCAGCGGTCATGTGGGGGAAACCACTCGTAGGCAAAGTGCTCCAATGGTGGAAGTCGTGTTAACGACCTGTGAACGGATTAAAAACATTAACGTTGATTAAAGAGTGTATCCGAGCTGAGAGAGGTGGCAGCTGATTCTCACTGAGTCTGTGCTCAAAACATCGATATGGAAATATATCGTCATGTGCTCCTTGTTAATACATGAATCGATGCAGATGTTACAGAGTCGATACGGCTGCAGGGCTGTGATGACAGTTTGGAAAAAACGAATTGACCTTCGGTGCAGTTCACAAGAACACCATAGCCAAAGCTCTTGGATTAAAATGTTTGAATGTATCTCTAGGTTCTCTGAGGAGCTGGATTAAAGTGTTTGAAGTTGTAGGATCTTCAAACAGCTGTTGTAGTGAATTCTGAGGCGTCATTTCTGTCGCAAAACTTTGATTGCTGCTTCTCAAGGTGTCGCTCCTGGCTAAACTTGCTGATCTGTGTATTTGTGGCTGTGTGTGTGTCATAGACTGTGTATAGACTGTATGATGTTGCAGCTGATGGTGACAGCACGGTGGAGTAAGTGGGCGTGTCTCACCCAGCCCTGTCCACGCTGATACATTGATGTAGAAGCAGCTGAAACTCTGAGGGTTAGTTACTCTTTAAGGAAAAAATGAGAGGCCTGATGCTCTCCATGGGAACTTAAATTTCAGTCTGTGTCCGTTATTTTAAGGATGTAATCAACATTTCTCACACAAACAGGATGAGCAGCAGTGTTCCTAATCACTCACATTTTAGACAGGACGCCGGCATAGTTATCCACCAGGTATCTGCAGAAGGTGCCGTACGGGCCGAGGTGCTGGAAGGGAATTCTTTCTGGTACAAACACCATGCACTGGAAAACACGGACAGAGAGGATCAATATTCATACATTCATAAAGTTATCAAAGTATGACAAGCTTTAGAAGACTCTGACGACGTGTGACCTTTATGGATGTTCTTCTACCGGAAATGAGGAATTTCAGAGAGTGCAGAAATGTGACATTTAAGAAACTGAAAGGACTGTTTGTGTTGATACTGACGCTCCAATAATCTGCACACACATGACAGCATGCAGCTGGAGAGAACAGTGTGACTGCTTCCCGATTATCTGGTCCATATAAGTTTAAATATAAAAAATCCCGGGGCAGCTGGCAGATAAAGAGCTGTATGATGTCAGGGTATTCTCGTTTCTTAAAGTCTTTGCAGTAATTTAAACGATGACACAAACACGGAGATGTTCCACAAAGAGCAGCTTTGTCGTGACACTGAAATGAAATCTGACACAGTTACGGCTGAGAGCAGTTCTGCACCATGTTGGGTTTTTCTTTAACGGGTTGGCATTTAAGTTTTTGTTATGTGAAACTGATTGATTTCCATTATTTGGGGGGGGAGGGGTTCAAATGTGAATCAGCGTTTTGTAAGTGGAAATCTGCTCCAACCAACTACCAGTTAACATGAAACATGACATTTAATCTAAAACCTTATAGCTCAAAACAAACTCTTCAAACAATCCAGGACTGAACTCAGTTATACATTTAGATACACCAGTGTTAGGAATGTTTTTATATTCTTCTGTTTCAATTCTGTGACAGTAGAATTGCAAAATATCTTCTTCCCTTATCGATACTTACTGCTTTTTGATTTTGAGATTGTTTGATTACAATTAAAACACTGCATATTTTTTATATAAAAACTGAAGCTAAGCGCTACTGACGTTAAACAAGATAAGCCAGATGCCGCCCTCTGCTGGTTAAAAAAGAGTATTGTATGTAGTCGAGTCATATTGTTTTAAATTGTCATTTTTTTTCATTAAGGCCCTGACACACCAAGAAGATCGTCGGCCGTCGGTCCTAGTTGGATCGTTGGTGAGCGGTCGTCGCCATAGAATTTGCGGTGTGTCCAGCTCCTTCGCTACACGCTGGCCCCCGTCTGCCTATTTTTGGCCAATTCGACGTGGTGAATCGGTGTCGGCGTGGTGGGTGAGAGGAATCTCTTTAATTGGCTGTTTGGAGGTTTCATTTAGCTCCAGCTCTCGACACAGGGTCGGGAAAGCCCCTTGAGCCTGCCGCTGTAGTATCATGCTTTCACCTCCGCCTCTTCTTTTCTTTTTCCACTAAAAGACCCAGGGCTGACAACGAGTGGTGCGCGACGGCGGTGTGAAATTGGTTTTCTCGTATCTTAACAACGCCTGCTGGCATGGAGAGTTAATTCCTCTGACGCAGGCGCAGAACATACGTGGTGGTTTGCCGTCGGCTGTAGTCTTTGCGGTGTGTTCAAGTGCAACTTTTCGCCCAAGACAAAGGCTTGGCCAAAAAGACGTGAGGCGACGCCACAGACAGCCTACATCGCCACTAGTTCTTTGCTGTCTTTTTGGTGAGTGAGGGCCTTTACTCCTCTTATATCAAATGTAAAGAAACACATGAGCTCTGTACACAACAGACAGCAGATCACAGTGGAATGTAAATCATGATGTCTCATTGTGTCATGCTGCTTTTGTCCTCTTTTGTGTACCTGGAACAGGTCAGGTGTGCGTGTCCGTGTGGACTGTGACAAAGGTGTTATTGTCGAAAGGGGCCCTCTGCTCTGAGGGTGAACTTCATTCATGTTTATTTATGTCCGTCACTCACCGAAAGCTACAGAGTTTATTCAACTAAGAACACTGCTTTCAGGTATCTCCCTGTAGTCTCAGTGATGTAAAAGAAGCACGCTGCTGCATCTCTGAATGTCTCATTTCACTTGAACAAACTCTCAGACAGCTCAGCTGACGAGTCCAAAGTCATATCCACCTGATGACATCACACATTGACCTTTGTTACCGTTCCTTTGAGCTGTTTGACGTCAGTTTGGGATCCATAACCACTTCCTGTTTCTGTGCTTAACTTCCTGTCCTAACCCTCAGTCTACAGGAAGGGCCTTTATTTATTTTAATTGTGATTAATTATGAAATTTAGCGACTGATGGCCAAAAAAAAAAAGTGATCATTTGACAGACATCATTTTAATACATTTTACTGAAGAACTCAGCAGCACTTTTTTTTTTAGCAACAACTTTATCACATTTTTGTGTCAAATGATGAATTCGTCACGTATTTTATTGACCCAGTTCTTCTGCTCAATTAACCCCAAAATAACACGTTCACGTCGGACTGCATAGCTATAGGTGAGTGATAAGAACTGAGGTCCCCGGGGTTTAATTTGCATATTCACAAAAGAGGTTTAGCACGGGGTTTGTTTGCTTTAAAATAACAGAGAGTATCTGGACACAAAGTCGGGACAGTGGACAGAAAACTGGACTTAGTACGAGCGATAGTTTGACCTTTGCTACTACAGAGAGGCTGATAAATCCTGATAAGATAACACACCAACCAAACATGAGCCAGGTGTTACATAAAAACATTTTAAAGACTTTTAGAGTCTAAATTACATTTAAAAATGATTTTGATTTCTGTGGAGTTAAAGCGAATTTGACAAAAACAAACCACCCGGAAGATGTTTTGCGCAACACAATCTATGTGGCATTCACGCGGAGAAAATGTCAAAACACCCGTTTTTATGATAAATAAATAATAATAAAACAACTTTATTATTGAACTTACAGCTAGGTATCCCATCCCAAAGGTGACAGAAACGATCCAGAACAGACTGGTTCTTTTAAAATAATCGCATCCATCACTTTTAGCCATCGCTGCTGTCGTCCTGCTCTGGTCCCGCCGTCAAATGTGACCGTGTGGGAACAGCGGCGGGAGGAGAGAGCTACCGCGTGACAGGGTGGACATATCCGTCCGTGTGGGGAAATGACATGAACAGAATGATGTAATAATGAGAAGATACAACATAGAGCACCTCCAAAAGCAGGCTTTACCAGCCGTGGGGTCCCGACTCCACGTGGGGGTCGCCTGAACTTTTTAATTGTTGATCAATATAAAAGAATATTGACCCCAGGCTACTGTGGGTCATAGCCAGTGCCAAAACAAGAAACTGTCTGCAGAAATCACCTCCCAGCCTTTCTTCCTCTGTCCACAATAATAAACACCAAACAACTTAAATGTGCTCTAAAATGAATGTTTACTTGCAACTATTTCATGATTAAAAAAACAAAATAATTTGAAGAAAAAGCTGTACCTGTTTGGGTGTCTGGGGTCGCCAGAGTTATGTGAAGTCAAGGTGAGGTCACGCGCCACAAAAGGTTGGGAACCACTGTCCTAAAGGTTGACACGACAGGTTTTCTCACTGATGAGTTTTCATCTTTCTAACTTTCTGTTTGTTTATTTATTTAACATGGGACATAGGCCTACAGTGACATTCATTTAGTGCTGTAAATTTGGCCATGCACAAGTCCCAGCATGCAATGCTCTTTGTGCTAATTTGCAACACCTGTCCACGGGACGCTTTTAGAAGTAACAGATAGAAATAAAATAAAAAGAGAAGAAAATCAAAACAGTGCAGTTATGAATGCAAGACTGATAAAAACAATTACAAATAGAAGGTTGTATAAGTTTGCTACAGACATATGTGAGTCATGATTTAATACCTTTATCTTGAATTGCCCCCCGGGGATAAATAAAGTTTTTTGAATTGAATTGAATTGAATTAAAAACATTCAAACTGTGTTGCTTTTTCAATTCAGTGGTGATTCTAGAGTCTGATGGCCCCTAGGCAAACATCAACCCTCCAACCAGCATCCAGCAGGGCAACCAGAGTGAGTGCTGTGAGATGGGAACCCTTTAGGCAGGTTTCCTTCCGTCATTGCAAAATGTGCACATTTTCAGCTGCTGTTTTAGGGCCCCCTAATGGCCTTGCCTGTTGAAAAGCAGCGCCTCTGGTCGCTCGACTATTCAAGAGTTTAGCTCCTCCAACACAGAAGGCTGTTTGTCCAAATGAGGTTTTACATCGACAGTAACCGCTTACTGAAGCCCGTGTGTCGACTCTTCTAACTAGAATCCTGATGTCTTGTGACGTGTATAAATTTAAAGAGTAAAATAAAGTGTTGTGTTTCAACATGTCACAGGAAGTCGGCCCCCTTTGACTTCTTATTTTGAGATTTTAGCTGTTTTTGTGTACAAGGTTCATTATCATATAGACACACATTTAGGATATAAATAGAGTGAGTTATATTCTAACGCTTACACTATAGTGTCGTTGTCAGTAAAGTAGAGTTAAGCTTAATTAACTGATTAAATAAAAACTTATTCAGAGAAAATGTCAAATCTTTTTGCACAAGAAAGCGATAGTTTTAAAGATATGTAGAACCCCAATAGTTACAGTATTAAATAACAAATCTATGTGAAAAGAATCACTAAAAAAGGTTGAAATGATTCTATTATATTTCGTTATTTGTCTCTTTATTTGCATATTTATTTATCCCTGTGTCATTCCTTTTTTATATTTGCACTCTTACCTCGTGATATCTCCTTTTATCCACCCTCCTCGTCCTCTGACTGAAGTGATGCATTAAGTAACAGTTGCCGTCCTGTCAGACGTTATCCGGCTGCTCATGTGCGAGCTGTTTGCTTTCAGATGGTCTGTGATTCAGAGCGGGGACTTCATGTAATGAAGCCGCAGACTTTAAACTCCTCTCAGCATTTTAGACTCCTTTAAAGTGTCTAAACTTTTCCCACGCAGACACACAGAATAATCTCGTGTTGGATAAGAAGGTATGCAGCTGCACAAACAAAGAGTCCAGATATTTGGATTCAGAAAGGATGCGCTCTAACCTTTTATAGTTATCATGTGTTTATTGAATAGTTACCTGAGGACATAGTCTGGAAAACTGAAGATACCACTTTCTCTAGTTCTTCTGTTTAAAGGTTTGTGTTTGACTAAAATTGACATTTGTTTTCTTGTCATCGTCATTGGAAATTAATAAAAAATCCGTCATGTGGGTTTAACTCATAGACTGTAAATAGAGCTGGAGCTGAGGCGGGTTTTAAGCCTCTTGACAACCTTTCCACTGCGCCCGCCTGTCAATCATGCAAGCTACGCACCTAACAGTGCGTAACATGTATTATTCATAAAATAAAAACAGATGTTTTATAAAATAATGCACCCTCCGTAGTGTGTGCCCATGATGACAACAACTAATGAGACCAATGCGGAAGTGCAAAGTCCTGCAGTTCGTCGAGTGTCCGCTTGAGGCTGGCTCCAAGAAATCAGGAAGTCACAAACACCCCACAGCCAAAAAAGCAGTTTTTACAACATAGCTTAAACATGTTTACAGCCTGGAACAAAAAACAAAATAGGTCTGTTTAGTTATTGTCATCAGTGGCACACACTGTACGGGGGTGATTGTTTTTTAAAATGGCTTCGTTTTGATTTGATCGGCTGCCGATGATCCTCCGGAGCCCCCTGCAGGAACAGACGGGTGACGTCACTCAGGCTTCATCGCATCGGGTTGTATCATGTCGTATATCGTGTTGTATCTTATTGTAAAAGCATACAATAAAAAAGCTTCAAACGTGTAAATCATTTCTGTAAGTCTTTAAAGGTGCACTACGTAGATTTGGTTGTCAAATTTGAAAGTTGGAAAAGTGAAACAATTCTTTTCTATATTTTCTGGACTAAATACACAAACTTTATTCAAAGGAAAAAATGGGTCGCTTGAAAACTGTTAGGAGCTAAAAAGCTACCAGGAGAGTTACGGCTTCACTGTGGGGAACCCCCCACCACAACTTAACTTCTCGCAAAGCATTTTATCTTCAAACAGTTCCAGAGACTAAATGTTCCTCTGAGGACAGTTTGTGTATAGAGTTATGAACCACAGAATCTCTGCATTTCTCCATAGTGCACCTTTAAACTTCAGTGGTAGCTCCATATTTGGATGTTTGGGTCGTCCTGTGATTGACGCAGGATTAAACTTTACATGAAGAGATAAACTGATCATATGACTGTTTGTTGTTTTAATATGCAGATCTGTGTTGCGTCAGTAAACGCCACACAAAGCTCTTTATAGTGATTTTACATTAAGTGAATAGCCTCTAAGCTGAACCAGTGTTTGGTTATCTTTAATCACTCGATCATTGTATGTTAACTGCCCGTTTAATCTGCTTTATTGATAAGACTCTTTTTAAAGCCAGGTGTACTTTTTTCACATCACAAAGCACGACTTCTTCCACATCAACCTTCAGAGTAAATGTGACTAGTAATAGGTGGTATACAGCAGCGAGCGACGTGTTGTGTAAGGCCTCTGATAGGATTTTGGTCGCAGCACAGCGGAGCGAGGAGTCGGGACTCTCAGGAGCCGTCTCCACACAGAGACATTGATTCTTGAAGTTATTCCAGATAAAGATAAAAGAAAAGTTCTTAGCTGGTTTTTGTTGTATTAGATAAGTCTGATAGACTTCAAGCTGCATTGTTTTCTAATACGCCCACAAATACTGGAAGTTTGCGTCTGCACTTTGACCCCTCTGCACTGTTTGACTTCAGAGTCGGTGTTTTCTCTGCTCAGAGAACGTCACATGTGGAGGTCAAAGAGGCGTGCGAGCATCAGACCGGACACAATGAAATAAGCTCAAAGCAGTCACAAAGCTTGTTGTTGTTATATGTTCCTAAAGTGCGTCTTGAACAAGCAACAACCTCCGGTCTTAAAATATGAAGCCAATGCAGAAGTGCAAAATCCTGCAGTTTGTCAAGTGTCCGCTTGAGGCTGGCTCCAGGAACACAGGAAGTCACAAACACATGACTGGCAAAAAAGCCGTTTTTACAGCAGAAATTAGCATGTTTACAGCCTGGTACAAAAAACAAATAGGTATGATTAGTTATTGTCATCACTGGCGCACACTGTACGGGGGGTGAATTGTTTGATTTTATAAACAATACGTGATATAGTATCGACATGGACATGATTTGACAGACTGGCGTGACGTAACGGTTTGTCAGGAGGCTTAAAACCCGCCTCAGCTCCAGCTCTCAGCCTGTTGTTAGGTTGACTGAAAGTTACGTTGAGACAGCATTTCCAGCATGGCGGCTGCTGCTGATGAGCCTCCGAGCCCCCTGCAGGAACAGATGGCTGACGTCACTCAAGCTTCCGTTAATATTTACAGTCTATGGTCTTGAAATGAGGAAAAGGAGTTTCAGGTACGCTGCTCCTGCGGCCTTTCATCTCCTGCAGGATGATCAGGAGCTGGTCTCTTTGAATGTTTTTAAAAGTAGATGAATGTGTTGGAGGACGATGCTTCAGGTTGTAGATGAGGACTTTTCCACTCTGTGACTCAGGATATGCTGATCTGTGTCTGTAATCGCTCTGTGTTTCATTTTGTATTTTTATTTAACCAGGAAAAGTCTCATTGAGAGAAAGAATCTCTCTTACAGGAGCGCCCTGGCCGAGACAGGCAGCAGCACAATTTACTCAGACATGAAACACTTAACAGTAATAAACATACATAAAGGAATCACAAAATATAAGAAACATTCATCAAAATGTGTCAGAAATCATCAACAACAGGGGCAATAAGAGTCAATTCAAACATCTACTGTCAGATATTTCTGCCTTCAGATCTTTCAGAAGACCTTTAAAAACATCCAAGGAAACCAGCTGCTGAAGATTTAGACTCTCTTGCAACCGATTCCAAGAAGAGGGAGCAGCATACTTGAACGCCCTTTTTCCCAGTTCAGTACGAGCTTCAGGAGAGTTAAAAGGTCTAAATCCTGGGAGCGAAGGTTGTAACTTCCAGCATGTAGCTCTGTTACTTGTGTTCTGTGCTGCTGCCTGTCGTGTAAATGAGATTCTTAATCTCAATGAGGTTTTCCTGGTTGAATACATTTTAAATCAAATAAAATAAAATGTCCTTTATACGTCAGTTTCCTCGCAGCACGTCAGAGCACTGAAGCTGTCAATATCTCTGATACTGCGATACTTTTGGATACCACGTGTTTCCAAACGATGCAATCTAGTACCGAAATGTACAGCAGGTTCAAATTAACTTAACTTCAGATCTTCAGACATATCTTTAACTTAAAGCTGCTGTGAGCAGAAGAGAGAAAGAGAGAGAGCGCTGTATGTGTGCACTTTGGACAGTTTGAAGAAGTGCGCAGCACATTTTGCCAGATCAAAGCAACAAATGTCCAAATATTAGGAGGCTAAGACTTCTATCTTTGTTGCTGATGTATCGAAACAGGTATCGATACGGTTTGACCCTGCAGAGCTCAGCATAGAGAGGTTAATGCTCACAACATCTGCACACAGCTGGGTCAAAGCCCGGACATGTCGAACACGCTGACAGGCTCTCCCCTCTCTCTCTCTCTCTCTCTCTCTTTGTGCTGCAGAGTCCGTCCGTTAATCAGTGAACAATTAGCCGGGCTTGTTATTTCTCCTCCTCTGGAGATAATGAGACGCTGCTCATGCATAAGAAAAGACGAGAAGAGCCGCTGACGGGCTGCAGCTTGTCTTTAAATTCAGCTAACATCTGAGAGTTAGTGATTCTTTAACACTGACGATGGTTAATCAGTTTGCTTTTTGGTATTCACACCAATCAGAGGAGCAACAATAGTAAGATTAGAATTAAAGGGTCAGCAGTGAAACGTGGAGAAAGACGTGTGAAGTAACCATCTGAACGATGTAGAGTCATTAGAGATCTTGTGACAGCAATTAACCAACATTTATTCTGAACTCCAGGATTTCACTGATGTTTGTTTGACTCAGTAAAAACGGGTTGATTGTGTCCTTACTGCAGGTTCATTACTGCAAACATTGTGACCCTCTCTACCTCCCAACATCCGTCTGTCACCCACTTTTGGTGTTTTTAAGACTCACTGTCAAACATATTTATACTAATTTGCCTTCAATATTCAATCACACGTCAAGCACAGATCCAGCTGTGTAGGTTTTGTGTGACACTGCACATAATCCTTACCTGTCCCTTCATTTCGATTGTTGTTGTTACTTTCTGCTGCTCTTTGGATCAGCTGTGTGGAGTGTAAAGTGCTCTATAAATAAAGTTCAGAGTGCCTGCTTTAACTATTTGATTATTCTTTAAGAGAGTGGATGACTAATGGGACTTAATAATGAACTTTTTCTAACTTTGTTTTAGTCATTTTCTTCATAATAATCAAACGTAACGATGTTAATCTGTGTTCACGTCTCGGATCATGTTCTCTAGTGCCCCCTAAAAACTCTTAAAGTAACTTAAAGGTTTCGTTCCAAGTGTCATCACGTTTGTTTGTTCATCTTTTAGCTTTTATTTTTGTTGTTTTGTACGTCTACGTTGTGTTGCATGCATGAGACATGGACACACTTGTAAGTTTTTCACTTTTTTATCAACGATCTTGTCTTCCCACGATCATGAAAACAAGATCATCGAGAAATAACAATTTTTGTGCTGCACGCTGTGTCGAATGAAACCTTTATCGCCCCTGGGAGGTGCAAAACAAATTTACAACATGTGAAACACTTTTACAAGCGCTGAGACAATGTACCAAACGGAAGTGACCTGGAAGTGCATATCTGGTCCTTCCGTCTCGTCTGTGACTTTTAAAAGTTCGAGAGACCGTCCACACGAAAAAGCAAGACTGACTAATCTGGTTCAAATGAGTTCCACAAAACGGGCAAAACACTGTCACTGTTCGCCAAAACAAACAAAGACTGTAAAAGGGTTCTGGGTTTGTAATTTTGTTTTAATAAATTATACAAATGTTTTTCAAAATGTAAATTTGTCTCCCAGTTTGTAAAAGTGTTTCACACTGTTTAGCAGTTTTTCCAGCCACCGTATATATATACCTTACACCCAGAGAATAAAAACACAATCCAAACAAACAGAGTGCATGAAGCAGCTGAATGCTGCGTGGTATGAAGGATGTGACGCCTCTTTTAATCCTCATCCTGGTCTCTCTCTGTACCTGCACCCTGTTCTTCTACTTTATCACAGTCACATTTTTCCCTGACCCGTAGTTCATCTAAAGAAAGCTTCATGTTCATGTATTAAAGGTTAAAGGTTAAACTTTATTGATCCCCCAATGGGGGAAATTTAGATGTTACAGCAGCTCAAAAACAGGAATATAAACAGCATCAATAGCAAAAAGTTAAGAAAACACAGCTACGTGCATGTTTACATGAATTAAATAAAGGAAGTAAAAATACAATAGAATTAAATAATACCAGGCATAAACACTATGTACACTTTCACTTGTGGAAAGACAGATCAGATATTATAAAAACACACACAGTGTGTAGCATTAATGATACTGATGATTATTATACAGAGTCATGTGGCGGTGATGCAACATATGCATGTTGTTATGAGCCGTGTCTGTTTGAAACATCTGTGCTGTCTTCTTCCGTGTTTGTTTTTTGTTAAACTAATAAAATATGTTTTAAATTAAATATGCTCGTTGATACAGAAAAAGCCTTTTACAATAAAAACCATAAAAAAAAAAAATCTAATTCAGCCCGTCTTCTAGTGCCACCATTAAAGCTGCTGCATAAACCTACTCTGCCTTTGAGTCTCAGTGACGTGTCTTAATGTGTCTAACGTTCACAAACACTCACATGTTTGTCGTCTTTCAGTGAAGTGGTATCGATGAGGCACACGGACACTTTCTTTTGTCCTGCAGAGCTTCACATTCGCCACTGACTTTAACATCACTGGATAGAGATTAGGCGATAACGAGGAGGGTGGAGGGGGCCAGAGTACTTCTTCCTCAAAGTAAAACAGCCCCCCCACCCTCCTCCCCCTTCTCTGTTCAGGCTTTACCATGGCCTTCTGGGTCTCAGGTGATCAATATAAAGGTACCTGACAGGAGCAGGAGACACAGTCAGAGAGTCACACACAGGAGCAACACACTAAACTCATCTGCAGTCAGAGCTTCATTCATTCATTTATTCAGCTGCAGACATTCGACATGTGGAAGGACGCCAGCAACGGTAAGACATGTTTAAAGCTGAGTGCATTTTAAAGAGCTTCAAGAACAAACTTTGTCTTTTGCTTAAGTCTTGTAAAATACTAGAATTAGTCAGTGTGTTTGTTTAAAGACAAACTGTCCTCCTGACCCGTAGGTGAGCTTCAGTTCACAGATTTTAGAAGCAGGTTTGGTGTGACAGGACAAACACTGGAAACTATATGATGTATGACTAGATATAATAACCTGCAAAAAAGCTTCTGTAGCAATCAGCAATTTATTCTCACAGATGTTTGACTGGATATCACCACTGTAATTTACCCCATCTCTTGGTATTTGTAATTATCTACTGTGTGTGTACCTTTAAACATTGCAAATCCAGAACAATGCAAACTAAGAGAGAAATGTTATAGCATGTTTAAGTGTCTGTACTCAACATGATGTATCTGTGCATGGAAGGAGTTTTTGTTCTGCCAAATTAGAGATGTAGAGGTGACTTTTTTGACGAATTAGAACGAGGATTTTGGGCCGAACTTAGTGGAGAATCATGAAGAAGTAGACTAAATGCTGTCTGATGTGTAACCGGGCTCTCTCCTCGTCCTCTCAGATGATGCCCGACCCTCCAGTGGCTGCTCCTCTCGCAGCGCCAGCCGCAGAAAGAGAACCAGCTTCTCCAAAGAACACGTGGAGCTGCTGAGAGCCACCTTCGAGACCGACCCCTACCCGGGCATCAGCCTCAGAGAGAACCTGTCCCAGACCACCGGCCTGCCAGAATCACGCATACAGGTACGCAGTCACTACCTTATAGAGAGTAATCTTTATATCGAATTTGACATACAGCACAAACCTTTAGAGAGCTGTGTGTTTGTGTTGTGAGGGTTTTTCTCTGCAGTTTCTTATCATCAGGAGGCTCTGTGTTCAAATGCATCCTGCATTGACCTGCAGATACGCTATCACTCTATCACTTTATTTCTCTATCTGTGAAGATGACACAAGCTGTTTTTATCAGCTGACAGATAGACAGTACAACAGGCTCTGAGAGCTGATCCCCCCCGACTGCCTGTTTGCTCACAAAATGATTAACCAAAAAAAAACAAAGTGTTTGTTTTTATTTCCTGATTTTAACCTGAGCTCTCTCTCCGTCCAGGTGTGGTTTCAGAACAGAAGAGCTCGCACTCTGAAGTGTAAAGGAGCAAAGAAAGCTCTGTGGCAGACTGACAGCCCTGTCCACGACTCTCTGCCTCCTCCTCATGCCAGCAGGGGCCAGCCTCAGGGGCCCCCGCCTGCCTACCCCACCCAGGTGAAGGAAGAGATGGAGGAAGTCTGCTACTACGGACAGTGTCCTCCAGCCTACTCAACCATGGAGGAGCACGGACATTACGGCTCCATGTACGGGCTGCAGCAGGGCCAACAGGTTGGGAGCAGCTCCAGTCCCCCTGTGAGGGCCCTCTGGTCCCAGCCCGGCAGCCAGACCCCCCCTCTGTGGTGCCACTCGCCTCTGGAGATGAGAAACTACAACTCCAGCTTAATGTATCCAGGATCAGCAGAGCAGGTGTACATGCCCGGCTCAACCTCCCACTCCTCCACGCCTGACACGCCTGACTCTGGGTACTGGGACGCCGGTGTGGAGAACAGCCCCCCACTGGGGGGTCAGTACTCTCAGCTAGAGGAGTCGTGGAGCGGGGCCACTCTGGAGGGCTGCAGAGAGCCTGCATACCCAGCGCTGGTCCCACACGCCCCTCTACCCGAGCTGTCCCTGCAGGAGATCCTGGGGGAGCTGAATGAGGACTGGCTGGGAGGAGACGGTCTGGATAACCATGCTGCGATGGATAAAACAGCTTTCTGCTGACGACTCAGTGACCAGGAATCATTATGGACGATTATAAATCATTTGTATTATTATTATTTTAGTTTATTTTTTACTTCTAAGATGTGAACACACGAAAACTCTGCAGAACTGTAAGAAATGGGATCATACGATTCTGATTGTATTTATTCCACCATGTATTCATTCACTATTTATAACCGCTATTTATGATTATCTGCACTTTTATATAAATAAATCAATAGTAATAAACCAAGAAAGTGTTCTTTGTTGTCTTATCCAAGAATTGACTTGTGGTTAATGTGAAACCAATCAGATTAGGTCAGCCATGAATTCCTCTGGTATGCAGAGATGACAGATTCCAGGGGCCGATCTGTGAGGAAAAGTAGGTCAAACACAGACGTCCAGCAGAGGGCGTCAGTGAGTTACAAAAGAATACAACGGATATCTCTTCATGATCTGAACCTCCTTGGTGAGCATGCCAAAGAGAAAAGTTCACGATCCAAAGCTGACACAAACATAAACATTTACTGCATATTTATTAAATCAAGAACACTGAGGCTGCTGTTTCTCTGGGACAAAATGTAATTTAGAGCTCTTGGTAAGATTTACAAAGCAGAAACATCTGGTGTTGAAAAATGAAGAAAAACCTGCAGAAAAAAACATGTTCACTACCTGGTTCAAATATGAATCTGGTCTGAATGGCTCATGTTTTTATCAACACACGCTGTATGGGGAGTTCATTTGTTTTGGTGTTATGAAGGATAAGAATTATTCATAATTAGGGGCGTGGCTTATCTGACTGACAGGGGCGTGTTGTAGCTGTTTTTCAGGAGGCTTCACTACCAATTTCCACTTACTCGGTTCGCTGCCACTCTAGTCACGCTCCTGTTTCCTGGCGCTTGTAAGCAGCACAACAACGCTCTGCTCTGTTTCAAATACAATGCCAGTCTATTTTCGACGGAGCTTGCTACAAGTACGCGTCAAGCTGGACAGAATAGAACGTCATGATTTAAATATAAATATTTATCTTACATGATGATGATATATGCAGTGATTGCTGGAGAATCTTTGGCGCTTGAACTCTACAAGGAGACAGGCTGATTGAAGATGTCTGCCCCGCAGCAAGATCTACCCCTCCATAGGGTCCAGACACTGGTGGTGGAGGTGTTAGCTGATGATGTCGTGTGGGCGTATGCGATGAAGAAGCTGACTGAACTGTGAAGACTTGGGTTGATGAGAAGATGGTTGATGATGTCATTTGAGGCTGATGGGTTGAGGAATGTGATGAAACTGCGAAGGCTTGGTGGTGATGAGGAAGTGGAGGGTCGGCTCGTAACGATGGCATGAATGACCTAGTGGAATAGAAAGTCATGTTTGAAGGGGGGAGGGGTTACTGCCCTTTGTGATGTCATGAAGGCAAAATCTCCAAACGGCCTGTTTGAGCACACATTTTCTAAATAGTGGAGCAGGCAAAAGACGGAGAGGATGGACTTTTCTCATCAATACCTTCTATTACACGTCTATTATTACACTTCTTCTGGTATTCCTTCATCGTCTGATGTTTTTCTGATTTGTTTTCACTTTTTCTCTAGTCCCACATCACATACTAAAGCTTTAATTATCAGGTCAAGATTATAGAAATCTAATCTGTGTTTATCAGCTCTGTGTTCCCCCCGACCTGATGACCCAACACACACTTATTTAGTGGAAAAAAGTCCATGACGCTGCACAGGATGTTCATCTGGAGGCTTGAGCTGCTTTCTCTAAACAATGCGCGCACGTTGTTTGTTCTGCTTTGGCCTCCTGCCTTCATCCTCAAGATGGGAGGAAGGGTGTTGTCCTTTTGTTTTAGTGCCTGGCTTTGGTTCTTGTTCCCAAAAAAGAAAAACACACAACAGGCCGGGATACAGGAGAGAGCTCGCTAAAGATAGATCAGCGGAGGAAATGTTGCAGACTGTCCGAGCCTGAGGAGTCCTGGGCAGGTGTTTACACAGTACCAATATATTCAATAAAAAATACTCTGTAGTACTAAAGAGCTGTGTTGAAGGTTATCAGAGATGGAGACACCTTGATAGCAACACGCAGATAAGTTCACCCCATCCATTTCTCTGGGATGTTGTTTTGCTGTGCCCCAGGTTGACTGATCAGTAAATATAAAGACAGAATATTCAGAATCTGGAAAGCAATGGACCATTTACAGAGTTAAAGAATCTTAATCAACAAGTATCTGACATCAGACACCAGCGTTCTGCAGCTTCATTGGTACCCGGAGAGAACCCATGCATGCACAGAGAGAACATAGAGAGGATAATGGGGATTTGAACCAGGAACCTCCTGGCTGTGAGTCAACAGCACTGACCACTGCACCACCTTGTCGCCCCAGATTTGAAATCACTCCTGTCAAGGCTTTTTTTTTCTATGCTGTTTCTTGAGTCAAAAATCAGGAGAGGAAACAGATCGAATTCAGACTAAATGGATCACCTGATTTATTTATTTCACTTGTCCCTTAAGAGCTTCCATAGCTGCCTCTGTTTGCTGTAAATCACTGAGCTGGTGTCTTCTTGACCTTAATTCAGGCAGCAGGGATTTCACAACGAAAACATTTCCCTCTTAAAGTCTCGTTACAGAGAAATCAGTGTGTAGTGTGTTAAAGTGTGTAACATCATGAGGTCCATCATGTGTTTCAGAGTCACTGAAAATACAAAGTTGATCAAAATCACAAATTTGAACACAGTACGTCACTTTCCGCCAATCAGCTGATTATTTCACATGATGAGTGTGTGTGTGTGTGTGTGTGTGTGTGTGTGTGTGTGTGTGTGTGTGTGTGTGGTTTAGGATGACACACTGGTTTGATCAGCAAAGTTCATATTTCTCCTGCAGATGACATTTGATGTTTTTGTTCTCTGTCTGTCTAACACACACACACACACACACACACACAAACACACACACACACACACACACACACACACACTGTAACAGGAGTGTAAACAGTGTCAGTGTTGAACAAACTGGTTTCAGTCAGGCGTGAGTGATGTTCCTCAGCTGAAGGCTAGCCTTCGCTAAAAATACGTTCTGTAAGTTAGCCGAGCGCTGGCTGAGACTCCTGACGGCTTCACGTCTAATTTAAGAGCTCATCTGAGAGGTTTGAGATTGCATCCCAACTCTCTTTCTCTCTCTCTCTCTCTCTCTCCGGTCCTCAGTCTGCACGTCCACGCTATGATTGATGCCGAGCAGAGACAGGAAAATGTGTGTGTGTGTCAATCAATCAATCTTTATTTGTATAGCGCCAATTCATAACAAGTGTTATCTCAAGACGCTTTACAAAAAGCAGGTAAAAGACCTTACTCTTTGTCTATTAATATTACAAAAGAGCAGGTAAAAAGACCATGCTCATTGTTATGTTACAAAAAGCAGGTAAAAGACCTTACTTATTGCTATATTACAAGGACCCAGCTTAATCCATCATGAGCACTTTAGCAAAGCAGCAAAAGTTACATTGGTAAGAAAAAAACTGCCTTATTAAAAGGCAGAAATCTTCGGCGTGATCCCAGGCTCATGACGAAACAGCCTTCACAGCCTAGACTGTGCCGGGCTTGGAAAGGGATAGGGGGAGATGGGATAAGATGCAGGAAGAGGGACAGGGAACAAGGGAAAAGGGGGGGGGGGGGGGGGTTGTTCAGGTAGACCGTCCACCTACGATCCCGAAGGGAGTGGGGGAGGGTTGTTTTGGCAGGCCGTAAATTCTATTCTAGATTTTATAGGGAGCCAGTGCAGAGAAGCCAATACAGAAGTAATGTGGTCCCTTTTCCTAGTTCTAGTCAGTACACGAGCTGCAGCATTTTGGACTAGTTGAAGAGTCTTTAGAGATTTAGCAGAGCACCCTGATAAAAGAGAATTACAGTAATCCAACCTGGAGGTAACAAATGCATGAACTAGTGTTTCTGCATCGTTTTGCGACAGGATCTGCCTGATCTTAGATATATTACGAAGGTGGAAATAAGCTGTCCTTGAAATTTGTTTTATGTGAGAGTTAAAGGACATATCTTGATCAAATAAAACTCCTAGATTCCTAACAGTGGTGCTACATGCCACGCTGATGCCATTAAGGGCAGTTATATCATTAGAAAAAGTCTCTCTGAGGTTTTTAGGTCCAAGCACAATAACTTTAGTCTTGTCTGAGTTAAGCAACAAAAAGTTTCTGGTCATCCAAGTCCTAATGTCCTTAAGGCAAGCTTCTAGTGTACATAACTGATTGGTGTCATCTGGCTTCATTGATACGTATAGCTGAGTATCATCTGCATAACAATGAACATTTATTGAATGTTTCCTCATAATATTACCCAGAGGAAGCATATATAATGTAAAGAGGTAACATTCGAGTAAATATGTTGTAGTTGCAATGGGGAGGACGTAATCAAGAAGAAAAAGGGGCAACAATGGGGGAGGAGGTTGAACAGGTCAACAGCTTCCTCTCTCGAGCAGCCATATGTTCCAAGTACATGTCAAAAGCTGGTAAGTATTTTAGGTACATCTAATTGATTTAGTTTTTTTGGTTTCCTTGCCTAATATGAATTGTGTATTAAGTTCGCACAGACATGCTTACCATCCAGGCAAGTGGCTGGAACAAACGGAAGGCAGAAAACCTTGACCGGACATTGGCCAAAAGATACATCAAGGTACAGATCAGGGGTCTCATTTATAAGAGAGTGCGTAGAATCCAAACTAAAAATGTACGTGAGCCAAAAACCCGAAAATGGTGTGCGCACAAAATATTTCAGATTTATAAAACCGTTCGTACGCACACCTGCACGCAATGTTCCCTTTATAAATCACGATCCACCTGGAAATGTGCACACGTAGATTAGCCCCATGTTCCACCCTCTACACATTCAACCATAAACGGTCAATGCAAAGCAGCTCGTGAATGAAAATGCATACAAACGAGGGGGCAGATCAAAGGTTTCCAGCGCTGGATCGCGGCGAAAACCGGAAGTTTAGACGAAGAAAATATACTTTCTGACCCAGAAATGTAGGAGCTTGTGAATGAAGTGAAGGTTAGAAAGCACATAGCGGTAGTTTGCTGCAGCAGGAGGGTCACAATCTTAAGAAAAAAACAGAGAATGACACCACGTTGCTGCCGCATTCATGCTGTCCTCCTACAGCGACAAAACATTAACTTTTCATCATTACGCACGAGTACATCTGCAATGTTTATCCTATATGTTTACAGGACCCACACTGATTCATATATTATCAGAGTGCTCACGTCAGTCAGCAGTCTCCCTCACTGTACGATATTATTAAACAAAAGTTTGATCAATGAACAGAAACTTTTAATTGTTGGCCACATTTTTTCGTGACAAACTCTGTCTGCTCTGTGACTAATTATGAGGATATAAAGGCCACATGATCGTGTCAGAGATGCCCCGATTTAATGTCCACACTTGAATAATTTACACAATAAAAACGTGCAGGTGATGAAGATGTGCTGAGTAATGAGAAGGCAAAATGTGTGAAGCCACCGCTGTGTCTCTGTGTCTCTGTGCGTCTTGCAGCTCAGTCATCTTTATTCAAACTAAAAATCACACTTGATGATATTTAAAGATATTAATGTAAACTGGTGGCTCTACGGTTTTTGTGTTAGTTTAAATCTGATTTCTACATCAGTGATTACATTAGTGTACAGTCCGGTCCTCTGAGGTCCGTCCGGGATAATGAACAGGGTTCCCACGGTCATGGAAAACCTGGAAAAGTCATGGAATTTTAAAATCTAATTTTCCAGGCCTGGAAAAGTCATGGAATTAGTAAAATTCTTTAAAAATTTGGAAAAGTCATGGAATTTTGTTGTGTGAAATGCAATTAATTGTTACAGTGGATAACCTTCCACGTAATGTAACATAAGGGCAGGAACGGTATGATTTGCCGTTAGCGGTTTGTAAACAGAGACATCGGTTGCCAGGAAGCAGAACACAGCCCACTGTACCACCTGAAGCATCACATACCGACAAATGACTAACTACCTGCGACACTAGCTGTCATGAATCTAATTCACCTTGTGGCATTATGTTTTTTAAGCTTCGTTTGGCCGACGCGCAAGCTTCCTTTTTTTATGATGCGCGAGTTTCTGTTGGCTAAACTCCGCTGCTGCTGGATGACCGTGTCGTGCCGGAACAAACTTCACCGGCGGAGCTCAAGTTAGATGTACTCCCGTTCATACACAGACAATACACAGACTGTGCAACTTAACCAAGACCCTGGCTAGCCAACATGAAGACTAACCTGATGCTAACAATCATGCAGCCCAAACTGGAATATCCTCCCTTGTGTTTACAGTTTGATTTACGAAAGTAAAATTCTTCTGTTGGACACATATCTTATTATTGCCTAAAGATTGAGCTAGCTAAGCACTTCGGTGTTTGAAGAGGCAGTATTTGACATAATCACGAAGTCATCAGCTGCATAACCACTTGGGAACGATAACGTCAGTCGCAATATATGCAGCACATGGCTAATTTACATAACGTTATTTTTCCGTTAAAACATTGCGGAAAGATTCGAAGTCTGGCTAGTAAGCCAGCCTTTCTGTTAAACATACTGTCTGATCATATTTACTGTTTGGTAGCGATAGGTAAACTTGTTGACAGAAACGTGTGCTAGCTTGAAGGTAACTTTTACAGCTTTCTGGTTCATTATTATCTCAGGCAACATTAAAGTGACAGCTGGTCAACAAATGTAATAAGGTAGCCCAGAGGGAATATAACCTTCATGAAAATCAGCAAGAGCAAAACATATGGTTAATACATTGATGGTGTTACATATTTTATTATAGAAGATACAACAATATTGTCATACTTGATGACTGTATTATTTTGCTTCTTGCATAGTGGCTGCCCATCACATCACCCCTGAGTGGAACATGGTAAGCCCTGTTCTGCAAATTCAACCCATTTATAAAAGGGACTGAAGGTTGGGAGCATGGGTTTTTCATGTTTCACTGAAGCTTTATCAAAAAGTTACAACAGAACAGAAATATCGACAAGCAATTGTGTTTTTCTTATTGTTTGCACTGCTTCTGAATGCTAAAACCATCTGTAAATTCACATTTTAAAGCTGATATTTAAAAAACATTTCCCCGGGGGGGCATGCCCCCGGACCCCCCTAGGGGTTTGGATCCATGTCACCTTTTTCATCCCTGATGAGTTTGCACCCCTGTCCCAGACAGTGAGATCGCTAGACAGTTTACATGTGAGAGCACCAAAGCCGCCTATCTCAACACGTTCGGTGTTGCACCTTACTTCAAATCTCTCTTACTTACTTCAAATCTCTCCTCCTTGGAGAGATATCAAGACAAACTGGATATGTGATGCTATTTGATGAGTCACTGAACCATTAATTGGTTCAGTGACTTTTGGGATGGTGGAGACTGGAGAGGTGCGGACGCGGTATGTTGGTTCTGAGTTTTTTGGTCATGCAACTGCACGTGATGTTGTTGACAAAATGATTCCCGTTCTTGATGGGATTGGAGTGAAAAATCTTGTTCAACTGTCGATGGACGGTCCTAATGTCAATTGGAAAATATTTGACATGCTCCAGTCAGTTTACATACAATAATTAACAGTTGGAGTAAAGTATACCTTACAGTTCTGTTCGTGTACTTATATAGGTTGTGAATGGTCATGGAAATTTTATTATGTGTCCTTGAAAAGTCATGGAAAAGTTTTGAAATTTTGTCCATGAAAATGTGTGGGAACCCTGAATGAAGGAGAGACAGCGCTGATGAAATATGTGTGGCGGACTTTTATGAATGATTTTGTTTACGTTTATATCTTGTCATATTGAAAGTACCAATTGAAAATGGCTCACTACATGCGCTCGTATAGCCTAAGTAAAACAACGGCCTGTTTTAATGATTATGATGAAGTGGATCTGTCATCAAAGTTTGATATTTAGTGAAATAAAATGTGGAAGACATCAATATACATTCTGCAGGCTTCAATTCACCACTTCGCCGTCTGTGTCGCCAATTTCCCATGCCTCCAAAATGTACGTACGCATGGGTCAGAGTTTGCTTACCGGTGCGCACATTTTACCGTCAGGTTTGTTTTTATAGATCACAAACTTTGCGTGATTAAAGGCATACGCCAATTTCAGGGCCCGTTTTGTGCGTACGCAACGGTTATAAATGAGACCCCAGACCAGTGTTTTATGACTAAGGGCGCACTCACACTAGCAAAATTGTCCCGTATCGTGCTTAAGCACAATTTTCCCCCTCCCATTCCCCCTGCCTGCACTCACACTGCTCCAGGACAAACCAGGCCTGAGCACGCTTACCTCTTGTATATAACATTGTAATGAAACGCTTGCATGGCTTTACGTAATTATGAAGCGTGCTTAGTTTACAAGACATGCTGACTCGAGAAAAAAAAAACCTGCTGTTGGGTCCGGTCCGTACATCGGAGAACAACACAGAGAACATGACAACAACTTAGAGTGCGGTCACACTGGCAATCCGTACCGTGCCGTACTCAAGCACGATTGCCCCCCTGCTGCGCCTTTCCCCCACTGGCCAGCATGGCCCGCGGTCACACTGCATCAGGACTAACCGTGCCTGAGCACGATTACCTCTTGTACATAACGTCGTAATACAGCACATGCATGCTTTATGTTATTATGAAGGGTGCTCAGTTTACAAACAGGCGAACTCGACCAAGCCCCATGCCAAAGAAGTGTATCGTGCCTGAGCACGGTACGGAGCGGTCACACTGGCCAAACGAACTGGACTTTAGGGTTGAAGCGTGCTTGGGCACGGTACAGATTGCCAGTGTGACCGCGCCCTTATTTTGAGTCATGTTAGTCAGATACAGCAAGAACACTCCGGGATTTCTCCATAATAAAGGCTGTCAGCGTTGTGTACCCGCGTGCTTGTGCTCTTGCATGAACTGTACCGTGCCGAAGCACTCATCTCATAAGCATGCCAGGGCCAAGGAAGTGTATCGTGCTTGAGCAAGGATCGGAGCACTCGCACTAGTCAAATGAACTGGACTTTAGGGGTGAGGCGTGATTAGGCACGGTACGGATTGCCATTGTGAGCACGCCCTTACAGACCCATTTGTTTCAAATTTTGGTCACGTTTTTGTAACATCAAAATTTGTTTTGACAGACTGTACAAAGGATTTCGGAGGCGTCCGAGGACCTTAAGAAACTCACCACTGAGTTGTCTTTACAGGAAGACACAGTCCAGCAATGGGTGTCAGATGTTCAGCAGTGTACAACAGGTACAGTGAAAAATTTCATTTCTGCACAATTCAAAGACTCATTTGGCTATGTTCGGGTCTAGGTATGTTGAAAAGGGGTTGATTGTAAACGGAAATTGGTGTGAATTAATCTTATACTTCTCTTCACAAGGAACAACCAGTCAAAATGACTTTGAAAAGACAATAGAAGGACTGTATCTGAGCATCAAGCAACGAAAATATCAGCTGTATCGTCAGACTGGTGAGAAAAAATGCTACCACCAATGAAGATTTGTTTATTTTTCAAGAAGCGACTAAAAAAAAATCAGTACCCTTGTATACATTGTAAAAATAGCTAATGCATTCATAAAAAAATCTGTTTTGTAGTAGCCTAGACTTGCTCGAATTGGTGTTTATCAGTCTGTAAGTGGGTAAGCGTACACTAAATCATTTTTGTTTCACATTCTAGATGGCAATAAGCGGAGACATCAGCTAAGGAAGAAGATTGCTGCAGAAAAGAGAGCCTTGGAAGATGCCATCAGTAAACATAATGCTGTTGTGGGGGAAGCTGACAAACTCCCTCCGCCTAACGAGCTCTTGGCTGAGGACAACTACTCCTGGCCTTGGGAATGTAAGTATGATAGACATGTTAACTTCTGTCTTTAAGGGCACAGTCACACTGGCCATCCGTTCCGTGCCTGAGCATGCTTCCCCCCTAAAGTCCAGTTCGTTTGGCCAGTGTGACCGCTCCGATCCGTGCTCAGGTACGATCAACTTCCTTGTCTCTGGCATGCTTCGGAGAGGTGTGCTTGGGTACAGTACAGTTCATGCACGAGCACGAGCACGTGGATAAACAACGTTGACAGCCTTTATTATGGGGAAATCCAGAGTGTTCTGGCTCCATCTGACTAAAATGACACAAAATAAGACACAAAGTAGCTTTCATGTTCTCCGATGTGCGGACGCGCGCGTCTCTTTTATTTTGTAAATGTATTTATGTGATTAAAGTGACTCAAAATAAGACACAGAGTCAGTGAAGTAGCTGTCATAATCTCTGTGTTGTTCTCCGCTGTGCAGACGCTGAAATGACTGCGCGTCTCTATTGTATTGCAATCACTGCCCCTCTGACGTAAAAGACAGCAGCACGGGAGAGGAGACTGGCTGTGTGTTGATTAGCCAAAATTCCTATCACAAAGTACAAATGTTGAAAGACACTGAATGCCCTATTCTGATGCACATGCCTAGCTAGAAATGTTAGCAATACTTTAATGTGATTAATTGCAAGTCATGGCGATATGGCAAAGAAAAAAAGCGTTTATGACAAGGTAATGCTGCTGACCAGACTGAAAGAAGAGGAGGTCATTGTGGTTTGTGAAGTCGAGCAGCACTGGGAGTACATGAGGAGTATGGATGGGATGATTGAAGAGCTTTCATCCCAGCTTTCTGAAGGCATCACCCAGCAAAGTAAGTACAATAAATAATAATAAATATCTTTTGCAAGTTGCTTGCCTGACAAAAGCTTTTTTGAAATTATTATTTTAAATTTGATTGAATGTTCTATTGTCAGGCAGCACCGAGCCGTTGGAGTTTGGTTGTCCACACCAACGCTGGTGAGATTTCCTTGCAGACGTATTTCTTCTGACGTCCTTTAATTCTACATTTCAGGCTGCCTAACAACACAAAGTTATTGCTCTTTACTTCTCTTTGTTATGGTGTCACTCAGGTCATGTCTCGTTTCTCTTTTTTACCGTACTACGTATCTCCATGCCGTAAACTCTGGGGGCGAGGATGGCTAAACCGTGAATATATAGGGGCATGGTATTTAAATGACGATCGTTTCCAGCCGCCACACTTATCAACACCCGGTCATGCGTACGCTGTAATCAGCCAGACACGCACGTTTCATAGGTCCCACGTGGACCCTGTCGTACGATGATTTCTACACCCAAATCTGCACTGGTTTCTACACCAGATTGATAAGTGAGGGCCTATTTGAGCATTCATTGAAAATCACAAAGTCATTGATGTAGCCTGCAATTTGTTGCTTACATTTAAGCTAGCTGTGGGTTGCCAACTGTATCTGATCAAATTCTCAGAGATCGGAATTTATCAATAATTGTATTAATGAAAATAATCAAATTATTATTATTATTATTATTTTTATTATTATTAAATAATAATATGAAACGATTATCAGTAAGTCACCTCTGGGTGCGGCACTATAACTGTAAAACAGCCAATTTAACGTAATCAGTCTAATAAAATGACTAAACTATCAAGTTGGAACACTGATTAATAATTAAGTTAATAGTTATAATACAATTACGATATCATTATTAAGTTAAGGTTGAAGGAATTTGGAGTTCTTTCCGTAGAAGAGCCATCCATGTACAACATTAAATGGGCAGCATGTAGATTCCAAAAATCATTTATCAATTAGAAAGCAAAACAAAACACACAATGTTTAATCTAAGCAGACTTTGCCTGTTCATGTGGGGGTCTCTCTTTCTCTCACACAAACACTTTGTGACCCAATGTCAACATCCAACCTAGATTCAGCATGTCAAGAAATCACTTGGAATTTATCTAGCTGACTGTGACGCCAGAAATGACTGAAGTGATAATTGATCATATTTTGTGTGATTTGTAGTTTCTTTGTCACTTTGGTCAAAATCTTAGTTGTTTTTTATTCCAGGTTGAAGATGCCACGAGGCTCAACAACTACAAGCTGCATCAGCTGCAAAGCAGTGATTGCTGTGGCCACCAAGACCTGCAAAACTTGCCAGACTGTGCAGCCCAGGAAACAAAGGCTGGCCAAAAAAATGTAGAAGTTTGAGGCCAAAAAAGAGGACTGGTTAAAAAAACAAAAACAAAAAAAAACACCTCACATGTAATGGATGAGGCATCTGTATTGGTATGTGTTGAATGTCTCTAATTTTATTTCACAAAATGAGGGGTGGTGGTATTTCTGTATGACATTTGAAATCTCGTTTTAGCTGGAGAAATTGAACACATTGGGATACAGGGCCATGGTGTTCATTGCCAAACCAGGGAAAAAGCCTGCTACTTGGTTTACACAGGTCCTGCACCCCAAATGGCAGCTGTCGGACCAGGCGGCAAAATGCCTGGACAGAATGAAGGCCTTATATGAGGTGTAGGGTTAGGCTTTTATTTTATGTGGGAAAGCCAAATTAAGATATTTAAATATTGTGATATTGTGGTACACTATTCTGTGTTTGAAATAAATAATAGGATGCAATGACTCAAAATTCTCAAATATAAGGGAATATCTTGTTAAAATGACATGGTTTTGGTTTGATATTACACTTTACATAACCATGTACTTCAATTAAATGAGCACCAATTACATTATTTAACATGCGATTATAAATGCGTAGTTTAAGGTAACTCCCCTCTTAAAATATTACGAAAGGTAAAAAAAACAAAAAGACTAAAGTCCGACACGCTGGAAGTTGATGAACTCTGTTTCTGTAACACAGTCTGTAAATAATACTGGATGAAGCCTGAGTGATGTCACCCCTCTGTTTAAGCAGACGTAAAATGAGGCTCATTGGCACCAGTCTCCATGCTGGAAATGCTGTCTCAGCCTAACTTTAAGTCAACCTAACGACAGGCTAAGAGCTGGAGCTGAGGCGGGGTTTAAGCCTCCTGTGTTTGTGACTTCCGGTAATTCTTGCTATTTCCACAGCCAGCCTCAAGCGGTTACTCTATCCATTTTCACACTTCTTGTTCATCAAAAGTTCCGTAACTAAGCTCAGCCATCATCACGTCTTGGACATTCATATTGAATCCACAATGGCGTAATATTCTTGTCAATTCACTTTGTGTTGTGGCGTTGCAGACTCACAGCGCAGCGGGAGTTCCACATAGACACACAGAGAGACATGCACGCACACACATGATGGACAGTGAACAGTCTGGTATTAATTAATCAAGCAATTTAAGGGACTTTAGAGGTATTATACAAGCCCTCCCTCTACATTGTATTTTAAAAAATCACATCTGTTTAAATAAATATATAAAGTAAAAACCTATCGTGTTTGTCCTGTTGTACATTCTAAAAATCGGACAGACTTTTACTCTTTTTTACAGCATGGAAAATCGAATGGCCCGCGCCAGCCGGCTCCTCCAAAGGGTGGCCACAATGTTGGCCCAGCCCTCTTCGACTTCAACTGTGAGCCATGCAGCAGGAACAGAAGAAGCTGATCAGCAGCCCAACCCTGTATTACAGAGAAATGCCTCAGGGCATCACCATGGCATCACATCCAATTTCCAGATTGGGGGAAGGATGTCCTATCAGAGTAGAGCGACCTTGTCCAGACTCTTTCAGCCCTACCCGATGGGGTTGTCTAGACAACAAAATGTATCAGTCAATACATGGGAACATGATTTTTTCTGCTTCTCTGATGTCTCAACATCATGTATCCCATCAAGACAGCAAGCAGAAGCTCTGTCCTTTATTGGGTTAGGAAGGAAAAGAGTGCGGTTTGAAAACTGCTCAAGTTCAGCGGATTTTATCAGCAAAGTTGAGGGTGCTTTCCCCCCTTTACGTTGTGATGGGGGGTTCAAGATTATGCGCTGCTACTCAGGAAGACAGCCAGCATATGTTCCAATGCCACAGGCGGGGTACACAGTTGAATATTTGAGGCAATGTGGAAATATAAACAGGGGGACAGTCAGTGCCACTACAGAGGAACCTGGAACAGTCAACAGAGGATATCTCCACTGAGGTCAGATATATCTAATACAGGTCCTGGTTTATTTGTACCTGTAGGTAGATTTGTTTTGCAGTCAGCGAGATAGTGACATCCATCATAACACACAGATTACAAAACAGATGTAACAAGAAACAACACATTAGAGAGATTTTGAAAGTGCACCAGGTACCAGGTCAATCTATGATAAATAAATAATCTCTTCAGCCAGGATGAAATTGAGTTTTTCACATGAATAAAATAATATGTGTAAATACATTTAACTTTATATTAACTATTGTAGATCATAAAAATCATTATTTATCACATTTTCATTGAATTGTAAAATACTAGGTCAACAAATGAACAGCAACATCACAGAAGGGTCACTCATGTGGGACAGCGTGAGAGCAGCATGAAAGACACAATGTTTGAACATTTCAAGGACTCTTTGTGATACCTTGAAAAATGTCTCCATTGCTCATTTCCTGCCTGTTGTATATGCTTTCGTTCACCAGCAAAGTGTTTCTTGTAATAATTGTATTTATTTAAATAATATACACAGCTTGTGTTTAAAGAAGTAAATAGAATATATTTGTAATCATTATATCATTTAAGAAGATGTGCTCAATCCCCTTCTTGGTATACCGCCTTATCCCTTTAAGATCATCCCAATGAAGTTTCAAAATAGCAAGTCATTTTATGTAAATAACATGTTAAGCATGTGTGCCATGCCATTTCAGGGACAGCTAACACAAGAGTGTGCCTGTTGGCCAGGCATCTGTCTTTCATTGATTGACATACTAGTAGACACTACATTTTAGACTGTATTGGATGCTGGCATTGAAAGATTTCAACTGAAAACCTGATTTTGAATACATGCTGTAATGTTTAAGGTAAATAATATAACTTAATTGGGAGTTGGGCTTAAATTGAGATAGTAGATCCATGCAGAATAGACATTGTTATCTGACTCTGATTGAATCCTTATTACAGCTATGTATCAATAACTGTCTTCTCCTGTCTGTCTACAATGTTTAAGTTCTTATTGCACAAAGAACATATCAGCTATTTATGAAAATTAACCTTTACATTGATGTATTTACCTTTTTAGGATGAAAGAGGGTTTGCAGTGCCTGGAGCTACTTGTCATGGGTGGAAACAGGAGGAGGACCCAAATGCAGATGAACAAAATATTTATTTAAACTAAAAGGCAAAAAAGGCAAAACTTACTAAATCAAAATGTCAAAAAACAGGTAGCCACAAGGAAACATGAACGAACATCCAACACAGACACTTGACAAAACAATGAACTGACACAGAGGGGAACAAACAAAGACTA
The DNA here is from genome assembly GCA_020745685.1 of Tautogolabrus adspersus. Taxonomy (NCBI): domain Eukaryota; kingdom Metazoa; phylum Chordata; class Actinopteri; order Labriformes; family Labridae; genus Tautogolabrus; species Tautogolabrus adspersus. The sequence continues at coordinate 2,938,623 of CM036541.1, read as the reverse complement.
AATAGATATGGGGTAATCAGTAAGAGGTGAGACTAATGACAAAGGTGAAACTAATAAGACACAGGTGAGGACAATCAGGAGGGAAACACACAGAGGCAGGAGTAATGAACACAAAACCAGAAACACTATGGACAACTACAAAGTAAATCATGAACACTGAAGACTAACAAAAACCCACTAGAACATAAAGAAAAACTAGGATACAAAGTTACGATATAACATACGAAACACTAAACTAGAACACACAAGGGAAACACCAAGAGCAGAAATTACAAAGACAGGTAACACTTAAGAACAAACATTAACACACAGGGAAACAAGCAACACTAGGGGAAAGTGAGAACTAAAACAAGATAAGAAATCTCTGAAATACAAAACAAAAGGCCATCACAGCTTATCCTGAGGCTTTTAGGGGGCTGATGACCCAGCAGCACCACACCCTGAGGTCTGAAGATCTGATCGATCTCTTTCTGCCTACAATTTCGGAAGATGGCAACGCAAGAAAGCGTAAAGAGCTGCAAAGTTATGCCTACTTCAGGGACTGGATGATTGATGTTGAAGGGAAGTAATTATGTTGTAGTTTCAGATTTTTGTAGACATTGCTGAATTCTAAATTGTTCAGCGAGATTAAGATTGAGCATACTGGTGAGACCTTTAGAAAGCCCACCCTTTCAGATACATTGCTACGTTTCCATGGCCCGCTTCATACCAGTCTTTACATTGTGTGCGTATTTTTTGAGTTTATTGCCCTGTGTCATTAAAAGCATGTTAAGATGAAAAGAAAATGCAATGACAAGGACTGTATGTTGTCTTTGTAATCCTTCAAGATCACATTAAAACTTAAGTTCTGTTGTTGGGAATTCTCAGTGCTTACAAATTAAGCTAACAAAAAAATAATTACGAAAACTTTTGAGTATATCCTCTTTTCAGGGGGCTTGTGTCCGGACCTCACCCTGGAAAAAATCCTTGTGTTTACTTCGGGTTTGGCTGTCATTCCCCCATTGGGATTTCCACAGAGGCCGCTGATAGAATTCCTCCACAACGACAGGAAATTTCCAACGGCCAACACCTGTGACGCGGTTTTCCGCCTCCCGACAGCTCACTCCTCCTATGAGGACTTCAGTGAATGGATGACCTCGGGGGTCATTCAGTCACCCCACTTTGGGTTGGCATGAACAGGCTGGTGGCATGGACCCCTAACACAAACCAAAAACAAACTACTGTTCGGCGACACCTTTGCCATACTGAATCCTCCGCTCTCCTCCAGCAACAACCCCTCCAACCCCCACCCCTCATGTTCATATGAAGGTGTTATTAATAAGAAGGCACCATAGTTAAGCCCTAAGTGCAAGTGGTGGACAAAATTGTCCTAGGTTCGAGCTGCAATCACCTGTGTCCTGCATTTTTGTGTTAGCAGGCTAATGTTAGTGCTCTTCAGTTAGCTCTTGGCTTCACATTACATGTCGATTCTAAAAATGCTTTGGTGACATTCAAATAAGCAGTGAGTACAGTATGTTCTTCTTTTCTCTAGTTCCTCACTTTAACAGCTTTCATACACAAGGGGAGGTTTGTAGGTTTGTTCAATAGAAGTTTGTATTCTTTGAAAATGTTGATCATGAACTTGTTGGTCAAGTTTCTTTATAGAGTTCTTGAAATTGATATGTTTTGTAAAATTATATTAAATAAATGTTTCCAAACAAGAAACAGTCACCTGGACAACTGAGACTCTTTATCCCCCAGCTACGCTGTCCCAGATCTCCTTGCTGTTCTTTTGATTTTTCTTTTTACTGCATTAATGTATGTGTTCTTTAAACAGCCTCAAGTTGTTGGCCTTCAGATTCAGGATTGTTTGGATAGAAAGCTTCAAAACTGCCCCTCATGTCAGGGTCGGTCCTCAGGGTTCCCACCCTTTTCTAGAGATCATTTTCCAGGACTTTTTCATGGACAATTTAGTCAAATTCAAAAGATGTGCATTCTATGGCCACAACAATGAACTCTCACATGTTGATAAATGATGACCAATTGACCACAGAATAATGAGCATACACATGAAGATGTATAGCACTTACGGGAGTTTTTATTCACTGAGTACTCAGTTTCAACACCTGATATGTTGTCTTAGTACTATTTACCTGGCAGGGTACAGCAGTGGCTGTATGGAGGCAGTTTACATTTAACCTGAGTCTGTGCTTGTATAATTAACAAGTACTTAGTACCAAAACAAAGGCTCACTGTGAAACATGGAAGTAACATGCTTTCACTCCAGGAGTGATTACTCGTCAGTCTGTGTGTTTCCCTCCTGGCAAGGGCGGACTGGCGTACGGGGATACCGGGGATTTCCCCGGTGGGCCGTTGGGCCGGTGGGCCGGGCCATGAGAAAAGAAAAAGAAAGGGGGATAAAAAGTCTATAGCCACGGCCAACAGCGTTGTGGTCCGCTCGGGGGCTGGGTCGGGCGGCTATTGTTGTGATAGGCTATACAGCTTTGATGGAGAATTGAGAGCTAGCGGGCCGATGGAGAATAAAAAACAAGCCCCAAAACGCAAAGGTGGTGCTGAAAAGCTCAGGGATAGAAAAAAAAAATCCCTCAAGGAACTTGCAGCAACAAGTCGAAAAATTACGGACCTATTTGGTTGTCGACGTTCGGGACCGGGTTTATCCATACCCAGCACTGGCAGCAGCAAGGATGATGACGAGTCGGACTCTGACACGGCAGAGCAGGGAACGGAGCCCACTCAAGGAACCAGCGATATAATGATGGTAAGTTATGTTTGGAACTTGGTGATGCTTTAGGTGGAAATGCTCATTTGGCTAACATTAGTTAATGCCGCGAAAAGCATAGCCTGGTGTTAGCTAGCCTCACCATTCACTGACCGGATGTTTCCTGTATTTGTCAAGCTGCCTACTGTCACGGTGAGAATGAGGAAGGAGGAGGACCCAATTGCAGGAACAAAAAAGATCTTTTAATTAACCAAAAAGGCAAACAAAACTTACTTCCAAAAAAACTAAGAAAATCCAAAAAGGTAGCCACAAGGAATCACTGGGAGACACATACAACATCGACGCTTGACATAACAATGAACTGACACAGAGGGGAAGAAACACAAAGACTAAATAGACAGGGGTAATCAAACACAGGTGAGACAAAAACACAGGTGAAACTAACAAGGCACAGGTGAGGACAATCAGGGCAAATCAGCACAGGGGAAACACAGACAGGAATTAGAACAAGAAACACTGAGGACAAAATACAAAGTAAATCAAGAACCACTTAAGACACAGAACACAGAGAAACAAGAATAAGAATATACAAAATAAAACGCTAAAGACTAAACAATCACACTAGGAAACAAACACACAGGGAAACAGAGAACTAAAACAAGAAATCTAAACTCAGATACAAATTACAACTAAACAAAAACCAAATCATGACATAACCCCCCCCTCAAGGGACGGATCCCAGACGTTCCAAAACGTCAATAAACCAAAACAGGGTGGGTGGAGGGGGTCCGGAGGAGGGACTCCGGACTCTCAGGCGGACGGCCTGGAGGCAGGGCACATAGTCCGGACAGTTCAGGAGGGCGGCCAGGAGGCCGGCCCAACAAGGAGAACAGTTCAGGTGGACGGCCTGAAGGCAGACCAGACATGGTGCACAGTTCAGGGGGGCGGCCGGGAGGCCGATCAAACACGGGGAACAGTTCAGGGGGGCGGCCGGGAGACCGATCAAACACGGGGAACAGTTCAGGGGGGCGGCCGGGAGACCGATCAAACACGGGGAACAGTTCAGGGGGACGGCCAGGAGGCCGACCAAACACAGGAGACAGTTCAGGTGGGCGGCCAGGAAGCCGACCAAACACAGGAAACAGTTCAGGTGGGCGGCCAGGAGGCCGACCAAACACAGAGACCAGCTCAGGGGGAGTCCGAAGGCCTTCTGACGATGGCGCAGGAGTCTGCAGGACCCCAGACGAGTGCTCAGGAAGCTGCGGAGTCGGCAGGACCTCTGACGGAGACACGAGAGTGGGCAGATCCTCCAACTTGGAAACGGGTGTTGGCAGGGCCTCGCACAGAGACATAGGAGTGGGCAGATCCGCCAACTTGGAAACAGGTGTTGGCAGGACCTCCCACAGAGACATAGGAGTGGGCAGATCCTCCAACGGAGAAACAGGAGCGGGCACAACCTCCAACTTGGAAACGGGTGTTGGCAGGGCCTCCCACCGAGACATAGGAGTGGGCAGATCCTCCAACGGAGAAACAGGAGTGGGCAGAACCTCCCACTGAGAAACAGGAGTGGGCAGGACCTCCAACTTGGAATCAGGTGTTGGCAGGGCCCCCCACCGAGACACAGAAGTCGGCCGGACCGCCGAGGGTACGTCAGGAGTCGGCCGGACCGCCGAGGGTACGTCAGGAGTCGGCCGGACCGACGAGGGTACGTCAGGAGTCGGCCGGACCGACGAGGGTACGTCAGGAGTCGGCCGGACCGACGAGGGTACGTCAGGAGTCGGCCGGACCGACGAGGGTACGTCAGGAGTCGGCCGGACCGACGAGGGGACGTCAGGAGTCGGCCGGACCGACGAGGGGACGTCAGGAGTCGGCCGGACCGACGAGGGGACGTCAGGAGTCGGCCGGACCGACGAGGGGACGTCAGGAGTCGGCCGGACCGCCGAGGGGACGTCAGGAATCGGCCGGACCGCCGAGGGGACGTCAGGAATCGGCCGGACCGCCGAGGGGGCGTCAGGAGTCGGCCGGACCGCCGAGGGGACGTCAGGAGTCGGCCGGACCGCCGAGGGGGACGTCAGGAGGGACGTCAGGAGTCGGCCGGACCGCCGAGGGGACGTCAGGGGTGACGTCAGGAATCGGCCGGACCGCCGAGGGTACATCAGGGGTGACGTCAGGAATCGGCCGGACCGCCGAGGGTACGTCAGGAATCGGCCGGACCGCCGAGGTGACGTCAGGAATCGGCCGGACCGCCGAGGCGACGTCAGGAGTCGGCCGGACCGCTGACAGGGAATCCGCAGGAATCCCCCTCTCTTCAACAGGGGGACTACGGAGCTCAGCAGTCACAGGCAGCAGAGGGCGCTCTGCAGGGACGCAGTGAGGCTGAGGCCCTGGGGCGCAGAGGGGCAAAGTCACTGGGGAGCACAGGGGCAAAGTCACTTGAGCTCTGGGCAGTGAAGACTCGGGTGAGCAGGGCAGCGTAGACTCGGGTGCGCTAGGAAGCGAAGACTCGGGTGCTCTGGGAAGCGAAGACTCGGGTGCGCTGGGAAGCGAAGATTCTGGTGAGCTGAGCAGCGAAGACTCGGGTGCGCTGGGCATCAACATGGGCTGAGGCCTGAGTTGAGGCCTTTGTGGAGGCGTCGGTTGAGGCCTGGGTTGAGGCCCAGGCTGATGCTTAAGCTGAGGCTTGAGTTGAGACTCGTGCTGAGGCCTGGGCTGAGGCCCAGGCTGAGGCCTGGACTGAGGCTGTGGTTTGGGCTGGTAGACAGGCTGCTGAGGTTGAGGCTTGAGCTGAGGCTTGAGCTGAGACTTGAGTTGAGACTCGTGCTGAGGCCTGGGCTGAGGCTCAGGCTGAGGCCTGGACTGAGGCTGTGGCTTGGGCTGGTAGACAGGCTGCTGAGGTTGAGGCTTGAGCTGAGGCTTGGATTGGCATGGCTGGGAAGAAGAGGAGAAAAAGTCTCTTGTCCACTCAGGGAGAAAGTTCCTGAGCCATGGCCTTGAGTGAATCTCCTCTTGCGCTGCAGAAATAGCTGCCTCTCTCTCCTCGCCACAGCAAGCCATTTTGAAGTCATTACGAATGCACGTGAGGTTATACGTAACCTCACGTAGTTCCAACGAAAATATTCCTGCTGGGTCCATTTTAATGGTCAGTTCATTCTGTCACGGTGAGAATGAGGAAGGAGGAGGACCCAATTGCAGGAACAAAAAAGATCTTTTAATTAACCAAAAAGGCAAACAAAACTTACTTCCAAAAAAACTAAGAAAATCCAAAAAGGTAGCCACAAGGAATCACTGGGAGACACATACAACATCGACGCTTGACATAACAATGAACTGACACAGAGGGGAAGAAACACAAAGACTAAATAGACAGGGGTAATCAAACACAGGTGAGACAAAAACACAGGTGAAACTAACAAGGCACAGGTGAGGACAATCAGGGCAAATCAGCACAGGGGAAACACAGACAGGAATTAGAACAAGAAACACTGAGGACAAAATACAAAGTAAATCAAGAACCACTTAAGACACAGAACACAGAGAAACAAGAATAAGAATATACAAAATAAAACGCTAAAGACTAAACAATCACACTAGGAAACAAACACACAGGGAAACAGAGAACTAAAACAAGAAATCTAAACTCAGATACAAATTACAACTAAACAAAAACCAAATCATGACAGCCTACACTGTCTATACATGGCCCATCCTACATGGGATAATCATCAGACAGACGGTTCAGGTTGTCTTGGCTATATTTAGTATGTATGTCATTATCTTGATCATGATGAAAATATGATTAATTGTGTAGCACTAATGTGTATGTGTCTGGCTTAATAAGGCTTAATAACCTTACATCATCTCATGTACATACTTTACTGATATTAAACTATTTCTTTTAAATATTTACTGATGATGATGTTGTTGTTTTGGTAAACTAGCATAATTAACAATACTAATCTCTTATCTAGATTGAAGATGATCCTGCTGTGGACAGAGGAGAGGATCCCAGGCAAAGCACCATTATTGTTATGGTAAGGCTGATGACAATAATGCTTGTTTGCTTTTTAGCCATATGCACTAACACCAAATACTGCCATCCTTATATTTTGTTGATAGTGCAGTTTTAGTGGTTTACTAACATAGCAGAAGTCAGACAAGCCTGTAGTGCAGAGGGCATTTTTTTGCGAAGATGGTACAAACAGGAAATGGCTATCATACAATGAAGACACAGGAGCACTCTTCTGCCTTCTTTGCACGGCTTATGCTAATCCTAGGGATAGCAGCTCCTTCATCACTGGCATGACCAACTTCACACACATACACCTTAGAGTCGATGAGCATGAGCAAAGTGATAATCACAGAAATTGTGCTGAGGCATACTTCCTCAGGTCCTCTAAAAAGACCATCAAGGACCTTCTCATGGGACCTCAGATGTCACTTCACAGACAGTAAGTTCTCAGGAGGCGACAAGTGTTGGAGCGCATCATAGACGTGATGAAGCTCATCGGCAAAAAGGGTTTGAGCCATAGAGGCAAGCAGGCGGAGGCAGCATACACACTGGATGATGACACTATTGATCACGGGAATTTTTTAGAAATAATTTTTTTGCTGGGAAAATATAATGTCTGTCTCAAAGAACACCTCACTCTCAGCATTGAAAAAAGCAAGCAAATTCATCAGTCTGACTCTGGATCCAAAGGAGGTAGAGGTTCCCTTGTCACTTTCCTATCCAAAACAACCATCGACTACATCATCACCACTATCCAATACCTAATGAAGGCCACTATCGCCACTGAAATCCGGGAATCTGGCATGTACTCCATCCAGATTGACACCTCGCCTGACATCACATCCAAAGACCAGTGCTCTGTTGTGATACGTTATGTGACAGACATTGTTCATGAGCGACTTGTGGCTGTGATCAGATGTGAAGCATCCACTGGGCTGTACTTTGCACAACTTGTGAAGGAGGTGCTGGAGACCATGAACCTGGATGTGAGGCGGTGTATTGGAAGTTCCACCGATGGGGCCTCAAACATGCAAGGCCAATACAATGGCTTTTCTGCACTGCTGTCCGAGAAGTCCCCCACCCAAGTCCATGTGTGGTGCTACGCGCACATCCTCAACCTTGTGCTGGCAGACACAACAGAGTGTGTATTGGCAAGTGGCTCTCTCTTTTCCTTGTTAAACAACATTGCTGTCTTCATCAGAGATTCCTACCAGAGGATGAACATCTGGGAGAAGGAGAGCAAAGACCCAAGACACAGACGTCTTGCGCCCATCGGAGAAACACGCTGGTGGTCCAAAGATGTTGCTTTGTCAAAGGTATTTGGCTCTTTTGGAAAGCCAGATGGGGCCCTGTATGTTGATGTTCTCCACACCCTCTCAGCCATTAAAGATGTAAAGACCATCAGCACCACTGCACGAGTCAATGCAATGGGATACATCACTAAGCTCCTGAAGTATGAAACAATACTTACAGCTCAGATTTTCCTGAGAATTTTCCAGGTCACCTCACCAGTTTCGAAATACCTCCAGACAAGTGGAATGGACATCCTGACAGCTCACCGGATGGTTGTGGCTGCAGAAACACAGCTGAAAGATATGAGCAGAGATTTCCAAAAAGTCAAGGCAGCGGCTGACACGTTTGTCCAGTGGGCCAACAATCAAATACAGGAGCAAAATGAGGAGACTGAGCTGGAGGCTGAGGCCTCTCCGCCACAGAAACGTGGCAGAAAGAAGAAATCCATGCCTGGAGAGATGTGCCGAGATGAGGCTGTGACTGATGCCGAAACATCATATGAGATTGATGTCCATAATCAAATTATGGACACCGTCTTAGGGAGCATCCATCAGCGATTCCTGAAAAATGGAACTTTGTATGCTGATTTGGCACTTCTGGACCCAAAAAACTTCAACCAGGTAACAGCCTATGCTGGTGGTTTCCCAGAGGCAGCACTCCAACAGTTGAGCAAGTGTCTGCTGCCATTTGATGACAGAGCAACGGTTGCCAATTTACAGAGCGAGCTCATCGGTCTGGCAGGACAGTGGAAGAGGTTAAAGACATTTGTATTTGAGGAATACACAAGCAAGACAACAGAGGATGGCCCAGGGGGTGCCGAAGATGAGGTGGAGATGGTTTACAAGAAGTGCTCATCGTGCAAGGACTGCGCACTATGTTGCTACCGTGTTCTAAGACAGTATAACCTCCTCACAGATGCATACCACATCATTGGTCTTGCATACAGGTTCCTGCTCACCCTGTCTGTCACACAGGTAGCATGCGAGAGAAGCTTTTCGACCTTGAAATTCATCAAAAACAGGCTCAGAAGCTCTCTCTCTCAACAACACCTTGAGGCTTTTATGCTCATGGCTACTCAACCAGATGTATTAAAGATGCTGGATAGTGACAAAATCATGGATGGCGTTGCAGAGAAAAGTGAGCTGCTGCGAAAACTACTAATTGAGTGAGGTAATAATATATGTCTATTCACATCACATTGCTTTTACTATGTGACTTACCTACTCACCAATCTTTACATTAGTGAATGACTTATTATTGCAGACTACTGAACTAACAATTAAAATATGACCTATTAGTTTTAACCAAGGCTTCAGGAAGTTTTAACTTGTAACTGTATTGTATATTGTAACTTCAGTAATATTTTTTGTCTCTCACCCATATATATATATGTTTCAGAGGGGACTCCAGAGAGGACTGTGTCAACATCAAAGACCAAAAAAGGCAAAGACAGGAGAGATTCTTCTACATATTTTAAGTTTTTAGTTTTCAAATGTCAGTTTGCTATTTTCAGTTTAGGTCTCATTTTCATAAATGTTCTGGGTTAAGTTTTTGCATACTATATCGTTACATTTTATTGTATCAATGACCTGTTTGCATTAAAATCACTACATGCTTTAAAATCACTACACTGCTGTAATTATTTTACTGTTGGCTACTTAAGGGTTCAGGTTAATGTTTACTATATGATTATGGTCCAAAACAACGTCAAATGCAGGTACAGGAAACTTGTGTTGCCGGCTGGATGGCTTCCACAACGCGCATGAAGTGGGCCGGTCTGTCAATGACTCCCGGGCCACTTCCCCTCCCCCAGTCCGCCCCTGCCTCCTGGCATAACCAGGAGGAGTTGTAGAGACGTATGGCCAGGGGGACAAAAGAGTTCCTAAGTCTGTCTGTGGAGCAGGATTGTGACAGCAGTCTGTCACTGAACATGCTTCTCTGCCTGTGAAGGTATTGTGCATGGGGTGATGAGCATTGTCAAGGATGGACAGCAGATCCAGGGTCCTTCTCTCTGCCACAGTCACAGAGTCCAGCTCTGTGCCCACCACTGAGCAAGCCCTTCTTACCACTCTGAGCAGTCGCGCAGCTTCCCTCTTCCTGCCACTTCTTCCCCTGCACAGCACAGTTTAGAGGAAGCATACATTTTACTTAACTTTTTGTATTATGTTATTTTTCATTTAGTGTAATCTATATTTAGCTTTACTGTGTTTTTATTACGTTGTGTAAATAATACATGTTTCATCAATTATAGAACACCTATGAGATCAATGTTTAAAAAAACAGCCATGTGACAAATCCAAAGAGAAAAAGTTAACTTGCATCAAGTGGGTCATGAACCCACAGTGCACCTGAGTCTCTCTGTTATGTGACGGCCTCAGGGTTGGCCTCTTCCTGTGTTCTCTCTTTGCTGGCTGTGTTTTCCTTGTTGCAGGTATGTGGGTGGAGTCAGGGAGGACTCTAATGCAGCACACCTGAGCAGGCTGCTTTCAGGAGTCTATTAAGCAGCCCTCCCGAATCTACTCACTCTCTCTTCTCTGGCCTGCAGACTGCTGTCAGCATTTGTTTGTTTGTTTGTGTTGGTGCTTAATACTTGTTCATCCATACACACACACCTACCCACACACACACTCCTCACTCCTCACTGCATACGCACTGACTTCTCACAAGCATAACATGTTGTAAATTAATAATGTGATTAAATTATATTGAATAATGTTGCAGACTATGTGTGGTCTCCCTCTTTTGTCACATGCTGTTGAGCCAGGTTGTGACAGTTACCAAAGCCCATGGGTGACGAAGCTACAGGTGAGGAGGTCTGTTGGTATATGAGTGCTGGGACGGGGCTAGTACCACAGCTATTAGTCTGGCTGCAGTTTGCTGGAGTAGAAGAGTGTTTGCAGTCCACCTGCGCAGCCTGTCTGTTTTGAGGATTTCCAATAAGCGCCTGTATTCATCAAACAGGATTTCATCCTTGTTCAATTGTGTGTAAATGATCTATGTTTCAGCAATTATAAAATGACCTTCAGCTTCATAATGGAAAATAACAAATTATACAACACACGTGAAAACTTGAACGGGTTTAAGAACAATTTTATCGAGGCTCGAAATCCGCCCTCTCGAGTGACTGCCCTTCAAGTATCTTGCACGCTATCAACACTTGAAGGCTTTAATTAAAAATGTCCTCTTCATACAGATAACAGCGCCTGATGTGAATGAAAAAAAATTACACACGCATGAACGTCCATCTGTCTGTAAGTCAAGCTGCGTGTATTACATACCCAACGCACGTGCGTGTGTGCGTCTGTAAGTCAAGCTGCGTGTAGTACTTACACAACGCACGTGCGTGTGTATGCTTGACACTAAATAAAAACACACGCACGTGCGTGCGTCTGTAAGTCAAGCTGTGTGTATTACATACACAACGCACGTGCGTGTGTACGCTTGACACTAAATAAAAACACACGCAAAAGCTTGGCTTGACCCCACATATCTAATGTTGCCGTTCTGTAGAAGATAATTTGGTATTTCCACATAGACTACAAGACTTAATTTATGCAGAAGTCTCTCTCAAAAAAGCCAAAATGTGCTTTGGTCCTATAATTTTAAATGTTTTGACTACATGGAAACTAGCGACAAAGCACACAAAATTTTACAAAAAGTGGCACTATTACACCCCAATATTCCATAACCATAATTTGTTGCTCGGTGGTCGGACACTGGTTTATCCAATATGGTCAAATAATGGAATTCATTTACTACAAATGTTTAATGCTAACGGTCTCTGTACATTCCAAGAATTACAGAAACAGTATAACTTACCTGGTTTTTCCTTCTTTCTATACTTGCAGCTCCGCTCCGCCCTGAAGGCGTACGGAGTACCATGGAATTCTGAACTACCTAAACATGAACTTACAAACCAACTATATAACGCCAACACGACCAAAGGAACTGTATCAACGTTGTACTCCCAGATAAAGAAAAGTCTTGATAAACCTCTTCCAATTCAAACAAGTTGGCAAAAAGAATATAGTTCCATCTCTCCTGAGATAGCTTGGGAAAGTATCTGGAGGAATATTAAACAAGCCTCAAAAAATCCTAACCACCAATCCACACATTTAAGATTTGTGCACCGGACTTATTTTACTCCTATAACTAGATACAGGCTTAAGTTAATTCCATCTCCTCTGTGTGAATTCTGCTCACGAGGTTGTCTAGGTTCTTTTACACATATGTTCTGGGAGTGTCCTGAGCTGCAGTCCTTTTGGTTACATGTTACAAATTCACTGTCAGAAATTATCGGTAAGGAGATTCCATGTTGCCTACTAAACGATAATTCCCAGGTCGCTATGTCTGTACATGAGAAAAGAATTTGGCTCTCTGGTTTAACTGCTGCAAAGAAAATCCTGGTGGTGCGGTGGAAACCACCACAAACACTGTCATTAAATCACTGGTGGCACCTGCTGTCAGATATTTTGTCCTTAGAGCTCTCTGTTGCATGGTGCAAAAGGAAAGACCTTAAAGTCCTGGTCTGAAGCTCTCTCAGCTGTAGAAATTCTTGCCAGCAGAAGGGAAGCTTAATTGGGGGTGGGATGGGATAGGATGGGATGGGGAGGGAGGGGTGGGGGGTCACTCACCAAAGAAACGAAGGGTTGGCATTTCGTTGTTATATTGTACTGTAAGTTTGTTTATGTATATGTACTTGTAGACATACACACACAACATATATGATGTATTTAAATCGTCTACACAGATGAAGACATGTATCTGCAAACTACTTGCGCATTTGCAAGTGATGTTATGTATTTATTTCGATAGCTGACCGTTGACACTATGATTATGTTCAATTCTTTATTCAATGAAATTTCTGTTTAATTATTTTGAGAATGTATACGTGTGTGTACACATTCTGCCAACTCAATAAAAATGTGTTCACAAAAAAAGAAAGGGTGGTCCCCAGAAGGGATGACCTGGTCTGGTATGGTCTGGTAGCCTCACAATGTAACAAAGACAAGGCTGTGTGTGTGTGTGTGTGTGTGTGTGTGTGTGTGCGCGTGTGCGTGCGTGCGTGCGTGCATGCTCGTACATGTGTACTTTACGATCAGGAGGATAGTATCTGGAAACTGGAGAGGAGACGTGGGAGTGAGTAGCGGCTGTCTTTGTTTGCTTTTCTTTATATAGAACAGACTGCACACACATAACGGTGTAATAACATACTATTGAGCCGGTTTATTTTCAATCATTGTCTTTACAACACAAACACCATTGTGTCTGTTAAGAACACACACAAAACAAACAGTATGTTTATGCAATAGATGCTGACTTGCAAAGCACTGCAGACCATACTGTATATGTGTGTGGGTGTGTGTGTATATGTGTGTGTGTGTGCGTGCGTGTGTCTTAATATGTTGAAGCTTCCACCTTTAAATGAGCTCCATGCAGAAATAGACAGCAGATATTAAATGTCACACGCGGGGGAAATAAGGTCAGCAGCTCTCTAATGAACTCCTGAGCAGAACTCACCTGCACTACAGCGACCTGATAAACCTGAAACACTGCGTGAACACGACGTGTGCCCTTCACAAAATGTCCTTTGAAATAATATATACGTTTCAGAATATAGTAGTAGGAATGTTTTTGGGGAAGCTTCAACATAAAGATGTCATCAGGCACTCGTTATTAAGAATCACAAATTCACTACGAGAGCATTAAAATATTTTATTAACACATAAACAACATTTAAAAGTCTCTGTTAGCACACAACAACTTGACTTTCAGGCTCATTCACTTTAGAAACATGCAGGTTTAAAGGTCTCCCTTAAGGCTCTGTTTGTAAGATGATGTAGATGTGATCTGAGTCCACTTCATGATTTTTGCTCATAATTTGATGATGTAAGAGTTATTTTTTCTTCACTCTTTTTTTTTTTTTAAAGATATCTTTATTCTTTTTAAATTTAAAGACAAAAAGCAAGAAACACTTACATCAATTACCGTATTTAAGACAATACAGGCTAGAGAAAAAAACAAAACAACCTACAACCAACCCTCAAAATGCAAAATTAAGCAAGCATATATCACAAAAGGGTGGTGAGTGGGGAGAAAAACAGACAAGAGAAAAACTTAAAACAAACAGGAGAAAACATTTAAATAAAGAGTAAATGTAATTACAATAACAAGAGATTACAAAAAGAATTACAAATAAAATGGCTACATAACCAGGACTTCAGGCAGTAAAGAATAACAGCATTTCCGCTTGATTAAGGGTCGAAAACAGGTTGAGTACAGGCCTCTTTAGGCATATCTGTCCAAATAAGACCATAAAGGCCTCTTCGCAAAGTCTGTGCTTTCTGTACTCCAATATAGGTTAAGAAGGGGTCCTATATTTTATAGAATGAAGAGGGTTTGTCCTTGAGCCAGTAGGTCATTGCCTCCAGGGGTAAGAGTTTTATTATACCCACATTGAGAGCTGAGGAGGTTTGTCAGAGATCCACTTAAGTAAGATGCATCTTCTAGCACCGAACAAAAGGACATCAAGGAGTTTCAACATGTTGGGATTAAGGTTCAGAGCAGAATGCAAACCAAGAATACAAGACATAGGCTTAAGATCTAAGTTTTTGCCAAACATAACAGAAATGTCTTTACATACATTTACCCAAAACATTTTGATGAAAGGACAGTCAAAGATACAGTGGAAGTATGTCCCCTCAATGACCTTACATTTATTACAATACTTTGAAAGAGAAGGGTTGAATCTATTCCGTAACAGTGGCGTAGTTTGAAGCCTATAAATAATTTTGAATTGCATTTCCTTAACCTTGTTAGTGGACAAACAGCCAGATGAACCGAACCATACATGTCCCCATTCATCATCTGAGATTATTGTACCAAAATCAGCCTCCCAAAGTGATTTGAGAGGGCTCACGCCCTCTACTGGGGGACACAGAGCATTATAAAACCTGGTTATTAATTTTGGAGGGCTGGGAACCTGCAGTACTTTTTCTACAGAAGATTGAGAGAACCCCCCCGAGTGTAACCTTATTTTTGAGGAGACAAAGCTCCGAACCTGTAAATACCGAAATAAGAGTGTAGTGGGAAGGTTAAACTGATCCTTGAGCTGGTTAAAAGATTTAATAATACCATTAGCCACTAAGTCTGCTATGGTGCAAATACCCTTGTCCGACCAAAGAGAGAATGCAGAATCTACAATGCCAGGGGGAAAGTCTGGATTTAGATAAATGGGGGTAAGAGTAGAAAGACAGTCTTCCTGAGCCCCTATCTTCCTAATGGATCTCCATACCTTTAAGGTGTTCAGGAGGAGGAAATTACCCCTTACTTTTTCTGAAACCCATTTTTTAGAAACATACAAAATATTACGAAGAGGGATTTGGTCCAGAGGGGCAGCTTCTAAGTTGAGCCAAGTAGATTTCGGGTAATTTCTAACCCATTCCCAAAGATACCTGCCCAGGCAAGCTAATTGGTAGTGTCTAATATTGGGCAAAGCCAGTCCACCCTCTTCAAGTCGGAGCTGTAGCTTCTGTAGTTTTAATCTAGCTCGTTTATTTTTCCATAAAAAGGAAGATAATGAGCTGTTTAAAATAGAGATTGATTTTCTAGTCAAAAGAACTGGGACCATTTGAAAAACATAAAGCAGCCGAGGGAGTATGTTCATTTTAAAAAGATTTATTCTACCCAGAAAAGGTAATGGGAGGGAAGTCCAGCGTGCCAGATCGTCTTTAATTTTGCGGATTAAAGGTAGAAAGTTAGCTTTATAAAGACCAGAGAGGGATGGAGTAATATATATATACCCAGATAAACAAACCCGGAAGGGGACCATCGGAAAGGGGCGGAGCTATCTGATGTCCAAAGTGTATTATGAGTTAGGGGCATAGCCTCTGATTTGGTGTAATTAATTTTATAACCTGAGAACCGCCCAGAAGTTTTAATGATCTCGATAACTCTAGAGATGGAGACTTCAGGGTTGCTTAAGAATAACAAAATGTCATCAGCGTAGAGCGAAATGATATGCTTATGGGGACCTATATTGATACCTGTCACCATAGGATCGTTCCGTATCGCCTCTGCCAAAGGCTCTATTGCAAGAGCAAACAAAAGCGGGGAGATAGGACACCCCTGACGGGTGCCACGCCCAACCAGAAATGTAGGGGACTTCCAGCCATTAGTAAGAACTGATGCTCGAGGTGAGTCATATAGAAGAGAAATCCATTTAATAAAGTTATCTCCCAGGTCGAATTTGGACAGTACATTCAATAAATAAGGCCACTCAACCATATCGAAAGCCTTTTCTGCATCAAGTGAGACCACGATAGCCTTAGCTTTCAAACTACTGCCGAACTGGATGAGGTTCAGCAACCTCCTAACATTATTACAGGAATTTCTGCCTAGAATGAAGCCAGTCTGATCTACTGAAATCAGGTCTGGAAGAATTTTTTCTAATCGTGTAGCCAGGATTTTTGCGATAAGCTTTCTGTCCACATCGAGCAGGGCAATTGGCCTATATGAAGAGCAATCCTCTGGTGGTCGGCCCTTTTTCAAAATTAACTAAATGTTGGTATCCATCATAGTATTTGGGAGATGGCCAGATTCAAATGAATAAGACAGCACTTTAAGAAGAGGATCAACCAACAGGCCCTGAAAAGTTTTTAAAAATTCAGGGGTTAAGCCATCAGGCCCTGGCGCCTTGTTGTTTTGAAGATCATTAATAGCACCCAAAACTTCCCCACGTGAAATGGGCCTGTTCATCAGATCCTTCTGGGCCTGGGAAGCTTGAGGTAGATTGACAGCTGACAGAAATGTATGCATCAGGGTCTCAGAGTTAGGCTCAGTATCTGATTTATATAAAGAATGGTAGAAAGCCTGAAAGCAGCTGTTAATATCTTTGCCATAATGTATTCTTTTGCCTGTCCCATCTTTTATTACGGGAATTGCCTGACAATTGACCTCTTTTTTGACTAAGTTTGCTAAATATTTACTCGGCTTGTTACCAAATTCATGTTCATGTTCTGTGCTTAGCATAGAAAAGGCATTTCTGGGCCTCAAACGTCATAAGGGTGTCGAGGGCAGCAGCTGTGGTGTCTATCTGAGATCTCAACTCATCCGAAGGATTAGTATCAAATTCTCTCTTTAGTTTCTCTAATTGTTCTTCCAAATTCTTTTGTTCTGCACCTCTCTTACGTTTCAAAAAGGCAGAAAAAGATATTATTATGCCACGTGATACAGCCTTTGCTGTCTCCCACAGCACATTAGGAGAGATATCTGGGGTATCGTTCTCAGCCATAAAAATCTTAAACTGCTCTGTAAAATATTGAATGAAGTCTGGATTTTAAGAAGGGAATTTTTGAAACGCCATCGTGTTGGAGGACGCTGTTCTTTGCTAGACATAACCAAAAACAATGGGGAATGATCTGAGATAATAATACTAACAGATGAACATGAAACCACTTTCTGGAGGGCATGCCTAGGTGTAAAAAAATAGTCGATCCTGGAGGAGGATTTGTGTACCTTAGAATAGAAAGTATATTGTCTGTCTGTGGGATGGAGAGTCCTCCAAGTATCAATGAAGCCTATATCGCTGCAGCAGCCCGTTAAGGACTGGCTTGTTCCAACATTGGAGTGCAATCTTATATGAGATTTATCCATACCATCCATTAAGACAGCAATTAAAGTCACCTGCAATTACTGAGGAGTCCACAATCCAATCAGAGAACAGTGAAAATACCTTGGTGTGGAAATCAGAAGGGCAGACCGGTGGGGCATATACATTTAAGTAAGAGACAGTGTCCCCGAACAGTTTCCCTGTTATCATAACATAACGTCCCAAGTTGTCACTCCTGACCCCCACATCAGTAGGTGGCAAGGCTTTATGAACAAGAATAGCAACGCCTCTGCTCCTTGAAGTAAAGGACGAATAAAAGATCTGGCCAACCCAATCTCTTTTTAATTTAAGGTGTTCCTCATCACTTAAATGAGACTCCTGAATGAAAGCTATCTGGACTTTTTCCCTCTTCAAATAATTTAGAGTTATTGTAGGGAGAAAATAAAAATATAGAGGAATAAAGAATAAAAACCAAAAACACTGATGTGGGAGAATAGAACCCATTAACAAGAAGCAACCCACCCCCCAGATACTTCCCCAAACGAAGCACCAAGACCCAAAACTAAGACTGTGCATCTAAACTTTGCACCAGACCAGTACTCAGACTGAAAATGTACACATAAGCAATACTACAAAACGAAAATATACGTATGCATGTGAATTGTAACCCATAGAAATAAGAAACAAACTACAAGATACCAAGGGAGCAGAGATATAGTTATTTCAGGCCATGGCCGTGGGCACAGCAAACAGTTTGTGGTGACAGACTGCGGAGCATTATGAACTCGGGGTTGTATTCCCTTTTATAAAATAAAAAAGTGTCTCTTTAGTCTATGAAAATAAACATAACGCTTTCAGAAGATAGTAGAACAGAAAGTTAGGCATTCCAGCCATATTCAGAAAATAACTCACCACAAAATAAGAGGCTGCCGTTAACAGCCAGCTTGTTTTCAAACATGGAGACAGGAGGCAGACATCGCGCCAGCCCGGTGTAGAAACCCCATATGTATGAACAAGGCTATCCACAAAAAGTTATCCGTTAGAGGAGGATCCTGACTCCGAAGATTGTGCTGAAGCAATCGTTTCCTTGTAAAACCTTTCCGCTGACTCCGGTGTGTTAAATAGGTACTTCTCGTTGTTGAACGTGATCTGCAGCCGCGCAGGAAATAAAAGACCATAGCGGACATCGGCGGCACGAAGCTTCTGTTTAACACTGGCAAAGGCTGCTCTCTGCTTGGCGACGTCCACCGTGAAGTCCGGAAAGATGCGCAGCTGGTGCCCGCGGAAGATCAGGGGAGCCCTCTCCCTCGCAAGACGGAGTATTTGTTGTTTGGCCTGAAAGTGGTGAACCTTGACGATCATTGGGCGCGGAGGAGCTCCCGGCTTGGGCTATGTCCAGCAGTGGGGAGCCCTTGGGGCTCTCAACACCCAACAGTTCAGTAAAAAAGTCGACCATGAATGAGGTTACCAGTGGACCTTCTGCACTCTCCATAATCCCGAAAACTCTCAGGTTCTGACGCCTACTCCTCGATTCTAAATCCTCTGTTTTGGCCACCAGCGCCGTGTTGCTTTTTTTCAATGCGTCACATTTAGCTTCGAGCTCGGTGACTCTGTTGTCGATATCTTGAAGTGACGTTTCTACATCCGTGAGTCGAGTGGCAAAAGAATCAATAGTGGATTGCAGAGTACACATGGAAGACCGGGTCTCGTTCCTAAATGTTTCTATAAGCTTAACAACGGAGGAGAGAGAGGGTTCTTCATGACCGTCTTCGCCATCGCCATTTTGTGGTTGAGAATTAGCATTAGCCTTATCGGTGGTCCGTGCTGGCCGGCTTTTCTCCGCCCGTTCAAGCTGGGAACTTCCCTTCCCTGTCATCCCGTATACTTAAGTAATAAAACTTTGGCTGAATGGTAAGATAGAAAAGTAGTTTGCTAAAGAATATTCACAAAATATGCAGGAGCTGGTCAGGACGCATCTACTCCCTATCCATGCTCAACAGCGCCCCTTTTCTTCACTCTTAAAACATGCACACAAGTTTTAGAGTCTGTAAGGCTCGTAGGAAAGAAACAAATCTGAGCAACAGATAAACTAAAATAATGCATAAAGTTAATATTTTCATCCAAAGCTAACTACGGAAGCCCAAAGCAGACATGCATCCATATATTTATTCACTCAGTGGCCAATTGCAGCATGGCATATCTGGCCTATCACAGTGCAGCCTATGGTTCTGTTCTCTAGGTCAGTGGTTCCCAAAAGTGGGGGTCCGGACCCCCTGGGGGGTCACAAGACACTGAGAGAGGGGTCGGGAGATTCCTTCCAAAAACGTATAAAAATGACTTAAAATAGCTTATTTTACCCGTTATTGTGAGATTACAGATGTTCTGCTTCTATTGTTCTAACAATAAAGTACTAAAATAATATTATGGTGTTTAGTCTGTTGTGTTCGTTTGTGCTGTGCTAATGTCAGTGTTTGGCTAGCGCTAGTAGTGCGTGTGCACAACGTTAAATGTTTTAACCACCTCCAGGGACAGTAGGGCTCCCCAGTTTCTAGAACCTCATTTTGGGGGTCACTGGCCGAAAAGTTTGGGAACCCCTGCTCTAGATCAGAAAATGATACCGTTAGGGTCTGTGTCCATTCACGGTACTTTTTGCACTGGCAGGGCTTACAACATTAGTTTCAGAAAGCTTCTCACCGGCGCTTATTGCTGCTAGGTTACGTAAGTTAACTTCCACTTACGATAGTGACCGTTATAGGTCTGTTTTAAAATATTCTGTGTGCCTAATATTTTCTTTAATCAAGAATTAATCCAGAAAACTTTAAAACAATGTAAAGGACCTGTGCCGGCCTAAACAGCAGTTCTAGACCTGGACATTGTATTCTGGAAAAGACGAAGAAACGAAGAAATCGTTGAAAATAGTTGAACTTTTTTCAAATCCGAGTGCCGTGAGCGCAGCGGATAAAAAAAGAAATGTTCAGGATGCTGAGTGCTGAAAGCGCTGTCCTGCAGCTGCATTACGTTTTCTGTTGTTTGTGTGCTTATTAAAATGAAGCTCTAGCGGAAGTTCAGTCAGGAATACTTTATATTTGCTTTCACGGTCGGGTCTAGCTCTCATTCATCCCTCTCACGCACGCTCACTCGCATTTGCGCTGCCATTCTCTCGAGCTGTCATTTTCTGGGGCTGTCATTGGGTAATCGGCACTCATCTAACCAATCGCATGGCGTTCCTCCCTCATTGTCAGCCTATCATCTTTCTTCTCCCCTTTTTAACATGATTCTTTCTCTGCCTTTAGTTCCTTCATGTTTTGTTCAGCTTCACCAGGGTCTGGACTCCATGGGGGTATTTATTCTGTTGCCCCCCCCCCCCCCCATAGACTCCAAGCCAATTACCTGTCAAGACGCATTTCCATGTTATCTATTGTAATACATACTTTTCTTCATTCACTTTCTCTCCTGATGTCACTGCAGTGTTTTGACCTCTCAGGGCTTCCGTAGTTCTGTCGATGAGGACAAACAGCAGGTTTGTGGTTTTCCTTGAGATCATCACTGACTGGAAGTTACATTTTTTCCACTTTCAATCCAAATACTGCCTTTGTAACTGGAGTGACTTCATGGTGATAACAGTGCAGCCTTTTGACCTTTATCCCAGCATGCTCAGCTCTGTCAGCTGACCTGTCAGTGCATCCCGGTGCAGAGAGCGTCGTTCTGCATGCAACACCTTCTCAGGAGTACTACATGTATGAGGTAATTGTTGTTTGGTCATGTGAGCCGCTGCAGCAGCTGTCAAATGTGATGAGAGCAGGAGAATCCTCGGCCCCGCCCCCTGTAGCTGATTGGAGAGCTTACACACATCTAGGGACCATCAGCCAATAGAAGGACACAGAGTTCAGTTCACACCAATAAACAGAGAAAAAGACTGAAAAAGAGAAAACATATCAAAACTGTGTAACTGAATTGTCCTTTAGTTTTATTCTTCATTGTAATATTTGTAGCTGTATTCACCAGCATCGACAGAGTTCACTACGGCGATGTGAAATTGAGTCACAGTCAGTGTTACTGACTTTCACTTCAGTGCTGTTATTATCTAATTTTAATACTTTCTGTCTCTTCTTGTTCATTTCTCAGTTTCCCAGCAGCTGTGACTCACTTCAGTACGTCGTCTTCCTCTTTCAGCTGTGTGGCTCCAGTTACTGAGATGAAACAACATGGAGGAGTCTCGTAAAACGCTTGTCATACAGACTAAACATTAAAGTTATCGTTACATTTCTGAGAGTAAAAATGACAGATTTACATAGACTGTATAAAATATGGACGTAGTGTCAGTGGTGTCACCCATTGATTACAGAAGGGGAATTTTGAAGCCTTATGATGTCCGTCCCCATAAGGGAAATGCTGACTTAGCATAAAGACAAACAGAAATTCTTCTAAAACCATAACAATATGACATATGATCACTTTAAAATGACTTGAAGAGGGTGCAGAAAGTTTACAGAGCGAATGTGCAAAGTCTTTCCTGTTAAATATCTTACTTACCCAGGCATTTTTCTGCAGACCTCCTGAAGATTTTGTGGATTGATTTAAGGATATTTTTTTCTAGAGAGCAGAGAACAGGAGACACAGATGTGTGTGTGTGTGTGTGTGTGTGTGTGTGTGTGTGTGTGTGTGTGTGTGTGTGTGTGTGACATGCCTCTGAAGATGTTTATGAGTGCACTAATTTAAGCAGACAGACACACCTGGCCCACTCGCAGGCCATAAACACACACCTCCTCCTGTGGCGACTCAATCTGTAGCTTCCTGTCCCATCTCACATATCCCATCCATCCTACACACACGCACGCACGCACGCACACACACACACACACACACAAACACACACACACACACACACAAACACACACACACACACACACACACACACACACACACACACACACACACACACACACACACACACACACACATCCTTTGGTCTTGTAAACCAAAGAGTCGTGTGACCTGCAGACAGACTTCCCTAAAATTAGAAGCTGAATGTTTATGAGAGACTTCCGTTTCAGGTCAGAGTCTAAACAAACATCCACGTCTAGACAAAGTGAAACCAAATAACATTATTGGACCGAGCCCCTGAAGTCCCGTGATATGAGTTTTTCCACAGAAGTGATCGTCAGGAGGTGGTGGTGACGTTTATATGTTGTAACCAGCACACAACCATAGCCTGTATGCACGAGTCAGGTGCGATTTCCGTAAAAAGTTTGTTGTTGAAATTGTGGATGTGTCGAACTACACGTAGCACTGATATTGTACATAAAAGAATAAACTATCATTACAGTGTCAGACTCTGTTGCTTCATCCGCCACTTTCACGCCATTCGGTTTTGTGTCATGTACTTCCTCTGGACAGCCCCCACCCATCCATTGTAGTGTGTAGCTTCCTGCTGTGAGGTTCATGTGTGACCAAGTTAGTCAGAAAGATATCAGAGGCAGCCTGCCTGAAATTTTCAGGTGTGCATATGTAAAAACAGCTATAAAGTGTCATTGTGGAGCCTTTCAGCTAGACTCTTAGTACAGAGTATCGCTGTTTAGACCACAGACTGTAAAAATAATTTACCTAGCTACTGTGACGTCAACCAGTGGTTTCATCACTGCCTTATTTAGGTCTCAGATTTGGGTGTTGTCTACCACTGTGATGTGCATGGGGCTGGGGAACAGCTGGGGTTTAGCTACGGCTAAGTATCAAAGCTATATTGTCTATGTTCAGGGCTAACTCATTAGCTTCCTAATTAGATAGTTAACAGATTATTTCCCACAAAAGGAGATTGTGTTTGTGGTGATAGTAGACTGGAGTTGTTCATTAATTAGTCTTAAGAAGCTAAGCAAGTTGTGCAACGTAGTAAACTAGCAGTGAGCAGAATAAACTACCTAGTCATTCAAAGGATCAGTCTTCTCAACACTACTCTCCTTCCCCTTCTCTGAGGAGAAATCCAACAACAGTCCTGACTCCCAAGCAGGCAGCCACAAATAAATCAAATTATGAGAAACAGTGAACAAGCTAACTATATAGCCAAGTATGGTTCTCACAGACTCAGTTAGCTGCTAATTGTTGCTAACGTGTAAATAAAATAAAGTTCTAATGTGACTGGTTGTAAAAAGTGGAGCTCAGACTTGTTGGAAGGTCTGTTAGTCCAATAAAGTTCACAGAGAGACAGATTATTAGTCTGATATTTACATTTAAAAAATCTCCAAAAGGCTCCAACAGCACAAACACGGCCTAGAGGTTAAAGGTCAGGGACTGAATCAGCTGCGGTGACACCTAGCAGACAGCTAGCAGCTCCCACCTGTTACTCCTGAGGCCAGGCCCCCTAATTCTACATCCCTTTAAGCCTTAAAATAATGTCCCAAACTGTTTTTGTACCAGGCTGTAAACATGTTTATTTTAACATGGGGCTCTATGGGGACTGACTCACTGCAGGAGACAGACTCTAGTGGACACTGGAGGAACTGCAGCTGTAAAGTTGGACATTGTAACATGGGGCTCTATGGGGACTGACTCACTGCAGGAGACAGACTCTAGTGGACACTGGAGGAACTGCAGTTTTTCATTTTGGTGTTGGTTGGCCTAATTTTTTATTCCTGGAAGTAAGCTTGTTTACGTTGCATAATAAAACAGTAGAGGCAGATTGTGTGTTAGTGGTTTCTATACAAGTTGTGTGATTTATGACGTCATACATCAGGATTTTTTTTATTTACTGTTGGGTTATGTTTATGGCTTTTAATAGTCATCATATGGGCGGCAGTAGCTCAGTCCGTAGGGACTTGGGTTGGGAACCGGAGGGTCGCAGATTCAAGTCCCGTATGCGGACCAAAATATGGAAGTTGGTCTGGTAGCTGGAGAGGTGCCAGTTCACTTCTCGAGGACTGCCGAGGTGCCCTTGAGCAAGGCACCAAACCCCCACCAGCTCAGGGGGCGCCTCCCGTGGGGGCTTCCCCCGCACTCTGACATCTCTCCATTAATGCATGTCCACAGGTCATGTTTGTGCATGTGTTTGATTCAGGCCTGTGTGTGTGAGAAGCATGTCTCTCAATAACAGAGTGCGAACCAGAATTTCCCCTCGGGGATTCATAAAGTATAAAAAATGTAAAAATATGGACTACTTTGATATACATATGAACTACTAAAATATTATGATGAGTGTACACCTTCCTGAAATATTTTACATGTTATGAAATTCTGTTGTGGTTGGTCGATCTATAAAAAATATATACTTGATGAACTCATCCTCATGTTCATGATGTAATTCCTCAGCTCCACACATCCCCAGCAGGCGGAGTGCACTTTATCCCGAGCCCCTTACTTTCAAACCCTAAGCCCCGCCCCTCCAGCGAGCGCACCCACCTTGTCCAGCAGCAGCTCGGTGCGCCAGACTGCACGAGCTCAGGCGAGGAGCTCACCGGAGAGAGGGCACGGAGGACCAGCGGCACGAGGAGCGGCAACAGCGTTTCTGGTTTGGAGGGGATACCGTGTTCGGACCTCTCAGCGCGGAGGGTAAAATTTGACACCCGTGGAAAAAGAGACATCTAAACGGCAAGGGTTGGGAGAGTGCGGTCTCCAGCTGTGGGCAGGAGAGGAAAAGGATGCAGCTCGGGTCCGGCTCGATGCGCCGCGCTGTCCGCCTGCACCGCTGGTGATGCCCTGCGCGCGGGATCACCGCCCAGCAGCAGCAACAGCGGCAGGAGGAGCACGAGGAAGAGGAGGAGCAGAGGGAGGGGGTCAGGACAACAGGGCGTCGGGGGGCCGGTGATGATGACGGTAAGGTCGGGATCATGGCTAATGGAACCGGTACTATCATGTTAAAATGCGTCGTGGTGGGAGACGGAGCGGTGGGAAAAACGTGTCTGCTGATGAGCTATGCCAACGACGCGTTTCCGGAGGAGTACGTCCCAACGGTGTTCGACCACTATGCAGGTAGGAGCAACAATGTTATCCGTTGTGTCTAATAATGAATAATAATATTTTAATGTTGTATATTTGTGTTTGTGAGGTCATAGAAATGTCTCAGATTAAATGTGAACTCCCTGCTCCCCCTCCTCCCTCCCTCTCTTTTTGCATTGGCTGCATCTGTTGCTATAATCAAAACCACTTGTTTGCCTTCTTCATAGCAGAGAGGGGTTGGGGACCCTGACTCCCCCCTCCCTCCTCCTCCTCCTCCTCCTCTTCCTTTTCCTTCTCTCATGATCTTTGTCATCTCATTGCAGTGAGCGTCAGTGTCGGTGGGAAGCAGTACTTGCTGGGACTGTATGACACAGCCGGTCAGGTACAGTTTATTTTTTCCTCAGGCCTGTTGCCAAGCATGTCAAGGACACTCTCTCTCTCTCTCTCTCTCTCTCTCTCTCTCTCTCTCTCTCTCTCTCTCTCTCTCTCTCTCTCTCTCACACACACACACACACACTCTCACTGTATGTCTGCCTCGCTCGCCCATGTGCTCCTGAGGCTGATAACTGTCCTCCAGCCGCCCACAGGCTTCATATTCAGGCCAGACTCTAAGCTGCAACAGGTGACGGCTCTCACACTCATTTTACTGAAGAGTGTGTGTGTGTCTGTGTGTCTGTGTGTGTGTGTGTGTGTGTGTGTGTGGTGGTGATGGGGGTTTGGGGGGGTGGGGTCAATAGTTGTATTATGTGGAGAACAGGCCTTCTATGTTCAGCAGTGATGTCACAGGTTGGTTAATAGGGCTTCTAATGCTGAGCTTTTTCTTCACAATGTGCCATTCAGCACATAAAACTGTACCCAACACACACACACACAATGTTTGCACTCGGCAGAAGAGCCACTGTACACACACATCCGACTCAGACTGAGACGCAGAAAGGCTTATTGAGGTCGTCATCAGCAAAATAACATGGACTCAAATGAATTCCAAATACTTCCAAAGCCTCACGCTGGTATTTGTTGGTTTTTGGACTTAGAAGTTGGCACATTTGGACAAAATGTTTGATGCAAGTTAGCTGATGTGACGCCTAGCAGACAGCTAGCAGCGCCACGGGGCAGAGGCCACGCCCCTAAATGTGCTCAAATTAAAAACCTTAATATAAAGTAAACAGGTAAGTTGTATAAAAATACAGCCTGTACAGTTGTCATGAGGAGAGAACATTTTTTATACCAGCCTGTAACAAGTTTATTTTTTAAGTTGAACAAGGGGCCCTATGGGGACTGACTCACTTTAGGCCTCAGGTGGAAACTTGGGGTACTGCAGTTTATGCTGCCTCACTTTTTATTCTTCAGCTCTTGAGGTTTTATTTTGCTTTTTACATTGTTTTTGTATGATGCTCAGAAATGTTTTCTTCTTAATACAGAGTTCAAAACATAAACAACATATGTTCAGATGAGCTTTTAGAGCTTATCTAAGTGCGTATGAATACATGAGGAAAAGCACGGTTTGGAGATAAAAATGTATGTAGGCAGTGGCAAGTTGAACTGGCATATAGACCGGAGGGATGCGTAATCACATTTAACACAGGCATGTGGATGTTGAGCTGCAGGGCGGACCGAAGGCTGGAGGTGTTAGCATTGCTAGCGTTAGCCACACTTACCAAACCAAGTCACATATAGAGCTGGCTTCGACTCTGTTTCAATGGTTAAAGGTTTTCAGCAGTATGAATACACATACAGAGCGATAAACACTGTATCTAAACACTTTTGTGTGTTTACACTACACAGGGCCTCTTTGAGTTCAGACTCTGTTTAGCTGCACTGTACAGACGTGACAGCTTGGTTCATTCTCTGCATAAACAACTCTAACCTCCCGTCTCTGCAGGAACCTGAAATGTGCCAGTCTGTCAGCCTCCAGATAGTTAACACTCTCCTCAGGGACGGATTTAACCGTGCAAAGTCACAATCTGAAATCTAATCCCTCCAACGGAAACACAAAAACCCAGCAGTGAAAAGTTGATGTGGGAATATTCAGCTGTTACTCTGCTCTGTTCATTCATGAATGTTAAATGTTGAAAGTCCATAAATAAGAAATCACAGACAGACGCCCAAACAGCTACCTGTGGCTGAGATGAATCGTCTTCTGCAGAAAACAGATGGTGGAAGTGTTACTACTCGCTGTGAGAAGAGGAACACAAGCTTATTGTCTATTCTGCCGTGTATAAGCGCTCTGTGTTTGTGTGTGTGTTTAGCTGATTCAGAGCGTCTCTGAAATGGAGAAGTTCTCCCAGATGTCTGCCGTGGCTGCAGAGTAGAGTTACAGCTCTTCTAAAAAGCAGCCACCCCTCACCCTCCTCCACCCTCGGCCCCCTCCTCTGCTGACCTCTTTCTGTAAAGCACGAGGCCAGCTGGTAATGTTTAGAGCTGCAGGGTCTGATCACAGACCCGGACCCTGAAGAAAGAGAACGAGAGAGAGAGTGATATAGAAAGAGGAAGAGACGGGGACAGATTTAGAGGGGGAGGATAAATTCAGTTCTCTTGGTTTCATTTTCTCTTCCTCACTCTTTTATTTTAAAACTCAAACCTCTGACCTGTGCTGAACATTTGTGCTTAGCCCCCCTGTAATATTTATATTTCTGTCATGGCTGCAGATCCCACAATGCTTTGCTGCTCCACAATGGTACTTACTCATGTTGTCTTTGTGCTCTCATGGGATGTGACGCCGCTGTGACATGGAGCAATAATGCATTTATGCTGTTGCATTATTGAGATATGTCCAGATGTTTCCCAGGTGTTGACTCTTCTAAGTTATCTAAAAACAGACATTCATGTCGAGTTATTTCATCTGTTAAAAACTGTTCCAATTCAGCGCGTCAGTCAGACTGTTGCATGCATTCAAACAAATCCTGCAGGGTTTGTGGAAATAGATTGATTGAAGTGAGGATGTATTTGTATCAGACTCCTCGGAAAGTTGCAGGGCTCTATTTGATGGCGTAAAGCACGCTGTCAAAACAAGTGGCACAAAGTGATTTTAAGGCGTGTCCGACTACGCTTCTCTATTTACATGGTGATAAATCTGGACGCCAAGTGAGACGCTGGGCGCACCGAGGTTGGATTTAGTCGCTTGATTATAAATGGGTGTGTTTGGGGAGTAACATGAATCAAACCAATCAGAGTGTCAGCTCTCATTCCCTTTAAGAGCCAGGTGCCTGGCGCATTGATATTCACACGGTAGATTTCAGTCTGTATTCTGAAATAGATCAAACTCGAGACGGATCACTTCACTTCTGTCCTTTCGTTGTGTCTCTAAACACACACAGGGCACGATATGAAATCTGTTGATGGCGGACTGAAGACAAGTTTCACTGAAATATTCCCACACATTTTCTCCACATGAGGCACAAAAGCTTAACTTCATCAACTATTAGAAACTCTAGTCAAGCAGACAGGACAGGATCTGTGTTACCTAATGTTCTCAACATTACATAAAGTTAGGCTTTAACGGTGTGTAACGGACACTGGACAGTCTGTTTTAACGTCTCTTTACTTGACTGTCAGTGGCACTCCAAGTTATGTAGACATGAAATTATAAATCCAACTCTGAGAGCATGCGAGTGTGTGTGCTTCTGTGTGTTTGTGCGTGTATCAGACACACTGGAGCAGGCGTGTATGAAGGAGAGCTCGGTGTTGGTCAGCCCTCTGTCGCTTAAAACACAAACCTAAATGCATCAGCATATTTACTGATATTAAACTGTGCCTGTGTGGGGAACAAGCTCAGTAGAGGTGTTTTGTGAACTCGCTGATGTGTGCCCATCTTTGTCATTTGTCTTTTAAATATCAGGAATGTAGTGCGGCACAGACTTTGGACTTCAGACTTTAGGTTGTCTTAAGGTGCAGTTAATGAGGAATGTGTCCCCTGTGCGCCTGAACACAACCCATTTTCAGACAAACACAGCCCTGGGTGCTAACAGGGGCGCAAGTTCCTTTGCTATTAGAACAACGTGAGTGCTGGTTGTGTCATCAACCTCAACTCCTCATTTTCTTACCGCCTATCACGTTCAGGGTCGCAGAGGGCTGGAGCTGATCCCAGCTGTCATTGGGTGAGAGGCGAGGTCACACCTGGACAAGTCACCAGTCAATCACAGGGCTGACATAAAGAAACAACCAGTCACACTCACACCCTGACTGATATTTTCTGCAAACTGCAACCCCCCCATACTCCCCTCGCCACTCTCCCTGCTGCTGCTGCTGCTGCTGCTGCGTGTTGAATTACTCCACATGAAGGTCTGAGAAGTCTGTTTTTTTCTGATTGTTCAGAGGAAACAGAGGAGGGAGTCTTAACTTATTCATTTGTTCTCATGCTGCCGCAGCCTAAAGAGGAGCAGGAGGATACGGGGAGTCGATGAGTGCTGGGGTAACCATGGAAACGCTTTAGTGGAGGGGAACTCAGGAGTTGTGACCCCGTGGGACCTGTGTGCAGGCCCCCCCTCCCACACCTCGTTGTTCCTCCTCTGCTTAACTCCTCAGATGATGTCACACTCAGCCGCACACACTGTTATCACTTTAAACACCTGACCTCACCCGTGCCTCCTCCCTCGCTCCTCGCACAGTCTGATGACTCTTTTTTGACTCAGCAGCCCAAAGAGGCTGACTGACCACGAGACGTCCCAGATGGGGAGGGATGAAGGGGGCTAGGGAGGTGCCGAAGGGGGACACAGGAGATAGTTTAACTCAGCTGGGAGTCTTTCACCGCTCAGATGCTCCGGCTCAGAGAAACATGAGCTCTGCAGAAGCGCTTCAGCTCACACACACTTTAGAAACTTTGTTTTTAATAAACATTTTCATCTAAGAAATCAAAAAATATTAAAAATGTTCACACTAAAAATGTGCAGGTCATCATTTATCACAAGAGAAATCGTATATTATTATCAGGCTTTTACTTCTGAGGTCAGCCCGTGTTAAATGGATGTGTATAAAACAGAGCTCTTTTACATGATGATGATAAAAGGCTTTCATTCATAATGTCCCACTCACAGTTTATGTGCCTCTGCCATTAACTGCCATTACAGGCTTCATTAAACTGTCTGATTTTTCAATGGAGTCTGGCAGGATGTTCTAGCTCTGCATGCCTGAATAGACAGAGTGCAGCAGGCTTTGATTCATGTTCGTTAATCACCATTAAAAGGAGTCAAAAAGCCTCTTTATTATTCCTGAGCTTTAATTCAGAAAGTGCAGACTCACAGATCAGAGGCTGACCTTTGCAAGGATGTCTGGGCTTGTTTTCACGCCCGGCGGCCATGTTGGAGCAGGCGTCTGTGGCTCTGTTGACACAGCCGGTTTATCGAGCCCCGAGGAGGCGAGAAGGAGACGGATAGAAAGGAGAGAGCGACTGAGGGGAGGTGGGCGGGGGGGTGACTCACTGATATCATTGCACTCCTATGTCACAGAGCGGACAGCAGAGACACAGCAGAGCTCGTCCACAGACACCGAGTCTGGCTCTGATGGAAACGTATGGACATGTATGGAGAGAAGTGAAGCTGCTCTGTTCTCCTCTGATCATAATATTTACTGTCAACTCCTCGCTGACTGTTATGTCTCAGGGATGACCTGTTGTACTTATAAACCTGTACGACACAAAGAAACTTAAATCACAGCAGCACGAGTCAACGTTTATGTGTTTACAGAATCTTTCATGATGGTTCAGCTTCTTGCAGCACTCTCCCTTGATTTGCAGCGTTTTTCACTTGTTGCATTTGTTTTGGACTTCTGCATCTGCTCTTGTAGTAATATCGTTTCTGACTTTGCTGCATGTTTTTGCTAATGTAAGTCGTTTCGGTCGTTGCAGGTCAGTTGCCCATGTCGGACACCTTAGCTCCGTTTCCACCAAGCGGTCTGGTTCAGTTCTTTCCGGTACACATTTATTGGCGTTTCCACTTTCAAAAGTTGGGAATGTAGTAAAATAACTGATCCGTACCGCCTTACTCTTTTGATACCCTTCTGTTAGGGTGCCAAGGGTACCAATCCCACCTTGGTTGGAGCTAGACACATTGCAGTCCGTTGATTGGTCGAACGAATCTTCACTTACTATGTGACAGCGGTAATAAAGGACAAACACAAAACGCACAATGTTTAAATATCCTGTGGATTTTGAGAGAGTCATTTCAAGGCTTTGTTTGTTTTTTGCAACTATTGTCAGCGCGGAGCTCCGCCCCATGGATGACCTCAGAGATACAGACCTTCCTAGGAATCATTGGTTTTTGTTTACTGGGTCACATTCTTCTTCTTTGTTGAATTTATTGGCTGTCTACATTACTGTATGTCGTGCCGCTGTGATTTAGTGATGTGTAAGGGTACGGTTGGCTGTGGGAATGCAGGTGAGATCAGGATTTGCCGTACAAAACCGTACTGAACAAAACCGGACCTCTTGGTGGAAATGGGGCTCTTTGAAACACGGCCTCAGTGCTGCACTCACGGCTCTCTCTTTTGGAAATAGTTCAACTTTTGGAAGTCAGTAAACAGCTGTGCTCTGTATTTTTAAGCAAATGTTAAAATAATGACGTTGTGTTTTTGTCAGGGAGAACTGTCAGCTGCAGTTACAGATTCTGTACTTTACTAAGCATTAAACCTGTAAGACATGGAGAAGACTTTAACAAAGCACCTTCACAGCAGCTTTAAACATTTCTGCACTGAGAGTTCAGATTGAGATGTTAGAGCCATGTAGGAGTGTTCACTCTGTGTCTCTTTATAGCCACGCTGTAAGAGACTGTCTTCTTCGGTAAAGTGTCGGGGGTGTGCTGAGGAAACAGAACCGTGTCTCAGAGCAGCTCGGGCCTGTTTACAGTAAACTGCTGATGGTCTAACACTGCGAGTCTTTATGTCTGCGGCTCAGCGGGGGATCGCAGGATTCACTTGTGCAAGCAAAGGTCACGAGCGCTCACACACACAGTGAACTTGACCCCATGTGACTGAAAGAGTGTCTGTGGGGGGAGTAGAGCACATGATGGATGTGCTGTAACATCTTCTTCCAGAGAGGCTAATGTTCAGACAGGAGTTACATTGTTTAAAACACAGTCTCTGTGATTCTGATTGAATTCTGACTAAAGGGTGTCAATGAACTCCTGAGAACTAGACAGGTGAAGGGTTCAGGTGAAACTTCTAACCTATCAGATTAAAGCTCTGGCTGTCAGCAGTTAGCTCCTCTGATATTCACTTTATGCAGCTTGTTAAGAAGCTAACATGCAATTAGAACAATGAGGGACTTGAACATTTCTCTTAGACCCCATGTCCACCTCTCTGTGCACTCAGGAGCTCTTGTATGAAGCGTTTGTGCGCTGGAAGGGAAGTACTACACGTCCGTCCTGTCTCTATGACAACAGTCTGTCGACAATGTCCGCTGTATGACCGACACTGCTTTTTGCTGCATGTTTTTTAATTTGAGATCGTTTTTACTCCAGCAGGTATGGAGCAAAGAGGATATGGGTGCAAGACACGATCCATAGGTGGCAAAATTACGGGGAATATCATACATTTGGAAAAGAGCGCTGGTGACATCAACTAAGAGTTTTTCGTTCTAAGAGTTGAACATTTTTTTAACTCGAAGCTCTCGGAGCAGCCGCACAAGAAAGGCAGAGCGCTCGGGAAAAGACACTTAGAGATGCGCTTTTTCTCCGGGCAGCCACCCGCTGCTGCAAACGCTCTCTCCTCAATAAAAACAATTTAAAAAAGACACTGTTGCTCAGAAAAAAACGCTAGGTGGACACGGGGCCTAAGCTGTTTGTAAAAATGAAAACAACTGCAGAGAGTGTAACTCCAAAAAGAAAGAGAGAAACGTCTTTTCATCTCTTTTTCCCTCCGTCTTTTCAAATAAGCTCTCAACAAATAAATGAATGTATGACAAACTCTTAACGAGCTAACAAGCCAGGGATAGTGAGCACAGACACAGATTGCTGCTCAGTGGTGCTAACAGATAATATAACAGAAGAATTTGACTGACTGTAAAGTGGAGCATGTCTTTAAGTGTTTCTCAAACATTTCCTGACTGTTTGTCTCAGCTTGCATGAAGCACCAGATGGTTTGCATTCAAAACTGATTCATCACATCAACAGATTCAGGCAGTGTGAGGTAACCTGTCACTCACAGTTCAGTTACATAAATAACTGTCAGTGCGCGCCATCATCCTGTGAAATCATCCCAGACACTTTGGCGCTCTTAAAAAAAAGCCACGAGAGGAATTCTGTGAAACTTTCGCAATATTCTGATCTGTGAGAACTCGTAGGAATAACTCGTAAATCTCGGTATTTTTAGACTTGACCCCCGAGATTTATGTGCTGCTTTCATAATTGATTCCAGGCAGTTTATCTTCAGTTCATTACACAGCAGAAGATGACCCCGTACTGCTGGAGAATCTCCTCATGTTGGGCTCATTTGCATTTTTATCTCCCATTATGCACATGTGTGAGACGGCCAAGCCTCCGAGGGTTGTATCAGTGTGATGGTGTTGGACTCTGTCGTGTAGTTGTGGCTCACCGAAGGCGTCGGGATGAAAAACATGCAAGTTGATGAAACTCTCTGTGAGACAGCAGGAAGATGAAAACGTGAGGTTTGTTCGATTTCGGGGATGTGGACAAAAAGTTTCCTCGTCATTCTGTTAGAGTCATGTCTAATCACTGGAGATCCATTGATCGCTGGTGTCTTTGAGCTAGCGGCAGAAACACATCCCGTCAGGAGAAGGAGTGCGATGGATCATGAATATTCATGTGTGTGTGAGTCGGACACTCTGTCAGAAGGATTTATCTCTGCAGAGGACAAGAGGGGGTCTGATCTGACACACAGAGGACAGCCTGCGTCCATGAATTAGCCGTTTACACAACACAGATATCGGAGATGGCAGTGCGTCTCTGTTTCAGTGTCTTGTGGCGACATCCTCCGCAAATGTGAAATAATCTGTTATTGTTTCTGGCAGTGAGAAGGGAAGCTGCTCTCGTGTGAAGGTCATAAACTTCACGGTCCTTTTCTTCATATCTCAAGTCAAAGTTTTTATTTAGATCGTTGCTAATGTAATGGGCAATTCCTGTCTTTCTGAGCCTGGGCGGTATTATTATTCATGTTATGTTTTCTAAATGACTGACAGGTACAAAAGGTTTCAGAAATACTTCAGTTTTTTGCTTCAGCCTGCAGCAGTGAAACAGGCTGGAACGGCTGCAACATCATCCTTGATGGATCAAAGTGCGACCACATAAATTAACGCTCACGTCACTGACGGTCTCAGATTGTTTTAGACTGTAATGGCTGCAACCAAATCCTTGACAGTCCACTAAAAGTTGTCGTTCTTATCTCTGACAGGCTCAGTTTGTTATTCTGACTTCTGGTGTTGTAGTACTCGAAATCGGTCTTCTTGAGACCACTTTTTGAAGATCTCGTCTCGAAATCAAAAAGCATTTTTACTCGGTCTTGTCTCGGTCTCAGACTGGAAGGACTCTGGGTTTTGAAGACCGTTCAAGACCGCCACTGATAGGCCTCTTTCTCACGCCATCACTGTGATTAGAAGGAAAACACCTCTTTCTAAAAGAACAAATAACTTAAATCTATTCATAATTAGATTTGTATCCCCCGGTTACGGTCTCAACCTGCCCGGTGTTACGGTCTAAGTGAGTGACACGCCCGCTGATGATAATTTTTCAGTGATATTTATGGTCTTGGTCTTGACATGGAGCCCTCTGGTCTCGGGTATGTCTTGTTCTCAATTAGTGTGGTCTTGACTACAACACTACAGACTACATTACAGAGGAAGACCGTTTTGTTACAGAGGAAGATGATTTTTTTAACCAGAAACAGCTGTTACATTCCTCTCTTCTAAGACGCCAGACTCCATTCCGTCATTTTGACCTCACAGAACACAGGAGTTGTTGATCTACTGCCTATGGTGGATCCAATCTAACCACTTTAACCAAACTGACTAACTTCTTGATGTAGCTTGAGTCCCGTAGACTCGCAAACTCTTTTGTTCTTGCCTGTGGAATCAGGCAGGGATTACATTGAAGCCACAACAGCCTAAATCAATCTACTAAAGCAATTCAGAAACAGTACCTTTTAGTGACTGAGAGAGACTATGGTTGTCATGGTAACGGAATTTTAGACGTAGAAATGATACTCAAAGACAATAGAGATTCCTGCTTCAATACCAAGCTGGCATGCTTGAATGCAAGATGGTGGCAGGCATGTATGCAGAGGCTCGATACCCTCTTAACTACTCGTGACTACTACAATGACAGATAAACTTCCTTAAGTCCTTACACCATGGCAAGAATTTGGGTAATTTTGTGTTTTGATCAACAAAATTGCAGACAAACTCCTGCACATGCACACTGTCTAAAATTCACAAATACATCAGAGAGCTCACCATCTTTGGCTTGCTGAAGCTTTTAGTTAAAAATAAGACTTAAGGTGTGCCGGAGGCCTAGTGGTTATGACGAGCGCCCCATGTGCAGAGGCTGTAGTCCTCGTCGCAGCAGCTGTGTGTTGGAATCCGACCTCAGGTTTCCCTTTAATATCCCGTGTTATAAGTAGCATTATTAACAGCTGAGGAGCTAGCTTATCACGGTGTAACGTTAGCTCTCCTGGCTGCAGTGAGGAGTGAAGGAGCTCCACATTCAGAGCTCACTTTATGCACACTTTAATAATTCATGAACAATAAGGAACAGGAAATGAATCTTGTCTTCTGTCCTGACCTCCTGTCCTCTCCTGACCCAGAGTATTTCTGTCTCGTCTCTTCCAGGAGGACTACGACCGTCTCAGGCCGCTGTCCTACCCCATGACTGACGTCTTCCTCATCTGCTTCTCGGTGGTGAACCCCGCCAGTTTCCAGAATGTGCGTGAAGAGTGGGTGCCCGAGCTGCAGGAGTATGCACCCAGCGTCCCCTACCTGCTCATCGGCACCCAGGTGAGAGCTCCTACACTCTGCTCACAGCACAGGATATTACGCTCATCTGCCCCTTTTATTCATGTATACTGTATGTATAATGTCTGAATAATCTGGAGAACAATGTGATATTCTTCCCTTTCCTCTGTTATTTCCGCTCGTGTAACGTGTTGTAACTTGGATGAGGATCAAGATTTTGTGCCGAAAATCTTATATCCTGGTTCTTATGCAAAAAAGAAAATGGTGTTGGTGTTTTTGCCTTTATTGGATAGGACAGCTGAAGAGAGACAGGAAGTGTTGGGAGGAGAGAGTGGGGGGATGAAATGCAGCAAAGGGATGAGTTCAGATACGAACCCACAGCCGCTGTGACAAGCACTATAGCTTCCGTATATGGGGGCCATGGCATAAACGCTAGGCTATCGGCGCTCCAAGTCATGTCTTTTTTTCACATGAGCCCCACTTCCAACCTCTCCAACTGTTAGCCCTGCTATCACGCGGGGGGAAGAGAGACGTCCCGCCTACTCAGGGACGCTGTTGTCGAAAGAGTAAAATGGAAGGGTACAGTAATGGACTTCCAGACCGAGGAAAATACTTGTTTTGTCTAAAATTATTAAAAGAAGTAAGAACGACACTGACATGTTGTCTATGTATTTGTGCTTTTTAGACAGCGTGCAGGGGTTTGCCTGCAATGTTTGATATTTAAAAGAAGAAACGACCCAATATTTGGCGCCTAGGACTTGTGTGTGTGTGTGGATGCTTAGCATCCAACAATGCATGCAAGTAGGAGCTGGTCGTAATCAGTAGCTTAACATGACAAACGTTACTCCACAGCTCTAGTTCTGTAGTCTAAAGCTGTAAACTTCAGCCTGGTGTACACTGTGCAGTTGTATAAAAGTTGTGGCAGAATGTCAGCTCAGACTCAATCGTTTACGACGTACAACCAGAGCTCACGATTTATGTGCTCACACTGAATGACCCGACTGTCGGACCCGACCTGAGAGCTCACAGCAAAACAGCAAAATAGAAGCATGCATAAGAACTGAATGAGAACAAATACAGACACTATTTAATGCTGGATAATCAATGTGTATGTAAATATCTGGGGCTGCATGGTGATGCAGTGGTTAGCTCTGTCCCCTCACAGTGAGGAGGTTCCTGGTTTGAATCCCCGTCTGACAGGAGCCTCTCTGTGTGGAGTTTGCATGTTCTCCCCGTGCATGTGTGGGTTCTCTCCGGGTACTCCGGCTTCCTCCCACAGTCCAAAGACATGCTCGTTAGGTTGACTGGTGACTCTAAATTACCTGTAGGTGTGAATGTGAGTGTGGCTGGTTGTCTGTCTCTATATGTCAGCCCTGTGATTGGCTGGCGAACAGTCCAGGGTGTTACCCCGCCTCTCGCCCAATGACAGCAGGGATCAGCTCCAGCCGTACCACGACCCCGAACGAGGAAAGTGGTAAAGATAATGGATATGTCTACAACAGGGTCAAAACTTTCACATCTTAAAGTGCCATGAAAGAATTTATACTATTATAGAAATCTGAACCAGTTTCAGTGTAAAGTTAATACAAATATATATAAAGAAAATGTTCAGACATTTTAAGGCATAAAGAAACAGAGAGGGATTTACATTGGACCTCCAAATCTGCCCGGTAACATCAGAACTCCACATCTAGATTTGATTTTCTCCCTCAGGCTGATCTCTGCCTTGGAGTTTATCGTTGAATCAGACATTTTAAACCAGAAATTAACTCGTAAAAAAGAAGCTAAAGCTGAGCTCATGTCTCATAATCTTCATTCAACTCATGTAGACGTTAACAGACGACGTTAATCCTGAGTGTTAGCTTCTTTATAAGACTTAAAACCATCTAAAAATATCAAATGTCCTCCGAGGAGAGAGCCTTGTGGGTGATTTTTAGGTCCGTGTTCCCTGGCAACCAAATGCCAGAGCAGGCGAGGCCCGGCGGGGATGAAGAGGAGGATGAAGATGGCGTGGGTGTCTGATTTATCTTCTGTCAGCTGATGTTTACGGAGAATCTCCCAGTTTCTCTCTCTGCTCAGCTGGACGCTCCTACACACACACACACACGCACACACACACACACACACACACACACACGCACACACACACACACACACACACACACACACACACACACACACACACACACATCAATCAGGAGGAGGTTAATGAAGGTCGCTCGCTGTGAGGTAGTGAGGGAGATTTCATTTATCATAACTGTTGTTTCACAGACACAGGACGAGTTGTGTTGTGATGAAGAAAGAGAGAGAGAGAGTGAGGAACTTTGTGGTCGGCTGTGAAATGTTTTTGCACAACAGCAGGAAGTGT
The DNA here is from genome assembly GCA_020745685.1 of Tautogolabrus adspersus. NCBI lineage: Eukaryota > Metazoa > Chordata > Actinopteri > Labriformes > Labridae > Tautogolabrus > Tautogolabrus adspersus. The sequence goes on along the minus strand of CM036541.1, from coordinate 2,899,804 downwards.
GACAACATGTTGTCAGGATCAGTAAAACACACAGTCAGTTATACGGTTATGGATGTGTTTGGGAGGAAGGTGTTGTAACAGCTCGGGTTGTCAAAACATCACATTTTCAAACTGATACGATTCTAGTAAAAATTAAATCATATCGATACCTGTTTCGCTACCACGACAACAAACGTAGAAGTCTTAAGCACAAAATACTGGAGCATTTATTGTTTCCAAAAACTTGCAGGCAAACTCCTGCCCCCTGTCTAAAATTCACAAATACGTTGGCAACATTTTGGTACCAAAACTTTGCCAACGTACTTGTTAAATTTGAACAGCGCTCTCTCTCTCTTTCTTTCTCTCACAGCAGCTTGTGGTTAAAAATACGACTGAAGAGCTGTAGTTTTTTAAAGCTTTGGTACGTTTCAATATATTTGATCTCTAAAATAACGGAGATTGTGTCATGTTTTTAAATATGTGGTATCAAAAAGTATCAGAGTACGATCATTTTAAACCACCTGAGTACGTTTTATGGTGCAGAATCTGACAGCAAGTCGATAAAAACCTGACTAAGGGTTTAAAGGTCTCCCCCAAAAATTCAACAAGTCTGTCTGTGGCATTGTAAACAAGGCATGGTTGTTCAAAAGTTTAAAAGTGGGGCGCTGGATAGTCTAGCGGTTATGTCATGAGACCCATGTACAGAGGCTTTAGTCCTCGTTGCAGCGGGTTTGACTCTGACCTCGGCCCATTGCTGCACTTCATCCCCCACTCTTTTCTCCAAACGTTTCCTCTCCAGCTGCCTTTGCTACTAAAGGCAAAATGGCCCCAAAATGTGTTTAAGAAAAAGTTCCCATCTGGATCAGAATGATCTGGATTTGGGAATCCACTTTTTTTCCTTGTCACGGATCACATGATCCACCTCATGAACCACATGAAAACTGGATAGGATCACCGATACAGATACAGACTAAAGCAGTGGTTCTCAAACTGTAGGGTGCGACCTCAAAGGAGGGCGTAGAGACATGATAGGGGGAGGGTGCTGGAGGCCCTGGTGGGGGCGTGGCCAGGGGGTGGGCTCTGCTTGTGATCTGTTTGGCCATCCAAGGTGCTTTTCCAAAATTACGTCCCCTCATTTTCAGAGCGAGCTGCAGACACATTTTTTCACTCCAGCGATACTTTTCCCTCCGGTCAAATTTCTGCATGAAGTCGGGATGAGCTGATGTGTGAACGCAGCAGGAAAATTCGCTGCAACATGTGGGTTCATGCACGTACTGACACCTTTATTTACTATATTTCCTTTTTGCGACTATGTTCCTCTCCGCTCATCAAAGTGTCGGACTCTGTTACGTCATCGGCCGTCCACCTGCCGTCCTTTTAAAAAATATATATAGTCACCTGCTGTGAGGTGCATGTGGGAATAGGGAAATCAGGAAAGACTTCAGGGGCAGTCTGTCCGAAATCAAGGATGCATGTGTGAAAACAGCTATAGAGTCTCTGCAGGAGCTGCTCACTGAGCTTACACATGTAGATCTTCTGTTTGAGGCAGGTTTCCAAAGTCTTCAATGTTCCCTCGGTTTTATCTGGGCCCAGTTTTCTTCATGGTTCAAATGGACAAGACTGAAAAAGCAGTTTCCCCTTAACAACTTGTGTTCCTCGGATGTTTTGTGGTGGAGCTTGGAGGGCTGAGAGCCGAGCTGCCGATCATCGTAGCTTACTAGCTGACTAAAAAAAAAAGGAAAGATTTACGGTTGATCATGAGGATGAGGTCAAACAGAACAAAAGATGCCTCTTGGAGATGAGTTGATAAAATGAAAAAAGTAGAGGTTTCATACTGAGCAGAAAAGTCTCTCTCTCTTTTTTTCAGATTGACCTTCGTGACGACCCTAAGACCATGGCCAAACTCAACGACATGAAGGAGAAACCCATCGCCACAGAGCAGGGACAGAAACTCGCAAAGGAGGTACGTTTATCCTCCTGAAACAGCGACGTTATCTGGAGCTCACGGTTGATTTCCAGGGTTGTAACGGCTCCAGCTGGATTCCTGCGTGTTGATTAGATGCAGGAATGTCTCTGTAGGAATTTCATCTCTTCAGAGAAATGTCTGGAATCAAACCTCTGCAGATTCTTTACTCTAAACGAGTCCAGCAAATATTCTGGGTCAACATGCCGGTCCAGCAGAGTCCGAGCCTGCAGGACGCAGAACCCACATGTGGTCTGAGATTAATCCTTTCTGTCAGGCTGAGAATAAAGGTCAACTGTTCAAACAAACTGCACTTGTTTAGAGGTTGATCTCTGTGCAGATTCAGAGACTAAAGAAAGGATTTTAAAAGCATTCTTGTTACTCCGGGGGGGTTATGACGTTTTTGGAGGACACAAGGGTCCATTAGATTATATTTAAATTCTGTCATTTTAGCGACTTTCTTCAATTTGAGCCACATTATTTCTCTGACCCAGAGAGAAAGTGGGGATGGTTGGTGGCACACATGCAGCTTCAATTTCCTTTAACGTCTGACCTTTTCTGAGCAGCTTAGCTCCACTGTTCTTGAGACATGACCCTGACTTTGTTACGGATATGTTTTGTAATATCACCAACATCGACTACCTGCCTCGTTGTTATATTTCCTGTGTAATGTTGGAACCAGAAATAGTTGCATTTTAGTTGTGGGGGCCATGTGGTAGGGTAGCTGGTATCGGAGTGGTCATAACCTGGAGCTTGCATGTAAAAGGCCTGGGTCTGTTGAAGGTGGCAAGTACTCAGGTACCGTGCCCGAGTCCGCTTGAAGAGGTGGTCTCGGGCACGATTCATGTGAACTTGAGTACGATCCGCAAGAGATGTGAACACAAACGTGCTCAAACAAGGAAATGGACCGCAATTCTAAATGGCTCCTGTCGCTTTTAAAACCATCATAATCGCGCAGCATGGGTCCATTTCATCCTCTGAGCTGCACGGTAGATGTGAAAGTAGAAAGAGGGTCGTCTCAGTAATAACAAAAACAACCACAGTTAGCAGAATGGACTCATGCTGCATTCATGTGCTGCTCAGGACGGTCCAAGTTTTTCGACTTAGGAAGTCGTTCTTCCGACTTCAGTGTGTTCACATGAGTTCAGTTCGGAAAGTCGGAATATTGTAACAACAGCACAAAACAGCGTTGATGCTACGAAGAGGATCTGTGAAATGTAACTGTTAAAATTTATATTTGAGCAAAAAGTTGATGTGATATACATGAATTAATTAAAAGTATGTTAACATTAACAAAACATATTTTGCCCCCCATTTGACGACGATTCTGACGTCAAGTCGGGAATCGTCTAATTCTAATTCTTTCCCGAGTTTCCGAGTGGTTGTTCCGACTTTAGCAGGTGTTCATTTGCATTTTACAACTCAGAAACTCGTTTTTCCGATGTGTCTGACACCACATGAATGCACCATCAGTCCTCGAGTGGTTGCCATGGTTGCTTCTTCTTTCTGCTGTTTGGCGGTTTCGCAAACCAACTGTGTGCATACTGCCACCTGCTGTATCGGAGTGTGTAAATATGCACGTGTACTCAGGCACCGAATGATGTGACTCATGTGAGTGCAGACGAACGGGGGAGAGTGGAGGGGGGAGCAGTTGTGCTCGGGCACGGTACTAAAACAATCGTGCCTGATGTGAAAAGCCCTGTGTGAAAATGTTACACCTTAATTTGACCGTTAAAAAAGCACAGGGAGTTTCTGTGACCGTCTGTCCTGTCTTGTCTTCCCTGCAGATCGGTGCGTGTTGCTACGTTGAATGTTCAGCGCTGACCCAGAAGGGCCTGAAGACGGTGTTCGACGAGGCCATCATCGCCATCCTGGCTCCAAAGAAGAAGAAAGGAGCTCTGAAGAGAAGGCTGGGACCTCGCTGCATCAACTGCTGTCTGATCACGTGATACAGAAAAAACCCCAGAGATCATTCAGCTGCCGACCGTAAACCAAACCTGGACTGAATGCAAGAAAAAATGCACAAAACAGAGGACTGAAAAGGACGAAAACAAGAGCCACTTTAACGCAGCGGCGCTCTTCAAAGACGTTTACTCCCTCTCCTGCTTTCCATCGGGGGGGGAGAGGATGCAGTTTACTACCAAAGGAGCACAAAACCCAGTCAGTCAAGACTTTCTGCCTCCAAAGTACCTTCTTTTATAACCATTTTTAATCATTTTCATGTGCAGAGTTGTCCTAAGCTGTAATTCAAGACATTTCAGTTCAAAGAGAAATGTGACATTTTTCATAGTACCAGTGCAGATGTGCAGACGTTCAGATCAGGAGCCTGCAGCTGATAAATAATGAGAGGCTGACTTCAGTGACACTGTGACAGAAAACATTTCTGGACATGACGGCCCGAGTTCTCCGTTGGCCTCAAGAGTCCGCCTCTGATTATGTGTCAGTTGAGGATCTGCAGATTTACCCACACAGGTGCTCTGCTTTGTGCGGGGAAACAACAAAAGCTGAACTCATTTTGGACCTAAGACTTATTATTTTAAAGTTTGAGAGTCTTGTTTCTGCCTTATTAACCTGTTTTTATTTTTGCAGTGTGGCATGAACAAACATACTGTGAGCTAGGAGGAGGCTGAGGTCTCTTCGACAGGAAGTGAAGACGTTTATTATCCATCTTTAAAATATATATTATACAGAATTTATGAGTCTATATCTCTAAAAGTACAGATGCTTTATTCAGCGCAGATATTATTTGCCAACTTATAGCTTTTTTTTCCTTTTGATTTTGTTAAACTACAGTAATGTTTTATCCTTTTATCACCTTGAAGAAGTTTTAGAAGAGAAGAAGAAAGATTATATATCCCACATCCAAAGAAACGTGTCTCTAAAGTCTGGAGGGCTGAGGCTGTGTTCAGGCGAAATGAAGCACATTTTCTCTCTGGGCTGATTTTGTAAGTTTGACTGCAGGATCATTCGTGTTCGTCTGCAATGATTGAGAACAACCAGAGAATATTGAGCCTTACAGATACACAAGAAAACTAAACCCTGAGATCATGACGTCATCTGGACATTCAAACCGTTCAGTTTGATTCCCCTCCTTCTATGAACACTGTGTTTGGATTAATTTGACTGAGCTCTGTCTTACTAAAGCACTTTGAAACTAAAGGAAACCGATTTTACTGTGATTGAATCACAATAATCAGGCTGAAAGGATGCTGAAATAACTAGATGATGGAGCAGCTTTGTAAACAGTTTGAATTCTACAATTCATTTATTAGACGCTTTAATCCAAAGCGACGCACATCAGAGAATAAGAACAACACAAGCAAGGATCCAGAGAGGAGGAAACAACATCAGGAAGTGCAAACAAACAGCTTTACGTCTGATTGGACACACAGGTGCTGACAGGAAGTGACCAGAGGGAGAGGGCAACTTCGACAGCTGTTCAAGAGAGTTCTGATCAGTATGAAAACCATCCTAAATATCATCATCAAAATCATTAAGATCGTAGGTGTTCATAAAGAGCTGGGTCTTTAGCTTTTTCTTAAAGGTGCATAGGGACTCTGCAGATTGAATGGAGTTTGGTAATTGGTTCCACCACCAGGAGGCGACAGAGGAGAGGAGTCTAGGTAGAGACTTGGGGACCTGTTGTGAAGGTTGGATCAGACGCCTTTCATTGGCAGAGCGTCTAGAGAGTGTAGGTAAGGAGCAGAGTTTGAAATTTGATGCGAGCAGTAACTGGGAGCCAGCGGAGGGAGATGATTAGTTAGTTGTGTCTGCAAGAAGAGAAGACAACACGTCTTAAAATGCTTGTTTTTTAAATGGAGTTTGGCTCATCCTCACTGCATGTGCTTTAGTGACACACCATCACGCAAATGTCCCACGAGGTATCAGTGCATTAACACTGATTGAAGGTTTCGTAGCATCACGTGAAAAATGTGCTTCCTTTTTTCGTCTGAACACACCTCAAAGTGACCCAGCTATTAGTTCTAATGCAAAACATGAAGCACAGTCAAATACACTTTATTTTCAAGGAAAGACAAAGCACATTCCTCGGCTTATAGCTCTGTTCATCTACAGGAAAATAACGCTGATTGAAGCACAGGAAACAAACGGATCCATCCGGCACAAACAGGAGCGAAGCACACTGACCACGCACAATCCAACAGGGTCGCCTATGAAACGTCTACGAAATGTAAACTGTAGATATGAACCAATGGAAAGATATCTCTGTTCACTCCTGACAGGCATAATAAGTTTTAGGCACATTTGGTGGTAGGTGTTAGGCTTGAATGCTGCAAGGCAGGTCACACTAAAGAAAGAGCGAGCAGGTCAGGGTAGAGAGGAGATCAGAGCAGATCGATGAGTCAATTAAACAAAAACCTTCACCCAGGAGAGAAGAACTCTGATTTAATCCAAGAGCAAACTAACCTGCAAACCTTTCACCACATTTCTGACATGTTTTTTAGATTCTTCATAAAAAACACAGAATCTATCGGGAGGTACGGGACTGTAATTTGTTATCAGAGGTGTTCCGGTTTGAGTTTGTGGCACAAGTATCACTAGTAATGTTTCGACCGGCATTTCAAGTGTGCAAGAAAACAGATTGTGTTGAGAGCAGGCAGAACACAATCCATCATAATGCAATCCACTAGGTTTATAAACGGAAATCTGTGCAGCCAACAATCTTTATGTCGCTTCTCAAGTTACCAGTCGGACTTTAAACAAAGGCGATGCACTGAAAAGGAAGTTTTGGAGAATGATGCATTCAAGGAGGTCGGGAAATCTAAGCCTTTGTTGGCTTCAGTGGCAGCGTCAAGTAAAAAATGTTTGATGTAGAACAGATTGTTCGCTGCTCTGATTCAGACGTCTGTTTATAAATCATCGATGGGAGCCTGGATGTCATAACTCCTGCTGATACATGATTGGTCGATACTTCTCAGACTTCAAATGTACTCCAGACTCCTGTTTACAGATTCTACATACAAATGTAGAATCTGTAAACAGGCATTAATAGTCAGACGATACCTGATGGGGTCAGAGATTGCCGACACATGAAGGAACAAACCTCTAGTTTCAGTTTGGACATCAAACTGATTTGGTTTATTAAAAGATTATCTTAAAGTTTTAAAACAACAACTCAACATTGATCATTGATTTTCAACAGGGATGTTAACATTCAGCCCATGATGCTGCAGTGACTTTCTACAGATTTCATTTTCAAGCAACAATCTCAAATCTATCTTAAATCTAAAGCTGTTTTCACGTATGCACGCTTGAACATTTCTGGAGAATATTTTTTGTTAAACTGCCCCTGAAGTCTTCCAGAGCTGCATATTCACACACGTTGCTCACAGCTTGATGTTTACCCAGTTGACAGGAGGCATGACATAACGTCGCTGTAGAAATCTATCCAAGATGGTGGACGAAGCGACAGAGTCAGACACTACACTATAATGACGGTTTTTGCCTTTATATCAATGCTGTGTGTAATTGGATGTATAGAACCAGAGGAAAAGAACATGCTGACAAACAGGAAACTTAATGCAGCAGTTTCATTAGGTACTTGGAGAACGAGCTGTGTGCATACAGTCTATGGTCGTGCATATGACCGGTTGCAGGGAATAAACGTTACCCCCCCTCCCGAGCTGTGTTCTCACATCAGCTCACTCAGACTTTCGGCAGAAAAAATACTAGGAGGCTGGCAGGAGAAACGAAGCCGTTTGCGTTCACACATGCAGCTCACCACGATTTCTTCAGGAGTTTTTTGCAAGTGTGAAAGCACCAAATGCCATTTTTATTTCCATTCATATCATTACTACATGGAATGGATACATTTCAGCAATCAAGTGTTTTAAGAACGTACTTTCAAGCAGGAAAGAGCAAGAGATCGCACTCGTCGCTTCTACAGGATGTAAACTTCACCACAACCTCCCACCTGCTCGTGGTGAATTTTCCTGAATATTTCCTGCTGAGTTCAAACATCAGCTCAGCCCGACTTCACGCAGAAAATGTTCTAAGGGGCTGGCAGGAAGAAATCTGGGTGAAATCAGAGTGTAAAAGTTGGATGTTTGCATTCACACATGCAGCTCACTCTCAAAATTTCAGGAGTTTTTTTTGTGTGTTTGAAAACAGCATCAGATACACTTTAGGTTTTAATGATGTCATATTGTTCACCACATCTCTCATTCAAAATGACCCGCTTACAGAAAGGACACAAACTGCTGCAAGTCCGCTAAAGTCAGCCCACGGATATAGCCAACATCGGTCTCAACGCCACCTTTAGTGTCAGATTATACAACAGGATTTCTCTTTTCTTGTGTTATAAGGTCACATCCTGCGTCATGAACAGAAACATTGTTTGTGAAGTTATTCATTTTTTAACGATGTGTTTAAATGTGTAACTTGATTTTGTTCTGAACTTGATTTGCAAACCAAACACGAGCTCTTCTTGTTTTGATGCATTTGTTATAAGTTTCATGTTTTTATTAATATCAAAGGTGCCAACTGTTGAATGACTTGTGTCTAGTTTGTGTTGGAGTCGCTCTGATTAAAGCTTTAACCTTCTCGGTGCTCCTCCTCCTCCTCCTCTCCGTCCCGGCCTCCTGCAGCAGCGGCCGGCCCTGAACGATCGCAGCTCTGCTTCTTGTTCTCTTTGTGTGAAGGTCCCGCTCAGGATCCAGGACCTCCTAAGTGCCGACGCCTCCGATGCATTCTCCCATGATGCTCCTCTTCTCTCAATAAATGTGTTTACTGTGTTAATGAGACTGGCTCCGTGGGTTTAACTGTGGAACGCATTAGTGAGATCAACTTTGGTTTAATCCAGGAAACTAATGATCATTATGGCTCAGAAGTCACTGGGTTCATTTTATAGAATCAGAATCAGAAATTAATCCCAGGGGGAAATGTGGTCGCAGTAGCTCTTTATCACAATGTAGTAGTAGGAAATATAGAATAAGTACAAAAGTGTCGAGTATCTGAAGAAATCATCAGCTATGTACAAGCGCAGGGAATTCAAGATATGAACATCCATCCTTTATCTTATTACCGCTTTTCCCATCCGGGGTCACGGGGGCTGGAGCTGTCCCAGCTGTCATTGGGCGAGAGGCGGGTTAAACCCTGGACTGGTCGCCAGAAAATCACAGGGCTGACATATAGAGACAGACAACCAGCCACACTCACATTCACACCTACGGGTAATTTAGAGTCACCAGTTAACCTAACCAGCATGTCTTTGGACTGTGGGAGGAAGCCGGAGTACCCGGAGAGAACCCACGCATGCACGGGGAGAACATGCAAACTCCACACAGAGAGGCTCCTGTCAGACGGGGGTTCAAACCAGGAACCTTTCTGATTGTGAGGCAACAGCGCTAACCACTGCACCAGCATACAGCCCAAGATGTGAACAGTATTTATAAATATACCTGTGCAGTGTTGAACAGTGTAGAGAGAGTATTGCAGATAAGGCTCAATGTTAAGAGGTTGTATCCGTGCTGCACACGTGATCAGGTCGACAGAATTCAACTAATATCACAAAAATGTATCACCCTATTGTAAATATGCTGCATGTAGTTTTTTATTTAAATCACCTTATTTAACAAGGAAGTTCTTAAAGCTTAAAGTTTCACATCTCGTTTCTATCAGCCTCTGACTTCTCGTTGATTTACTCTCAATGCAGAAATTCCGTTTTTGTCTCTTGAGCGTGAGCGCCACCTGCTGTCGGTAATTGACAACGTTTTTCTGATGATACGTCTTTGTTGTCTGTGTTATCATGTCCAGAATGATAGGACAGGAAAACCTGTCTTTACTTTTTTGGCTTATATCTAAAACCAAAACATGTTTCATTTTATTTTAGAGGTAACAGATGCACCTCTTTTTTAAATTAACTTTATTGATTTTATAGCAGCATACAAACAATCAGTCATACTAGACAACAATGACACACAAGTATAAGACAAATCATGAAACAAAAAGTTCCACTGACGGACTCATGCTTTAAAAAGAAAAAAGGAAAAGCTGCAGAAGAAGTTAAGGGCTGTATAAATAAATGACTTTTATGTCATTTTGCATAGCAAGGACGATGTGAGGTTACAGAGGAGAAGAAGAAGAAGAAGAAGAGAGAGAGAGAGAGAGGGGAAGAGACAGATTTGTGGGTTTTCAGGTACCTGCCATGGATCAGTATTTTAATACAATTTGAATGTTGATGCACTTTTCTACTTTCCTGCCACAAGATGGCGACCTGACCTTTGTCTGTGTAAGAAGGAACACAGACCTGAAGATTCATACAGTAAGTTAAAAGATTCTAAGTAAGTTCAGGATTGAGACAGTGACTGACTGAAACGTTTCAGTCATGAAACTGAAAGTATACTTTTCTTTTTTGTCCTGAATTAATTAAATTCGCTCTCTGGTGTCATTTTTAAAAAGAGTCAGAACTACAAAAAAGATCCTCCCACGTAAAGATATTGGATACGCAGAGGAAACAGACGGATCAAATATATTTATTATTTATTTATTTAACCAGGTTGTTCCCATTGAGCTTAAGAACCTCTTTTCCAAGGGAGACCTGGTCGAGACGGTCAGCAGGTAAAACACAAAGTTACGGACAGAGACACAAATAGAGACTACGTACTTTTTATGAAACACTCAAATTTTGGATTAAAAGAGAAAAAACAACTATGAGTCAAATCTGGGAGTCAGTAGTTCAAGCAGTCGAGCTAAAAACGTCGAAGACCTAAAGAATCTGCTTCCAGGTGTTTCATTGTAGATTTAAAAAACCTTTAAAGGGGCTATATGTAACTTTCAAAAATACTGCGTTTGTAGTGATACCGCATGGCCGTCAGGCGAACTGCACCAGTAACCTGTTGCTCATACGTACACAAACGAGCATCAACATCGCCCCTGAAACACTGGATATTTACCGACATAATGTTTACAGAGGAGGTAAGTGGTCATACACATGTGAGAGTCTGTGAAGGAGTCTGTGTGTCTCATTCTCCATCCTACAAACGACAGTCTCGGCAGGCACTGCCTGAGAGCAGGAGTGTGTGATGACTTTGTCCGCCTGTGAGAGCTCCTAGGACGGATATAAGTGTGGTGAAGGCGGCCTCTGGCTGTGCAGGTGAAGACCGGGAGTGTGTGATGAGTTTGTAGTTTGTACTGTTGATTTCTGTAAGCGGAGCGGAGTGAGGAGGACGTTGAGAACGCAAATAAAATGACACTGCCTGGAGCCTTCGCGGAGAAATCGGACCCGGGACAAATGTTATACAGGCAACACAGATAGACAATGAACATCTACTTTTACACATCAGTTAAACGTTCGCTTATTAGTGGGCGATAAAAAACTATTTATACATGTAAAAAGTGACATATATATGTGACTTGCAGCTTTATATAAATCATTAGGCCTTTAGGCAGTTCGCCTGACGGCCATGCGGTATCGCTACAAACACAGTATTTTTGAGAGTTACATATAGCCCCTTTTTTTTTTTTTTTTTGTGATCAAATGTTTTTTATTTTCAATTTTCAAATGGAGGCAAAATTGTACACAACAACAAACCATCAAATCACCGGTTTCCTCCATTCTCAACCTCTCCCCTTCCTCCCCCCACCCCGCATAGAACCCAGGTACATATTCAATGAGAATGGCTGACGTTAATAGTCAGCACACGAACATACAACACGTACATATATATCCATTTACACATATATACACATACATGCATATATACATGCACCTATCAAATCAATGACAGCAGTTACAAAACAAAAAGAGAAAAAAATAAAAATAATAATAATAATAATAAAATAAAAAAAATAAAAATAATAATAATAATAATTATAATAATACTCGTTCAACCAAAGGGCAGCGGTTTGTAAAGCATATCGATTTCATTTTTGCACTTCATCATAACTTATTGAACAGATTGTGTGGTATAATTTAAATTAATTTTCTCCAGAGCACTGGATAAAGTATGCTTAGAGCTATCCTCAGCACCATTAGTTCTTGCTATTGAAAGCTCCAAAGAAATTATGTCACGTAATAAAAAGATCCAATGCTTTATCTCAAGCTTGTGTGGGGGCTTCCATCTTAATACTAAGAGCTTTTTAGCGACTGTTAGACCTAAAAGAAGTACTCTACGCTGTGGTTTTGAAATACTTAATGCAGAATCATCATTCAAGAGTAACATGTTTGGTGAAAGAGGAATACTTATTCCTGTAACCTCAGACAACACACGTGATATTCTCAACCAAAACAGCTGTACCTCTGGACAATCCCACATTACATGTAAGTAGGTTCCCACTTCATTACCATTACATAATGTACAATTGGGTTTGGGGCAAAGCTGAAATTGGAAGCGTTTTCTTGGAGTAAAATAAAATCTATGGATGAATTTGAAATTAATAATTTGATAATTGTAATTCCGGGATGAGAGAGGCACATTTTCCCAGACTCTTTTCCAATTAATGGGCTCCTGCAAGTGCTTTAAATCAAAATTCCACACCTTGGTCACACCCATTGACGGACCTGTAACTTCCTGAAGTTTCTTGTACATAAAGGAGACAAAGCCCATACCTTTGGTATCAATGGACATATAACTAATAAGTGGGTGTGTGGGAAGAGAACCTTTCCATGGGACCCCATGAGCTCGAAGGACTGACCTCAGCTGTAAGTAAAAGAAAAATGAGGTTGATGGCAAATTGTAATTCCTCTTTAGATCCTCAAATGATCTTAAGCCATCATTGTTGATAACATGAGAGAGAGTATGGATACCGCTTTTAGACCAAGAGGGAAGGACCATAGGTCTACGATCTAGACAGAGTAGGTTATTGAAGAAAATTGGGGTGTGATTGTGCCATTTCACCTCCCAGTCCCCCAACTTTGCGGCCTGCTGCCAAGTTTTTATAGAGTGGGATATGATGGGTCCAAATTGTTCCCGTGCTTGCTTAAGGGAAAAACCTAAGAACAATACATCATCCAATTTGTGAGGACTGACAATAGAGCGTTCAATCTCGAGCCATGGTGTACTTTCGTCCTGAGAAAACCACTTTTTAAGGGGGCGGAGCATAAATGATATATAATACAACTCAAAATTTGGTAAACCAAATCCTCCTTGTGATTTACTTTGGCAAAGAATTGTATTTTTAAACCTTGGACGCCTTCCTTTCCAGATAAATCGGGAGACAAGGGTTTTGATTTTATTCCAATAGTTGGGAGGTGTTGGTAAAGGGAGCATGCTTGTTATAAAATTAATCTTCGGTAATATATTCATATTAATAATGGATATACAGCAGCAGAGAGACATATTTTGGTTGGACCACCTATCTAAATCGTTGCGTATAGAGTCCTGTAATGTTTTAAAATTAACGTGAGCAATTTTATCAATAGAAGAAAAAATATGCACACCAAGGTATTTAAAGTTAGAAACTTTAGGGATTTCTGTTTGTACTCTAGAGTAATCAGATAAATTACTTAAAGGTAAGAGTGTGCTTTTTTTTAGATTTATTTTGTAGCCCGAACAGATGCTGAATGAGGTAAATATATCAATAACGTATGGTAGATCAGACATTACATTATTTAAACATAATAAGACATCATCTGCATATAGTGAAATATAATTATATGTCTTCCCGACTATTATGGGACTAATGCTCTGAGATTGCCGTATTTTCTGTGCAAGGGGTTCAAGGGATAGGGCAAATAGCAGCGGGGAAAGTGGGCAACCTTGACGGGATCCTCTGCAAATTGGAAAACGGGATGAGAAATGGCTTCCAGTTAGTATTTGAGCCGAGGGGTTATTGTAAAGCACCTTCAACATGTTTAAAAAATGTTTCCCGAATCCCATGCGAGCCAATGTAAGCCAAAGAAACTTCCACTCGAGTCGATCGAATGCTTTTTCTGCATCAATAGATAAATATATATATATAACATATAGCCCCTTTAAGGACACCAGCTCCTTGAGTTTAAGTCATTCTGCGACAGATTCCAGGCTGAGGGTTCAGAATACCCAGAAGAACTCTTATTCAAATTTCTGTCCGAGCGTTTGGGACAGAGAGCATAAAGAGGTCCTGAGAACGCAAAGAATACTGTCCGGTACTGTTCTGCATGATAAAAACACACAGGTAGTGTGGGAGCAGACTGAGAATTGACTTATATATAGGCTACATAAAGGTGCACCAGTGGAGGAGATTATAAATGTGAGATGGTTAAATATAGTTTTGATTTAAACATCTTCTCACCACCTTGGTTAGTCTCAGATGCCTAATATTTTCTTTTATTATGCTAACTTTTGCAACGAAATTGTTAAAACAAGGAAAAGGAATCGTGTTCCTTCATTAGCAGCAGCTCTGCAGCAGCATCGGTTTTGTATTAAAACAGACCATGTTAGTGCACAAATCGGAAGTGTACACAGGCCCTTAACTTATCAAAACTAAGGTCTTCTAAGGAGGTCTTCCTCCTCTCTTTAATAAAATAATCCCGTACACAAACTAAATTCTCAAAAAACATCTTCGTCCAAATGAAAACGCAAAACGTACTGTTACGGCTGTCATGAGCACGCCAAGTCAACAACGATGTGCATGCAAAAATGTTCTCGCCATTCCTCTGCAATTACCAAAGTTGATAAAGTTGTCCATTCAGGCGTCTCTGCTCGTCAACATGGTGGGAAAGTAACTGTGTCTGTTTGTTTAACCCTTTAAAAAGTCCAGTTAGCAACGTTAGCACCAGCACTAGTTTGGTTACGTCTGCAATCGCACTAATCTCATGTAAACAAAAGTGACAGCATTGCATGATGACAACGTCACAGGGAGGAGAAACCGACGCACAGCGTGACGTTACAAGAACAAAATTCTGTTTTCCCGTCTACACATAAACACCTTAAAGAGAGGTTCTGAACATCTTCACCCTGGATGGAGTTTTACTAAAGGTACGTTTTCAGTGACCTTAAAGCCATTTGCGTACGAAAGGCCAAAACGCTAATAAAAAGCTACATTTTCAAAGATACCCGCACACGTGTCGTCTCTAGGCCTTTGTAACTGTAATTTCTTTTCCTCGTGTCTCTCTATGTCCTGTGTGTCTTATTACTGATTCATTCTTGAGTTCTGTGTGTCTTCAGTGTTCCTGTTTTATATTGTAGTGTTTCTTGTCTTGCTTAATATTTACTTGTTTTAATTAGAAAATATTTGTTTTTAAATTATTAGTTAAAGGAGCATTATGTAACTCTGACACCTAGTGTTTAAAATGGGTACTGCAGTCCAAATTCAAAACATTGTAGAGAGCTGTCTCCCCCCGCCCCCTCCTCTCTAGAGTGGATGCTCATGCAGGTTGCCATGTGGTGGACACTGAAGCTTCAGTGTTTATCCAGCTCTGCATCGGTCTGTAAACCTTTCTGCGTTCTAACCTCTCTCCATTTTTCAAAAGCATCTCCAATATTGATCCTAGTTTGAGCACGTTTCTGTTCGTGGAGCTTATTAGAAACATGCAGAGGCTTTTTAGGTCGGGTACAATCACTTCTATCTGAACCAGTTCTCTTGCCCGCTTCCATCGCTGCAACACCTGTTGGTTTGACCTGATAACTGCTCTCATATCTGGCAAACCGAGGGGCGTCCAAAACGGCCGTGTGGGGGTGCCTTAAAACCGCCTACCTTCTCTGGTCCAAACAAATCCAGACCATTCAGGACCAGAATCTAAAGTTAGAAGGAGGACATACTGGCTGCTGCATTGTTGTCAGAGAAGCCAGCACTTCAACATAGCATGTTTCCTTAATGTCTGATGTAGTAGACACTGATGGGATTTTTATGGATTTGATTGAATCTCTGGTTGTATAGATTGTCTGTTGTATGCCTGTTATTTTGGTGGTTACTGCTGGTGATAAACCAAATTCCCTTTTTCAGCTAATATAGATATCTTATGAGTGTATGTGACTGAGATCAAAACTCCCTTCACACAGGAGTTTAGTTGGTTATCAGTTTCTCTTCGTGGCGCTCTTTCCTCAGACACAGCAGAGCCGTGCTGGGAGAGTCTGAATCAAACAGTGTGAATCATTCTGGCAGCAGATTCAGCTCTAATGTGATTCTCCTTCATTTCCTTCATAAACACTAATTGGATCAGCGTGTCGGACATGTAAAAGCTAATGTGCTCGGACCGGTCTAAACCTCAGCTCCTGATTACTAAAATATTACTCACACCACTTCCACCTCTCATTACGAGTGTGTCATGGGATGCTGAATGTTCCTGCAGGATGTGACCTCATGTGTGGGAGTGTGAGTGACTCGTAACGCTCCTTTTACATTGTTCTTAGATTAAACTCAGAGCGGTGACACACATGAGATCTGGAGTGTAAAACGATGTATCTAATTAAGCAGATGTTGAGTCCTTGAGAGGGTGTTGGACCTCGTCTCATAGGAGAGGTTTTTATTTATTCACAAATAAATGCATGGACTGCACTCCTGAGAATGTCTAGAGGATTTCAGGAGGACTGCCCCTGAAACCGTCCTGATTTTATCTTCCTGATAATCTGATTTCTGTGCGGTTCAGTGTACCGTGCAACAAGTCTGAGCTCCACTTATTAAACCTAGTCAACTTCTACTATTATGTCATTCATGTATTAGCACTAATTAGCAGCAGGCCTGGTTCTGGAACAAAATGACTAAGAGTGCATCTGAGATTGAAGGGGACAGCAGCTACAGTGACCGGCAACAGTACTGAAGGTATAGCGTAGGGGTTATGGGTCCTGCATGTGGTCCCCAGTGAACAGACAGGACTAAGCACCTGACATGACCATCAGATCATGGATGTAATCAACACGATCTGAGTCACTGTTGTCATTTGAAAGCATTTAAAATGAGGGTGCAATGCGTCCTTTGCACCCTCGTAGAACCGGGCCTGATTTGCAGGTATCTGTGCTAATCATATAATACTTTCTGGCCGTGCATTCATGTAAAAAAAAAGAAGTTGGGCACATCATTCATTTTTGATCCATTAATATGTTAAAATATGGCACAGGAGAAAACTAGTGCGCACATCCAGGCAAAATGCAAAGTGCAAGAAATGTAACTAACTGCAGAAAAAATAGAAAAGGCAATTCCTGAAGAAACTGCAGTGTGAGAACTGGCAAAGCTGTGAGCATAAGCAGCTACCATCACAGCCATGGCTGTTGCAGCCATCGCTACCACAGTCGCTTTTGCAGCTTTTTCTACCTCCAAGCTGCAGCTGCAGCGCAGATGACACAAGTCTCACACTTATGAAAAAGGTCTGCACACTGTTCAGCTCTCAGTGGGCAACGTTTAGATCTGCAGTATACGGAAATGTTGCCCTGGGTAAATACATTTGGGAGCTGAAATGTGTGCGGACCTTTTCCACAATACAGTACAGGCTCATGGAAAATCAACTGTTCTTTGCTATTGTGCTTTTTAGAAATATACTCCCAAACACATTTTCAAATACATTAGGAGCAGTTCTTCTCACCTGGATGACATCAGTGGTCAGGGCTAGGTGTTATGCAGAGAAATGCATCCCTGCTAAGAACTGCATGCACCTCGTGGTATGGTTAGAAAACGGTATAAATCGTATTTCTGGCGTCAGATCTCTGATGTCAAAGTATGTGAAGTTTATTCTTAATAAAGTTAAATGTCCTTATTGCTCTGTAGGCTCGGTAGAAGACACATTTTCATTAGCCTATGTAAAAGTGACCTGCACACAGAGGTGCTGTTTGTCAACAGGCATGGCAGGCAACTGCTTGGGGCCCCAGACCAGTAGGGGCCCCTGAGGGCTCACAAACTTAAACCAAAGCAGTGGCCCAAAATGTTAACATTTTGCATGAACAGTAGGAAACCTCCCTAATGGGCCCATCTGACAGCACTCACTTTCATTGCCCTGCTAAGCGTTGCATTGTTGCAGTGAAAACCAAAGTTTGTCAATGAAAGTAAACAAAGAAAAATGAAGAGGAATTATAGCCTACATCTTTAGGAGAGAAAAAATAAACGGGAAAAAAGAGGAAGAGGAGTAAGCTTTGGGACACGAGCAGACATAATGGTGATGAACGCTGGTTTGAGGGCCCCCCAAATGATTTTTTCCCAGGGTCCCACCAGACTCTAGAATTGCCACTGCTTAAGTGTCTGTAGAGTAATAATAAGGTTGGATGCAAAATACGGTAGCATAGTATTTTAAGGGTAGATGCACAATCCGGTAGTGTAGAAATATATATTGTATATTTTTTGCATTGTCCTGCGAGGTGCGTGCAATTATCGGCAGGGATGCATTTCTCGGTATAACACCGGCCCTGTCACATCCAGCATCACTTCACCTCTCCACGTTTCCAAGTCGCTGCCAGCGGAGCCTCCTCCTCCTCCGCCTGCTCATTGGTGACACGAGCCGCCCGTCACGCGGAGCCAGCTGCGGGGCATTCCCTATCCGCGTGCTCCGTCGGAAATGGCCGTCAGTTCCCGGTCCTCCATTGGACTGATCCGCTGTCAGTCGTTCTCCCTCCCGCTGAACACCGTCCGCCTCTCCGGCTATCCGTCTCCGTCATATTGGCTGCGAGGAGCAGCAGCGAGCACGGCTGAGAAGAAGACCCCCACCATGACGGAAAACGGGCTCCCGCTGCGCTTTCAAACATGATTTAGCCCTTTAAACATTTTCACTAGTATTTAACTAATTAATTTGAAAATAATCGGGATGATACCGTCAAGTATCCACGAACCTTTAGTGCTTTCATCCGACACCGTGGTCCACCAGGGGGATGTATGCCTGACTTCTCTTCAGAGCCGCTTTCTGCAGACAAAGAGAGCTTGTGAATAAAGCTTTCAAAGGCACACGGGTAAGATATGAACTCGAGAAACGACCCATCACTACGTAACATGCCCCCTTTGTCTTTACAGCATCTTTACGCAAAATAACAAACACCGGGTAAATTCGTGGTGAATTATTGTGTCGATTCTCCTCGAGCTAACACGCTAACCCCGCTAGCCGAAGCTAACCCCGCTAGCCGAAGCTAACCCCGCTAGCCGAAGCTAACCCCGCTAGCCGAAGCTAACCCCGCTAGCCGAAGCTAACCAAACGTTAGAAACTCCACTCCAGGGAATGCTAACTGTTAGCATTTTTGACAGCTCGAAAGTCTCAACCGCTAGTTGGCTCACCAGGCTGTATTTGAGACAACTAGTTATATTTACTGACAGCCCATAGAGAAGAGTGTCTTTCCAAATTATTATTTTTACTTCTATCTTCCAACAGACTACACATAAACCGAGCTAAGCTGTAGGCTACGTTAGCGATGCTAGCATTCAGCTAACATGGATAGGATCAGAGAAAAGTGGGGCCTCCAGAAACCCAAAGGCCTTCCAACCATTTCTGTACACCAGCTTTAAAAACTACAGTATTGTCCCTGTATTTGACATCAGTGGTAAAAGTCAGCTGTGTTCTGCATAAGTATTTACCTGTAGTATTACAGGATCTCACCTTCAACCATGAATATGTATTCAGGGTTATATTAACACCAGGACAGTTAAGATATGGTCTAAAATGAAAGGCTTAAAGGTGCATTGTATGACAATGTTAACATTCAAATATCTAAATTACTTAAAAAGTGACTAAACCCATGTTATATGTATGTTTTTGCTGAGTACTTGCATTACCTCAAATATTTCCGACAGTAAGAATGTTTATCGTTGCTGCAGAAACAACGGATGTTAAATGAAGCGTGAGCTGCTACTGAAAGCTGCCGTACTGTCGCTGTTTGTGCTGCTGTGATAAAAACGTCATGTAAATTATACTTGGATACATCATCGGTAAACGTGTTCTGATTTTTAGGTCGGTTTCGCCCGTTTGTATTGATTACGGTCAACACAGAGTTCGTTTTCGTCAGGGGTAACAGAGAGACCACTCCCATGATTCCCCGCAAGCCTCAACGTCATCTTTTTGTTATTGTTTTGATTGAGAGCCCCCTAGTGGCGGAATTTACATGCTGTGCGTTTAATGTCGTTAAAACAATTGTTTGCTTAAAGTGCACTGTGGAGTTCTGGTAGAGAAATGTGAAAGTTGGAGAAGTGTACAGATTCTGTGGTATATGTTCATGACTCTAAACACAAACTGTCCTCAGAGGAACATTTGATCCCTGGAACTGTTTGAAGATAAAATGCTATGCGAGAAGTTATGGTGGGGGGTCCGCAACACTGAAACCGTAACTCTCCTAGTAGCTTTTTAGCTCCAGTGTCCAGGGACCCATTGTTTTGTTTGAATAAAGTTTGTGTATTCAGTTTAGAACATAAAGCATAGAATTGTTTCACTTCTCCAACTTTCAAATTTCACTACCAAATCTACATAGTGCACCTTTAAGAGGCAACCAAAAGGGAGTTTTATTTCACCTTAATTTAGCTTGACTTAGTTCTCTGCCTGACTTAGGTGTTGTTGTATTTATAAGTACTAACAACAGCTACAGCAGGATAGACTAATTATTTCAAAGCACCTTATTTCTGCACTGCTTGGAAATGCATTTTCAGTTTGTCGGATTGTTTGAGAGAAAATAATAAATCTTTATTTTCCACCAAAGCTGGGAATTTGCCTTAAGCTGGCTACACACTAGACGATTTTCAAATCTTCACAGGTTTTAAAAATGTGGGAGACCACGGACATAAGTTCAGTTTCAACCAATTTTAAATATTATTATCCTCAGAACACACACTAGAAGACCGGGAGGCCACACACCTACTGTTTGTAGGAACGAGATCTCACAGAAACGTGCGCGATCAAACATGACTTCAGAAGAAAAACATATAGAACGATGGACATTGTTGGCTTGCTTTCCTGCTGTGTGTTGTGTTTTGTAGCGAAAAACAGAAAAAGAAAAAAAAATATGTGGATGAAATCCTAGCTGAGAAGACGGATTATGTGCAGCTTTATAAGATTTGCAGCGCGAGCTGAAGGTGAGTCGTTGGAGAAGCAACATCTGGTTTGTGACGCTTCCAAGTTTGCTCGCTCTCATTGGCTGCTGCAGGTATTATGTCGGAGTCAGTCAGACCTGGAATCGTAAATATCAAACATGTTTGATAAGAACGATTCCAGATCGGTGAGGATCCGACACGATGGGAAACAGTGAAATAATCGTAGTGACACCACACTCGGTAACGACTAGGCTCGAATCAGCCCCCCCAAGATTGTTGGGCAAATCGGGACTTAAGTCTAGTGTGTGGCCAGCTTTAGACTCTCACGATACATATAGGAGCTTAAAACAGGCAGGCAGTCAATTAGACAGAAAAACAGAGTAGCTAAGTTTAGAAGCAGTTCATGTCATGGTTTAGATCTCCAGTCATTTTGTAAGGTGAAATATGTTTATCGCTCTTAGGGTAAATAAGTTCTTAAATACATTTTTAGATGCCAGAGGGACTCTGACGCCTCCCTGAGCTCAGAGGCTCAAACTGGCAGAAGAGAGGACGAGAATTATCTGCTATGATGCTCCTCGCTTTCTTCCTTGTCCTATCAGTAAATCGTAGAGATGGAGGCTTTTGTGGATTGTCCACTTTTTCGCCTGTCGATGACACAACCTTAGAGAGTTTATTCTTAAACCTACAGCTCAGGTGATCGTAGCAGGAAGGAAGATGCTAGTTAAAACACACTCAACAATAGATTTGTACATTGGTTCTAAAATTTGCTGAATGACACCCAAGACCACTGAGTTTTTCTAAGGAGATAAAGTCACTGTGAGCATTTCTTGAAAGCGAACTGTGTTTACAGAGAAGCTGAGCTGACGGTCCAGAACTGTGCCAATTGCATCGTCTGCCTCGATTGGAAACCTGTATGTGCTGCATTTGTATTGTGGATGAAAAAAAATACAGTAAAAATGTTAATAGGTGTTGAGGTTGAAATTGAAAAATCTGTGAGATTCATCAGCTATTTACCAATCGTCTGCAGACACTTAACCACCCACAGTTATCTCTGTAACTTAAAAACAAAAACAAAGATGGTTATAATGGGATGACTCAAGGGGGTTGAAATTCATCTAAAAAGTTTTTTGTTTATAAAATGTGAGTTGGAGATATTTTTTTACTTTAGAAAATGTAATACAGACAGTTCAAACAAAGTCAACAGTCATGTATTATGTAGTGACTGAAAGGGTATAGGCAGAAGCAAACTGCTTCTAAACGCCTATCCTACAAAAATTAGCCTTTATTCAACCAGCTAATTGACTTATTGAGATCAAGATCTCTTTCACAAGGGTGACCAGG
Source organism: Tautogolabrus adspersus (assembly GCA_020745685.1). Lineage (NCBI taxonomy): Eukaryota > Metazoa > Chordata > Actinopteri > Labriformes > Labridae > Tautogolabrus > Tautogolabrus adspersus. Next base: position 2,877,654 of record CM036541.1, on the reverse strand, counting down.
CCTAGGGGGCAGCAGCACGATTAAGAAACAGTTTACGAATAATAAGTTAAGAGCAACAACAATTAAAGTGTGCAAATTGATTCAGTGCAGAAGTTGTGAACACAGATAACAATGGGCTCAGTTGGTAGAGTCGTCATCTCTCAACCGGAAGGTCGGGTCCGATCCCAAGCTCCTGCAGCAACATGTCCGATGTGTCCTTGGGCGAGACATGTAACCCCAAGTTGCTCCCGCTGTTTCGTCAGTGGCGTATTAGTTACTTCTGATGGTCACTTTACACAGCAGCCTCTACCATCATCAGTGTGTGACTGTGCAAGTGTGACCTGCGGTGTAAAAGCGCTTTGAGTCGTCAGAAGACTAGAAAATCAAATAGTCTTTTGTAGGGATGTAAAGATTAATCGTGAGGCAGTTAAAAATCGATTCAAAGCTGTCAAGGTTCACATCGATTCTCTGAAAAATGAATCGCAGTGACAGGGTCCGAAATCAACACCCGCCAAGCACCAAATGCGGGTAGATTTTCCGTTTGTTGAGTACATTTCAGAGGGTTATCTGTCACAGGGCGGGTAAATATTTTACCAGAAAGTCATCAAAACTATGCTATGAGTATTTAGCGCGTTTTATGTAGCTGCAGCCGGCTTTCCCTGCTCCTCTCTCTGCTGTCATGACTGAGAGCATCACGGAGCACGCTGAGAGACACACCAATTTCAGCGCAAACGCACACACACACACACACACACACACACGCGCGCCCCTTTTAACTTAAAGTTTATCAGCACGTAGCCTACAGTTGATCCGTGATCCGTACGGACCGAGTCGGGAACATGTGATCCGGTCAAACGGCCGGTTCGACTTTTCTCCGTTCAATCGTCTGCAGCTAACATAACGATAGCAACGTCCTCTCACAGCCTGCTGTAGTCTCAGTCTGTGAACGTCTCCACTCAGACTCTGTGAAACAGCGCTGCGTTATAAACACCGCAGATATAGTGCGCGCTAAATGCACGCGCAGCAGGAGCAGTCAGAGATACACACACGTCTAATAATGAGCAGGCTGATTATATTAAGTGTCTAATATTGTCAAAGATAAATCAAGAGGAAACTTGTTTTGTGGAATAATAATGTATTATTCTCTGATGGATTTTAGTTTTTAGTCTGTAATGTTGTAATGCAGGGGGGGTTCAGAGGGGAGCAGGGGGGGTCTGGGTATACCTATTTATAAAATAAAGGCCAGCAAATATACTTTTTTAATTTCTCAATTTCCTGATCATGTTTATGTGACACAAAAACACTATTTGTTATTTCTGCCGTTAAAAAATATGTTTGATCGGTGAATTCTTTCATTCAAAAAGTCAAAAAGTTAATTTGGGACCCTGCATGTGGTGAGCGTCAGCAGCTGTAGAGCAGAGGCGGCTGGTTGTAACAAGCAGGCGTTACCATGGCAGCTGTGAAGCCAAACTATACTAACAAGCAGGTTTGTAGCCCCGCTCACCCAAACGAGTGTAAGAGCCAAACAGATTACGAGGTGCATTGGTGTTTTCATGAAAAAATTAAAGGAATCTTTGTTAGTCATAATTTTTCTTCAGTCTCATTTTGTAAAATAAATCGTGAAAGAATCGTATCGGGAGTTGAGTGAATCGTTACATCCCTAGTCTTTTGTATTCATTGCACGTTTTTGTAATAGTAACAAACTACCAAAAATGCTACATGAATCGTAGTTTGTGTGTAAAGTTTAATGCTGAATTGAAATGAATTTTTAGGTTGCAGGATTATGTTTCACCATGCAACACTATCCTCACATTAAAAACCTGCAAACACATAGTTCACCTTTCATCGTGGAGAAGGAAAAATAACGTGCATAGTTTGCCTGTAAAAACTTTTTCTGTGTGTTGTGGTTAAAATCTGAAGAATCCGAGTGATCTGTCAGTCATTTAATCACTCAGTGTGGATGTCTGCAGTCCCACATTTCTTTCAGAAAGCAAGAAGCTACAAATACCTCATTAACTCTGCTCTGGTCTGAGCAGCGAGGGCGTCCTCCCTTAATCTTGTCTCCTCTCCAGCCCTCTCTTAGATCAGTGTGATCCCAGGAGGATGGGTGTGTTGGGCTGCCAGAGAGCAAAAGTAGCCTCGTTCTGTTTCAGGGCGGCTTTAGATGGTTGTGGACTGGATTGGACTATCGGTGTGGTCATTTTCTCAACGTTTGACAGATTTTATTACACATCTTTTATTAGCTTAGTAGAATAAGCTGTAGGTTAGCATGTTGCAGAGACAGAATTAAACACAACTTGAACTTAAATTTGTCCATAGATGGTTTATTTCCCTTTTCTTGTCCATGCTGTTCTAATATCTTATTTGGATTACTCCGAGAGTTTCTCTGAAGTCCAAGTCGAAGCAGTTATATGGCAGCCATTTTTGTCTGGTGTCACGCTCAGGGTGTGAAGCTCATAAGCTCTCATATTGTTCTGCTGTGTTCCAGTTTGTTTTTCCAATTGTATAGAAACTTAGTGTTGTAGTCAAGACCACACTCACCGACACCAAGACATACTCGAGACCAGAGTGCGCCGAGACAAGACATTTAGGGATCGAGACAGAGTCAAAACCAAGACCAGGGCAGGGCAAGACCGAGACGAGACCAAGACCATAAATATCACTGAAAAATCCTCATCTTCTGTGCAGGGGGCGTGTCACTGACTTAGACCGTAACTCCTGAAGGTTCCTGCCATATACGAGGGATAAAATCAAACTACAATTTAATTGAAGTTATTTGTTCTCTTAGAAAGGGTCATTTTCCTTCTAATCACAGTAATTTATTTAAAATCCAGAGTCCACCCAGTCTGAGACCGAGACAAGACACGAGAGGTAGACCTTCAAAAAGTGGTCTCGGGACCAGTCTTGACTGATTAACAGTACTACACAACTATAGAAATCGTTATCTCTGGGACCGGTTTCAACTCTGAACTACACCCCTTTTCCCGCATGTCATTCCCCACTTTCTTAAAGGAAAACTCCCGCTCACTGTCTAACTTGCAAACAAACATTTACTGGCAACGTTTTGGTTTACCTGAGGTGTAGTACCGAAACGATGAAACTTAATGTATGTTTGCAAGTTAGACAGTTTGCAGGAGTTTACCTTTAAGTTTTTGACGGACACGTTGCTCTCCTACGCACCTGTTCTATGAAATAGATCTACGAAGGATTTTTTTATTCCCCTTTAATATCCCAAAGGAAGTAAAATGTGCAGCAGGCATCAAGACATAACCGATACACAATAGACTACAATACAGGCATTCAGAAAATCCAACAAACACAAAAAAATGCACAAAAACCGGCAAAGTTAGGCTAGCAAGTTCCGCTTTCCAGTGGCTACAGGCATAAAAGAAGCCCTGGCACGTCTGGTTTTGGTTTAAGGACATCTTGTCACGCTGGACAGAAGGCATGAGGTCAATCTTGACGAAAATAATGTGGTCAGGACAGTCGAGATTTTATTGAGTTATTTGATAACCAATTAGCTGCTTGATAACATTTGCATTGAGCCTCAATAGAACAAATATCATAGCGCTTATAAACACTTGATAGCGTGAAATTAAAATGATATGAAATGATTTATTAGGTTCCCTAAGTTTATATGCGTTGCAAACTTTAAATATAACAGGACAACATTCGAAGATGTTTTGAGTTTCCCAGCCGGAGCATAACGTTAGAGGAAAGTGTGAATATGATTAATAAGAAGTAAAGCCATGCTAGAGAGGAAACAGGTCCACAAATTATTAAACTAACACTGCAGCACACATTGATCGAGCTTTCTTCCAGTGGTCATTACTTGTGAACACACGCTAAGGTCTCAAAAACATCTTCGTCCAAATGAAAGCGCAAAACGCAATGTTACGGCTGTCATTAGCATACCAAGTCAAAAACGATGTCCTTGACTTAGAAAATGTTCTCGCCATTCCTCTGCACTGACAGTTTAATTGACAAAGTTGTCCATTCAGGCGTCTCTGCTCGTCAACATAGTGGGAGAGTAACTGTGTATGTATGTGTGAGCATGTAAAAAGTCCAGTTAGCAATGTTAGCACCAGCACTAGTTTGGTTACGTTTGCCATCGCACTAATCTCACATAAACAAAAGTGACAGCATCGCACGATGACGTCAAACGGAGCAGAAACCGACGCACAGCGTGACGTTACAAGAACAAAACTCTGTTTTCCCCGTCTACACAGAAACACCTTCTTTTTTTTTTTGGCTTTTTGTGCTTTTATTGGAGAGACAAGACAGTGGGTAGAGCTGGAAATCTGGGACAGAAAGAGCGTGGGGAGTGACATGAGGGAAAGGACCCCGGCTGGCCGCCTGGAGGACTACAACCTCGCCCAAACCACTCGGCCAACAGCGCCCCACACATAAACACCTTAAATAGAGTTTCCGAAAATCTTCGCCCTGTAAAGAGATTTCCAAAGGGTGTGTCTTCAGGGACATAAAACGCAGTTTGCGTACAAAAGGCCAAAACGCACAGAAAAAGCTACGTTTGAAAAAATAGCCGCCTACGTGAGGACTAGTTTTTAGAAATGCCAGTTTTCTTTGAATTCTGTCGCTCTGCGTGTTATGTTAATCTTCTGAATCCTAGCAGTTTCTTATCATTTGACAGTTAAGCCAAATGAGTCAAAGTAGGCCTGGGCGATATGACTAAAAATGTTATCACGATAAAAAATTTCACATCAGTCGATATCGATAATTATCACGATAAATGTTAAATCATTGATTCTTTCAAATTTAAAAGCTGATTTTTGCTCCTGAGTGAAAGTTGAAGAAACCAGATGGTTAATTATGGTTTAATTATTCTTTATTATCAGAACATGACAAACTATAATTAAACAGGAACATGTCACCATCATAAGCTCAGTGCACGGAGCTGGAAACGCTGATATGACAGTTAGCTGCTGGGCAGTAACACTTAGCCTACTGGCCCGCTGCTTACTGAGGGTCCACACCATACACTGTTTATATTATTTACAATACGCTCCACACTAACACTGGTTTGGGACGTTTGCTCATTTCTTTCCTTCAGTGTGTTTTTAACGGGTCATATTGTGTCAAACAGTGAAGGGTCTGTATGTTGCACGTTATAGCTGTACTCGTCTTCGGCACAGTTAACAGAGCATGTTACTCGTTTTTTGTCGGACTGTAAATATCCAAAATGTCTCCAAACTCCTGAAGCCGAGCGTCCTTTCTTGTCAACGATGTTTCCTCCGTGCTTTGAGCTGACAGGCTCGGCGCTTTCTTCTGTGTCGCTAACGCTAATTTCGGCTGTGTTTTCATTTCCGCTCTGAACGTCTGTAAGCCCGCCTACCCATATCCCTGCGACATGATTGGCTGTTCAACATATTTTTCTTCTTCTCTTTAATGTCGGGTGGCAACTAGCGTTCAGTGCGCATTAGATTCTAAATTCTATCGAACGTTTATCGAACATTTTTTATAGTGTTGTGAGAAGACATACATGTAATGTGTGCAGTTCAAGTGTGATACAACTCAGCATGCAGCTCCATGATTGCAGCTTTATTGTTTAATTGGGGCAGCAGGCACAGTACACCTAGGGGGGTTTTTAAATCAAACTTGGACATGAGTAAAGTTTGTGAGTTTGTTTTCGTTTGTGTTGTGGTCACTGGAAAGTTTCCTTGTTTGTAATTTTGAGCTGAATGGTGAAACACGCCTACCCCGATGGAAAATGCAGCATCTGAAGATGAAGCTGATATATCATTGAGCTTACTGAGGGAAGAGAGCAGGGTGTGAACATGCAGTTTTAGTGTGTGCAGCAGTGTTTCTCTCATGCAGGTTCTTCACTTCCAGGTAAAAAAAAACTAATGCTGTTAAGGTTTACTTTTAGCGGATCGGACTTTGTGACTTAAGAAAAGTAAATTAGAGACAGAGGCTCATTAAATAAAACCTTCTTGGAGCCGTTCGTTTGTAGTTCAGCAATGTTAGACCAAATGATTTCATAAGGATTTATTAGACGTTCTGTTTCCCTGTAGGTAAAACATGTCGTGTTGTAAGTAGAATTGTGCTGCTTTAAAAGTAGTTACATAACCAGGAAGGTTTTGTTAAACGGTGTCGCACATTCATCATGACTGTGTACGTTTATTTATAGTGCAGTGCACACGTCCGTCAGGCTGACTGACGTCCCGTGTGTATTAAAAGTTTTACAGATCGCTGAAAGAACGATTTAATCTGCTCATAGGTGTACATTTATTTTACATCTTTATCCATCACAGTGGAGAGTGGGGGGATCGAAATGTTGGAAAGGTCGGATTTGAAGCTGGGCTGTCCGCTTCGAGGACCACAGCCTCTGAACATGGGGTGAGCCTGAGTGTGTAGGTTGGCTGTGCACGGGGAGTCCTGTTCACCTTTAGAAAATGATCATCTTTGATGTCCATTCATTTTCTTTTCATCAATTAAAAGCTTACTTACTTGAAGGACTGCCCCTCTAAGTTGAAGATTTAAATGGTCAGCGGAGAAGACACCTGAATCAACACTTTTGTTCTTAAGCCGTCTACACACACTGATGATTTTTACCACAAGCTGAATATCCCAAAAGGTCCTCACTTCTAAAAACATCAGACCAGACCACCTCATACCAGTGAAAACAGGGCATAAACAAGTGAAACCAGTTAAATTTAGTCTCTTTCGGACCTTGTTGGTGGGGCTTCTTGGGGGGCCTGGAGCTGCCAGTCGAGCTCCTTAGAAGAACTTAAGCTTTGAGTCTTTTCTAGATTTCTTGCTCATGGAAAACTCTGATCAAGTCTTTACATGTAGAAATGAGATGTGGGTATATATATATTTGTACAAAGTTTGTGTGGCGAGCGTCATATTGGACAGACAAGAAGAAGATGTACGTCATTGGCACAGTGTTTGTGTGTCTCTTGGTCGGCTTCAGCTGCATCTGTGTCACGACCTGATGATCATAGTGCGGTGGGATCAGGGCGAGCGGTTTCCTTCCATACATCAGGGACACAATAAAAGGTGTTGCTTACCTTGATGACGTGATGCAGGTTTCAAACTGGTGTCAGCTTCTCTGACCTGCAGCGCTTTTTTCAAACCTGTTCTCTGTGATGGCTTGTACTGATGCAACATATCCTAAAATGTCCTTTTGACAAAGTGCTACCACCGCTCATTGACAAACCTACTTAATCTCTCAGATTTAGAGTTGTCATATTTCTCTTGTCTCTCAACATTTGAGGGCTATAATCGTTTTCTAAAGCAGCGTTGACCAGTTAAGGTTCTGATATTTTACTCAAAAGGGGGTCATAATAAATCAATCAGACCTACTGTCAAAACATTAACCAGAGGATAGATAATGAAGGGAAAAACTTAATTAATGAACCAAATAAAACAAAATGGACTAAAAATTGAAAATGAGGACTCTGCGGGTCGACACTTAGCTGAACTGAAGTCGTGTTCAGGCTTGAGAGTGTAAACAACGGACCAGTTGATGCCCAAACTCTGAGACTTTATGGACGTAGAAACAAAGATAAATCAGAGCGACTGTCACATTTAGCTGTGCAGCTAATCAGTTTGAATGTTATTTGATGTTGTCATCTTTAGATTATGCAGGAAGTCCATAAGGCGGGCGGGGGGGGAGACACTGACGTCATGATTAAGTTAGCGGTGGATCGTTCCCCCAGCTAATCAACTTAATCAGTCGTGCTGAAGACCAGTCTGGTTTCCTGTTCATCACAGAGCTATCACAGCTGACTGTGCTAATCAATGTCTTTATCAATATGAGGAGAGTAACTTTACACACAGGATGTCCCGCAGTCGGAGAGGAAGAAGGAGGAGGGTGAGGGGGGAAGAGTACTTGAAGCTTTCAAATAGTGCATGAAATTAAAGGGCTTGCTCACCTTTTTTTAAACGTTCTGTCTTTCTATCAGATTAAAGTATAAATAATCAAAATGTCTGCAGATGTTAGGAATGTTTGCTAAATCTGCAAATCTGTCGTTCTTATTGCCTCAGCACCATCATTTCACGTACCCAGTCTCCTCCTAGATCTACAAACTATCACAGATTGATTTCTCCACTTTTGCAAACTAGCCACAAAACTTCTCTACGGAGAGAGAAAATGATCCAGAAGAATGATCGCTGAGTTTGTAACCAACAAGGTGACTTGTTAGCTTTTTGGCTGTCTGCATCAGACATATTTACTATAGACGGGTTATGAAGCAGAGTAGGCTGAAGCTGTGGCTGCTCTCTTGCAATGCATCCTGGTATGTGTAGGCACTACTGGCGTTGAACTCAGCTTTCTCCATATTAAGCACAGTAGGATTAAGTTTAATTCATTCTGCCGTTTGATTCCAAAATGGTGAAATAAAGCTCTGAAAATGTGTCGCTGGATAGCCTAGCATTCATGTCGCATGTCCCATATTCAGAGGGCTATAGTCCTCGTTGCAGCGGCTGCAGATTTCGAATCTGAACTCTGCCCTAATCTATGAGCAAGAACTAAACACTCAGGAAGGAAACGTCCCTGCAGAAAGGCAGGCTTATCCCATATACGGGTAGTATCCCCTCATCGTGGTTTTATCCTGACTAGGGTCGTCTCCGTCACAACACCAGAAATTTAAAATTCAGTGTGATTCTAGTAAAAATCTAACAATATCGATGCCTGTGTGGATACCACGGCAACAAAATTAGAAGTCATTGGCATAAATTCATGTTTTTTTTATTACCAAAAATTGCATGCAAACTCCTGCACATTGTCTGAACTGCACAAATACATCTGCAACATTTTGTATTTGTGCGTTAAAGACATTGCTCTCCCATTTTCTTTTGCAGCAACTTTATCATTGAAAAATCAGGAGAGCTCAAAACGTTTTCAAACAAGTGGTATTGAAATATCAGACAATTTGACAACCTTAGTCCTGACGAAGTACCACACTGGGACCAGTTTAAATACATTTTTACCAGCTCTATACGACCAACCCTTTCCATGAAGTTCCTTCATGTTGTGTTTTAACCTGTTTCCATCATCTTTAAAACACCCCCCTCCCTTTTGGCGAGCTTCGGCTAATGTTACACTCCGTAGTAGCAGTGCAAGTCGGCGTCTGTTGTTTGCTGTCAAACTGCAGTAATCGACCTCAAATAAGTTCTTCTGTGCTGTGCTCTAACTGTAGTTACTAGTGGCAACCGTTAAATGTAATATTGCTGTGCACAAGTCCTGTGGTGTGGGGGAGGAATTGTGGCGTTGAAAATTACCTTTGGGACCAAGAAGCTAACTCGTTAGTGTTTGGACTTGTTGGATTTTATAGAAGCACAGAAATATGTTCCCTAATAAAGCCCAACTTAAACAGGAGAATAAATGCTGCGGTATGAAATCTTTGCAGGTTTTGTGTTTTCTGTCAGGCCACCTACCTGTGCCGACTGTAAAGTTTGAAGAATTTAAATGCAGTTTGACGCTAAATCTTCCAAGTGGCTGTCAAACTGCAGCAGAGTGATAAATCATGAGCCTTTGTGGGTGTGCATGTGGCCCGTCTGCTGCTGTTACAGGGAAAGTTTTCGGTCAGGTCTAGACTGGCTCTGTAATACAGTACATACCAGCAGATCAGCTGTGAGCAGATCCTGGGTTCATTTATAGCCGTGGCCTTGTGTCCCTGCACGTCTGCCTGGCAACTCCTCTCTCTACTGCTCCAACTCCTCCAGCTCACCCACCTCTCAGACACTTTGGCCCCGATAGACTGTCACCATGTTTAATTACTAGATACGCAGCAGTCTAGGGAATTAAATGTAGGACATTCTTTATGTAGCTTAATGTGGGGCGCCGTAGCTGCTGTGATTTCTCCACCTGTGACTGAATCAGTTTGTCTCCTGTTTCTCTGCAGCTCCCCGGTGCTCCTGTTGATGAAGAAAGTGGGCAACATGTGGAGCAACCTGAAGAGCAAATGTCAGACTCTGTTTCACAGCAGCAGCTCAGGACCTGGTGAGAGCAGGCCGGATGCCAACGCGGTCCACTGTGTGCTTGACATCAGCTCAGATGAGGCTCAGGTGTCCGAAGCCCCCAGTCCATCACGAAACCTCCTGCCAGTTCCTATGGTAACAGCAGGCCGCCGCCATCACAACTGTGTGTCAGACATCCCTCAGATTGTGGAGATCACTCTCGACAAAGACACTGAGGATGTGCGGGGGGGCTCAGGGGGCGTTCTTATGGCCCGCAGAGACTCTTATTCCCGTCATGCTCCATGGGGGGGCAAGAAAAAACACTCATGTTCCACCAAAACCCAAAGTTCCTTGGAAGCAGACAGGCGGTCCGGCCGTTTACGGGGTAGCGGGAATAGGAGGGATCGACGTTACGGAATCGGCTCCATCCAGGAAATGAACGACTCTGTTTCTGGAGGACGCAGTCTGAATGCTCGCTCTCTGAGGCAACGGCTGAGTGACACTGTTGGGCTGTGTTTACCCCTCCCCCCTCGCAGACGCTCCCGCTCAGCCAAGAACCCTGTTACCTCCAAACGAAAGATCCACCTGACTGAGCTGATGCTGGAGACCTGCCCCTTCCCCCCTGGATCAGACCTCGCACACAAGTGGCACCTGATCAAGCAGCACACGGCACCGGTCAGCCCCCATTCCTCCACCGCCCTGCTGGATGCCTTCGACCCAGCCCACCCCTCCCCTGAGGACGAGGAGGAGCGTCTGCGTGAGCGACGCAGACTCAGCATCGAGGAAGGTGTGGACCCCCCTCCCAATGCACAGATCCACACCCTGGAGGCCTCAGTGCCTGGCTCCTCTCTCTACAAACTGGGACCAAAGTTGGCTCCTGGCACAGGGGAATCCTCTGGGGAGGTCCGGTCCTTGGGGTCCGGCAGCTCTTCGGGTGCTTCATCATCGGGGGCCTGCGGGTCGTTGTTGGGGGCTGCATCGTCGTCTCAGGACTGTGACTCTGAGGAGGACTCGACCACCCTCTGTCTGCAGGCCAGGAGGCCCAAACAGCGGCACGCATCAGGGGACGGACAACTGAGCCGGCAGCAGCCTGGACCCTGGAAGGTCCACACCCAGATAGACTACATCCACTGCCTGGTCCCGGACCTGTGGCAGATCACTGCTCTGCCCTGCTACTGGGGCGTGATGGACCGCTATGAGGCCGAGGCACTGCTGGACGGGCGGCCGGAGGGCACCTTCCTGCTGCGTGACTCGGCCCAGGAGGTCTACCTCTTCTCCGTTAGCTTCCGCCGTTACAACCGCTCGCTGCACGCACGCATCGAGCAGTGGAACCACAACTTCAGCTTCGACGCTCACGACCCGTGTGTGTTCCATTCGTCCACCGTCACAGGACTGCTGGAGCACTACAAGGACCCCAGCGCCTGCATGTTCTTTGAACCGCTGCTCACAGCGCCGCTCAATCGGACCTTTCCCTTTGGCCTGCAGCACCTGGCTCGGGCCGCCATCTGCCGCTGGACCACTTACGATGGTATAGGCTCTCTGCCGCTACCACCCGCCCTGCAGGACTTTCTCAAGGAGTATCACTATAAACAGAAAGTACGAGTCCGCTGGCTGGAGAGGGAACCGCCAACCAAGGTCAAATAGGACGGGGCTTCTCTGAGCCTGCACACACACGCAGGAGGATTACACATCCTGAGGAGCTCCTCATTAGAGCTGTAGAGACATTTCTCTCTTTCTGGTGGGGGATGAAATCTAAATGTAACAAGCTATACAAGATTCATTCTAATCTTTGCTTTAGTTATTACTTACATCACAGAAAATACATATGATTATATTCAGTATAACGCTGTCTGGCAAGCACATGTTTTTGTGTTGAACAGGTTGTTTTGACCAGGAGGGGAGGCACAAATATCAGAGCTTTGTGTCTTTTCTCTCCTGCTTTGTGCTATATGTCTGCCTGATCCCACCACTTCATCACCTGCCTGTACACCTGCCTGCATGCCTCCCTCTTCATCCCAAACCGCTATTTAAGCCCACACGGCTCCGTTGTACAGTTCACTTTGTGCTCTCCCTTTTTCTTTCTTCCTGAGCTTGTCGAAGCACAGAGTGGAGCACCTTCACAGGAGGTGTGTGTGTGGGTGGAGAGGGCATCTGGAGGTGCTAATGGTGTATTGCAGTCGCAGCTCGTCCCATGGATGGAGCTACATACTTCAGCATCCCTTTGCACGCGTGGCATGAGCTTCAGCTGAGACCGGACCGATTCAGAGAGATCGGGGAAATGAAATGCTTAGTGAGGGCTGTAGATGAGTCCTTAAACATGAGTTCCCCCTCAAGCAGTAATGGTGACGAATGATCAGTCCTCGGTTTTATTGAGAGCAAGCTGAACTTGTCAACTTTATTCCCACTGTGTGGTTTCAAAACAGGAGAGACTCAAAATACAAGGAAATATTCAGACACGTCGGGCCATTGTTGCACTTGTGAAAGCAGTCTGTCGGTTCTGCGGTGCATATACGAGCACTATGAGATTTAGGAAAACATTTGAGCAGTTTGGTGTTTGAAAAGAAAATATTTGGCTTTATTATTTTGTTTTATACCTGCCTCCTTCTGTCAGCGTCTTCCGGGGCATCGAAATTAACGGAAAGCATCGACCCTGTGTATCCATCCTCCTAAGCCACGTTTCGTTATAGATCAATAAGCTAACGTTTTTTACACGTCTTTTACACTTTTAGACTGTTCAGTGTAAAAAAAAAACAACCTCTCTACATCATCCTAAACTTCTCCAACCAACAGTCCCAAACTCAAATGCTGTCCGTTCATTGTAACAAACGTCAAAGAAGAGCAGCAATTCAGAAGCTGCAACCAGCGAATGTTTGATAATTCTGCACATGCAACCATTGACCAATCATCAAAGTAGTTGCAGAAAATTTCCTCAGATTGACGATTGTAAATATTTATGTTAGACACCTGTGCTTCTTTCTCCACCTTCCACAGAGGTCGACAAACATTTCTTCCTCCCTCTCAGTATTTTACTCTGATTCCTGAATCAGAGGAGCCCGACAGAAGACACTTTGAAAATATCCTGTGACCCTAATCCCTGTCTTTTTTTAACTAATGTGTTTTTAAAAATATATATATATATTTATTAATTTAAGAAAATAACTCTTAGACAGAGTAAACGGGGACCTGATGTTTTGTTTACCCTGCATGTTGCAGGTATAAGGTGCTGATTTAACTCCCTGATTTACAGAGAGGGGATGGTCTCCAACACTTCAGTGCTTACTTTCCGAAGGTCTCACTCAAAACAACGCCGTCATTACCCAGTTTAGTTGAAGCATAGACTGCAGCTGATACTCACTTGAGTTATGTAATCTGACTGGTTGTAGTTGTGTGTGTGTGCGTGCGTGCGTGCAAAGCTGCAACATAAAAGACCTCGAGTCCACTCCTCATTTTGTCAGTTGAATCTCTGCACTTTGGTTTCATTGTAACATCACAGGAAGCTTGCATCTTAAGACACCAGGTCTCAGAATAACCCTGAAGTGCTCAGAAGACTTGTTTTTTTGGCAGCCGAATTATCCACAGAGGTCATATCCTCTCGCAAAGCAGAAATTGTTAATAAAACCCTGTAGAAACACAGAATACTGCAGCGTCGTTTTTAAAATCTGTGTTTCTCTAATGCTCTTCTTCAAGGCTGAGCTGCGGTGCAATGTGTGGTGTAAGAAAGTAGTCAGCTGAAAGCCTGCGCTCAGGGGAAACTGATTAACATGTATCTGAGGTGAAACGTGACTTGATACGAAATTAAAAATGATAAAATGAGAGGCTGCAGCTTCGTATTTAACGGCCAAACTTGATTCGACTGACAAAATCGGAGTCAGCTGCGTGTTCAGGACAAAAACGCTGCTGGTGAGACGGTCATTTCTGTCGTGTTCTCGTCGTGAAGAGAAAATAATTGTGACCTTGGTGCCTTGTTTTTTGTTTTTTTTAGATAAATCACTTCATCTTGTTCCAGTGTATAGTCGAATCCTGAATCAGGCGGTGCTTTAACCCCATCGGTTAGACTGATGGAGAGCTGCACAAGCTATAAGCTCACTCTGATGGTGCACGCTAAAGTTTTTACTATTCAAATGTCCGAGGTGCTATAACGGATTACAGTATGTTTAAGGTGTATATTAGATAAACCTGCTGTCTCTGGCCACGTCACGGCCTGTATGCTAGTGTTAGATCAATAATGGGTCCCTCCAGCCGTGCTGTTGATCATTTCAGAGCAAGAAATAAAAGCCTAGCCTTCATATAGTCTCTTAACGGATCCTAATGAGCCTGCTGGTTGATTGGAACTTTGATTAACTTTGTTTAAACACATAACCTGCATTTTTAAAGATTGGATTGGCAACTTTGGAGAGACATGCACGCCCCGTGTCCACCTCTGACCTCTGTTGCTTATTGCTGCTTGTTTACCCGATCAGACACGGAGCGAAGAGGATGTGGCTACAAGACACGATCCGTAGGAGGCAAAAATACAGGGAATATCTCATCGTTTGAAAAGAGCGCCGGTGACTTCAACAGCGCTCCGATTTTCAACTCGAAGCACTTGGAGGAGCCAAACAAAAAGACGCTTGGTGCTTCCCTTTTGTCCAGGCGGCCGCTTGCTGCTGCAAACGCTAAAACGAAAAAAGACGCTGGTGCTAAGAAAAAAAAGTCGCTAGGTGGGCACGGGGCCTACGAGGTTTCTAAAGTTTCCTGCTGGTGTTGGAGGATATGGCATACAAATATCCTTTTTTTTTTCTATAGTATAACTATTAAAAATTATAATCGATCACTGTACTCAATTTGAGCTGAGCTGCCAGAAGATTCCACGAATAAAGCAGCACAGAATACGGCGGTTTCAGACTTAAAAAACGGCGTTTCTTTGATGCTCTCAGAGCTCTGACATAGTTTCATCACCAGGCATAAAAATGTTTTCAAATGACTTTCTTGTGGGACATGCTCGCTTGCATTTCCTCAGCAGACTCCACACTCGTGTAATGAAAAGAAATGTAGTCTCTCTACCTCTGCAGAGAAGTTCTTCCTTAGTTTGCTGTAGAGATTTTAAAAGAACTTTAAAAATATAGAAATGTGCAGCAGAAAGTTGCCTACCCAGGGCGCCGTATAGCCTAGTGATTTATGCCAGTCCTCGTGGCAGCGTCCGAGGGTTCGTCGACCTCGTCCCTTTGCTGCATGTCTTACCCCACTCTCTCCTCCCAACATTTCCTGTCTCTCTTCAGCTGTCTTATATCCAATAAAGACAAAAAATCGGCCCAATAATTATAGCTTTAGAAAGTTGCCTACCCTATTTTTAAAATCCAACGTGTGTGTCTCAGGAGGGTGGAGAAATTCAGAGTTGTCCCCTTTGTTGCATTAAAAGGAAACGTTGAGCTGTGAAGTGTGCAGATGTGAAACATGCAGGTCGGGTGTCAAACTGAAATCATCGAGCCTCAAGATGATCGCTGTGAAGTTTGATCACAAACTACTTCTTATTGATCGAATCAGTGAGGATGAATTACCCGAGTCTTTGAGCAAACAGCTGTGTAGTAATCAGAAATTATATTTAAATTATAATGCAATTACAGACTGCTCGCCCGGTAAATCCCGCACCAACACCCTGTCTGCAAAACCTGAGGCAGGTAACGGGTGTTCAAAGCTAATCCATGAAGGGCTAAGGCTCTCATATTTTCTTTTCTCTCCCGTTACAAACGGATTTGAATTCACTGAACATTTCCCTCTCAGAGAAGTCCAAAACATTTCCCACCGTTTGCACATTAATCTTGAGAACCTTGAACACTAAATCGCCTCAGTGTTGGCTCTGAATGCGTAAGAGAGACCCCCGGGGGATGAAGTTGACATTGATCTGCTTGTCTTTGCACTTTATTGTGTCAGGATTTTAAGCCACCTGTACATCCTATTTAAAAAAACGCACAGATGTCAAAGTATCCTGCTCACTGTCACCTGTCTATGACGCTGGAGCACTGACGCACCTGTGCTCAGAGCCCCACCCCTCTCACAGGCTCCAATCACAGGCTAATTTGACCATGATTGGATATGAATGCCCTGTGTACTGAGAGGTATCGTAAAATCCAATTTTTAAGACTCATTCTGTTTTGGGGGTTTAAAACTGTCTTCCTGCGCAGCGATTTCCATTGCGTTCAGTAATGTGTAGCTACGTAGCTCCTTTTTCATACCATCTGTGGAGCTTGTAATCCTGCCGGCTACTGCTGCGATAGTTGAGCTGTAAGCCTATGGTAACGTTGATGGCAGTGAAGTAAAGACCCACAGCCTGCGACCGGGTCACGCCTCCTCTGGTCACATGTCTTTTTAAGCAAACCAGTACTCCACCAGGTTTATTAAGTGAAAAGTATACCAGCGCTGCTTTAAATACAAGATGACGACCTTATGAGGTAGAAAAGATGTGGTACGAGTTGCTATGTATCCCAGCATGCTTTGCACAGTGAAGCGGCTGCTCGCAGTACTCAACGAATCGTGTCAGGTCATGTGAGATTGTGGCAGCTGCACTTGTAATGGCGGTGCACATCTGTGCATTTTAAACTGGTATACTGGTCGAACAGGTATATAGGAAGCAGCCCACTTGTTAGATGAAAACAAAAGGTGTTCGTCTTATACACCAGATTTTAAGGTATATTCTTCTGACCTCTCTGAGCTGACATGGAGGTGAACCGAGGCACGTTTGTCCCGCTCTGTTGAAGAGGAGGAAGGTCACAGAGAGCTTCCTGTTGCAGCAGTGGCGTGCTCACAGAGGGCGGGGCAGGGCGAGGCGTTTGTTGAAGTAAAAAGCACTTTAATTGTGTACTTGTGTCCCACAGTGTGAGAGGATCAGGACTGTTTTTGGTTGTTTTGGCTTTTTATTGCAGCAGATTTAAAGTTTGAAATGTGAGGAAAAAAAGAGTTGCATCATCATAGTCTTTAAAAATGAATGAAAATCGGTCCCTTTTAAATCCTTTGACGGCCATATAAGATCAGAGTCTTTGTGGCGAGGGTTCTCACAAAGTCCTGACGTCCATGTTCAGGCTACGTCCAAACTAATTCATCTGTATTTCACAACAGAACTCCCGTGTATCGTGGTCCGTGAGCGTTGGAAGCACTGCTGACTGTTTTACTTTGTCTGGGCCTTTGTTGTACTTTGTCAAGTCTCAGGAGACGAGACGGAAGAAATGGCGGATGAGGCAACCGAGTCTGAGGATTTGATGACAGCTTTTATATCAGTGCAACATGTAGTTCGACATATTCAGCGCATCAACAAAAGAGCGGAGAAGAAAATACTGGCGATTATGAATTGTATTGAAGCAGCTTCATTACGTGAACGATCGCGTGCATGCATTCTAAGTTCGTGCACCGGCCGCAGGATACAAAAACATCACCAATCCCCTCCCACTTGCTTGTGGTAACTTTTCCTGAATATTTCCTGCTGTGTTCTCACATCAGCTCACTCCAACTTCACTGGGGGAGGAAACTCTGGGGGAAGTCGGAGTGAAAAATGTGGCTGTTTGCGTTCACACATGCAGATCATCCTGAAGTTTTGTGCAATTTTGAAATCACCAATCAACACTTTTTGGCCATATTAGTATTTGACTTAAGATAAATACCTTCAAGTGAACATTAACCCTGCATTTGGCACGTGCCGAGTCTCTCCCTGCGCATGATCGTTTTCACAAAATCATCTTACCTACCTATTTACAGGCTCTGCTAATCTTTCTGTCTTTGCTAGCTGCTTAACGTGAATACTGCCGACTTGTACAGGAGGCGAATATTGTGTAAACAAATCGTTGTATCGGCCCTGACGGGAGCACAGAGATGATGACTTTTCCTGTATGAGAGTGGTCGTGCAAGTTATTGTTGGCGGAGATAAGTCATGAAACAGGGCTGCAACATCATCTAAAGTGGACTTTAAAACACCACCGTAAAGGGAGTATGTGTTAGTGTGGATGTTCTGGCTTGTTTGAATAGTTTTCAGAAGAGAGAAAGTATCGTCCCCTGGATCCACGCCATATACTCGGCCCCTGATGGTATGTTTCCTGTGCATTAAGTTGCACCTGTAAGACTGAAAATGCATCCCAATTTACCTCCAATATGAACCCTCAACCTTTAATCCAAGCTGAGAGTTTTCACTTTAACCTCACAGTTATCATTTCATTCTGTCAACGCTGCACCGAAACGCCAAAACACCCGACGTGTCTGAATCTTCCTGACATCTCTGTTTGTGTTCGAGACGTGTGTGCAGAAGAAAAGGGCGGTCCTGAAGTATTTCACTGGTTGTTGTTTCAGAGTCGTGTAGATGGAGCTTCAGACTCGCTGTGTGTGTGTGTGTGTTTGTGTGAGCCGCACACACACACACACAGAGGGAGGGGACATGGGGTCCACTGTGAGGGGGGATGACACTGACTCCTATGAACGATGCCTCTTTGCCCCCCCCCCCCAAATCACCCTTTATTCTCAGGCAGGCCCATTGTGAGGAGCGTCCTCTCAGCCCAGTTTTCCCCATGGGAAATATGTGATGTGGGGAGGGGGGGGGGGGGGGGACGTATGTATGATGAGTGATTTTACTCTTCTGTCTACAACACACACACCTCTCCTAACACCTGCACTACTCTAGGTATTCACACACACACACACACACCTCCTCCACCCTAAACCAGGGGGTGTGTCATCATGGACCACATTAAGCCACACCCCCTCTCTGTGCTTCCCCCCCCCCCATAAAGAGAAACGAACATGGTGTGTACATGTTTATTCTGTGATCTTCTGAAAAACAGTGATTGAATCTATTTGACTCTTTATTGTCATCAGTGTGACATCATGTATCTGCACTATGAGCGCAGGAAACCACGAGTCCCCCCCCCCCCAACATCTCTGTACGACTCACGGTTCCAGCTCGGAGGTCGCCTCAGACTGCAGGAGTTTTATGATCTGGTTGCATAACGCATGAAAGGATGACTCAGATATTCTTTTTAATCTCAAACACGCTGCACTAAAAGATTTTAAAGTATTTGAGCATCGTTACCTACGGGTACAGGGATAATATAGCTGGAGCAAGAACCGCCCTCACGTGATCCAGCAAGATCGCTCAAGATCATCAGCTAGGCGGGGGGGGGGGGGTAAGAGAAAAAGTTAACGAGTCCTCTGCGGTGAATCTCTGCAGAGAAAAAAAACAATCAAAAGAAAAAGAGGCTGATTGAGAACATTTTTGTGAAGTTGTGGCCAACAGATGTTTTATTGCAACTGTTTGTTTTCTGTCCACAGTAGCATGCTACCTCACGTTAGCAGCAGGTTTAGTGGCGGCCCACCTTCTTGCAGACTCTTTCGAGGTCCTGCTCAGACAATGCAAACGTTTTCATCTCGATTTGAACTCCTAAATATCAAACGAGTTAGAAATCATCTGCTTTGAAGAATCTACAAGTCGATAACGGGGGGAAACTGGATCTTAAAAGTTTTACTTTGGGAGAAATTCTGCGCAAAATCTTGTCTCAGACTTTGGTCCCTCTCTGATTGTTTCGAGGAGAATCCGATTTAAATCCCCGTTAAAAGAATCTCCTGCAGCCTGAGCCCCAGAGGTCAAACCAACTTAAAAAAACAAAAAAGATATTTTAAACATTTTATTTCCTGTTCCCATATATATTTTAGAGAGCTGGGTTATATGCAAACAGAAAAAGATGTATGAGAGAAATATAATTTTTCATTCTCCCTGATATGCAATGGAGTGTAACAATGGTCACTTTAATGCTGTATGTGCACATCGGTTGCTGTGGACGAGGCTGAAACAGGACTTGACAATGATGGGAACTAATGGTCGTCACTCTGCAGCACCGCCGTGTTCCCACGCCGCCTTATTCGTCCTGACCAATCGCAGCAGCCCTTTTAAATAAACCCCACGGGCCGAGCGAGCTGCCGTCAGACGAATAACACTGTTCCATTTGACTTCTGCTTTCCTTTTTGTTTTTTCTTTTCTTCTGCTGTCAGGTAGACTTCGGAGCGTGTAAATGGCATAACCATGTTCACATCTCACCGTCTGTTTCTGTGTATCTGCTTCACTGTTCAAAGAGAAAAAAAAATCAGTGGTTTCCAGTATAACCTGTTCATTTTAAAGAGCCGTACGATGCGACACTTGTAGCTGTCACTCTTGGTGCTTGGCTTATGCTTCATTGTCTTAATATTCCAAATAAAACTGTTAAGTGTAATCCACACTGGCCCCGGAGATAATGTTGAGTTTGTTTTTCTTTATTCATCATGTTTTCTCTCCTTGAAGCGATGGTTCCCGACCTTTTTATTCCTCCGAGCCCTCTGTTATTGTACCTTAGAACAGCTGATCTCCCCGGGGGACCCTCAGGGAAAAAGGGAAAGATTTCTTTCATAAATGAAGATACATTTTTTGTTGTTTTCAGGTTGTTTTGGGTGTAAGCTGAAACTTCATCTCTGGACATCTCTACAGAACAGGCCCACACACTTGTTCTTACAACCTTTGTAGTCTAGACCACACTAACCGAGACCAGAGTGCTCAGAGAGCGAGTCAAGACCAAGACCATAAATATCACAGAAAAATCATCATCTTATGTGCAGCCAGCGTGCTACTCACCGATCGTACCACCTGGAAGGTTGCGGTCGTAACCGGGGGATAAAAATCAAACCAGACTTGTATTGAAGTTATTTGTTCTTTTAGAAAGAGGCGATTTCTTTCTAATCACAGTAATGAAGAGGAAAAATGGCTGAACAGTGGTGGTCTTGACCCGTCTTGATTTAAAATCCGGAGTCCATCCAGTCTGAGACCGAGTAAAAATGCTTTAGATTCCTGGACGAGACGTACCTTCAAAAAGTGGTCTCCAGACTGGTCTGAGACCAAGACAGATTTTGAGTACTACAACACTAAACCTTTGTATAAACTATCCAGTAAAGCTGTTTTCAGAATTGCATTCCTAAAAATATCTAGCCTCACAGCGGGAGACTAGCCCTGTCAGACGGGAGGGGGTTGCTGGGTCTCCTGAGGTAAGAAGTGACGTAAAAAGGACGGCACGGAAGTGGCAGACTAAGCAAGCGTTATCTCAATGGGTTTTAAAAAAGAGCGAGTCAAAGACCTTACTCATTGCTCAGTTAGAAAAGAAAAAATGGATTTAATATGCAGGAAGGATTCCTCGAGTTCCTGTTGTCTACACTTCCTCGCCGTAGAGGGTGAGGTCGGAACAGGCCGTGCATGAATGAGGACGGCGGTGGTTATGGGGACGACACAGTCCGATGGGGGTGGTCCACGTCTGAATCAGTAAAATATGATTTCTGAACTCTTTTACAAACTGCCTTAAAATCAGGGTGAAATCTTCCATTTGGTCACTTTCAGTCTGCAGCTTTTACTGTTTTCCTCCCATAGCAGAAAAACATCGACCCTGCATTCCCCCCGCCATACACCCCCCACCCCCAGCAGCAGCAGCAGCAGCTATGCAGACAGACACGAGCAGGCTGCCTGGAACTTCACAGTTAAGTATTTGTTCATTTGAAATGAAGTATAAATAGCATGTGGGTTATCAGTTTCAAGTTAGCTACCAGAGGCTTATGAATAATTGACACTCACCCAGGAGGAGGGGAGCAGGACGGGGGGAGGGGGGAGGGGGGATCCATACAGAGCAGGAAACTTTCTGTGGACACAAAGAAGCGATAAAACTCGTCTATATGCTGTGACAACAAACAAATCTATACACCGTGATGCAAACAATCCCAGAACTCTGCAGGAGAGAAACTTTGAGTGGGTCTCTGATGAGGAGGACGAGTGCCGATGATGAAGATCCTCCCAGTTCATCAGCTGAACACTCCTCACTCACCTCAGTGTGGACGCCTCCTTATCATTCTTCACTCCGCTGTATCTCTGTCCGCACTTTGAGCTGCAAGAAGAGTCTGTTATTGGCTGCAGCCTAAAAAAAAAGATACTTTTTTTTAGTCTGTCACTTTGCCAAGAAGGTTTTAATGGTATTTAATAATGATGCTTTTGCAGTATTCTCACATGCAACGTACTCAACAGGCTAAGTTTATTAGTGTTAGTGTCTGAAAGAGTGCTCAATGTTTGGTGTAATGAAGTATTACAAGCAAGATGAATGCTGTAGTCCTCTGAGGTCATGTTTGGGATGGAAGCGTCCGCTGCTTGTGTAATATAGGGCTTTCACACTTGCAGAAAACTCCAGATATTTGCAGGAGGAGCTGCATGTGTGAACGCAAACATCCGAATTTTTCGCTCCAATTTCACCCGCAGTTTCTCCTGCCAGATCCCTAGTATTTTTTCTGCAGCAAGTCCAAATGAGCTGATGTGAGAACGCAGCAGGATATAATCAGGAGAATTCACCTCGAGCCAATGGGAGGGGGGGAGTGACTTTTATTTACTGTGACTGGAGTCAGTGCAATGACTGTCTGCCCACGTACGCTACAATCTCCGTGCACTGCATTATGTTTCCTGTTCTCCAGTATGTTCTTCTCCTCTCTTTTGTTGATAGTGTGATTCCTTTGAACTACACGTAGCATTGATATAAAGACAAATATTCTCATTATAGCGTCTTATAGAGTCTCCCGCTGTGAGCAGTATATGTGAACAACCAGGTCAGGAAAATATCTTAGCAGTCCTGAAGTTATCCAGATATTTTCAGGATTGCAGATGTGAAAACGGCTATTCTAACTTTCTAATCTAGTCTCCCTGATTGATCCACAACTAAAGGTTCAATAGATAGTGATAATCTCAAGGGGCAACTTCCTGTTAAACCCATTGACTAAATATCAATATGGACAGTGTGTCTCCACCTCCCTCCGTTGAACAAAATTAAAGCCAAAATATTCATGCATCTGGCACTGACATGTTGCGCTTGTTGACGTAGCTTCAAGCCAAGACACGTGCAGATTGGAGATGCCTGGCGGAACCACAGAATCGACCCCACGCCCCGTCCGCTTACCGAAACACTCATTTAACTTCTTGATAGAACGTCAAAGGTCCCTCAGGTGCATTCAGTACGCAGCGGAACGGTTACAGAAAGTTCAATGACTCTTGTTTCAGTGTTTGTTATGTTTCCTCTCACCGTTCCTCCTCTTCTCTGATAATCTTATGCACACAGCGCTGCAGGAGACTCATTCGTCAACAGAGCTGTCAATCATGACCTCACATCTGCTCTTTTTTGCATTAAGTAAAAACAAAAGTACTCAGAAAAATGTACGCTTGGGCATAAATCAGCATGATGATGAATAATTATCATGACGGAACCCAGGTTTAAAGAAACATTTGTGTATTTTGTATATTTTGATTTTATAGCTTGACCTGTGTCCCATCTGTTAACATGGAGGAGGCGAGGTTTATGACTTTTACTGCAGCCAGTCAGCAGGGGGAGCTCCAAATGTTTTGGTTTCACTTCCACGCGGCTGTTACTGCGTCCATCTTAATACACACTATATAGTTTAACTATTTGGACAGTTATAGTTCTCTTTCAGTGGTATCTGTCGATCTGAAAAGTCAGGTACGACAATATATATATATATAAGATATATTTAGCCTGAAATCTTTAGTAATTTATTGAGTATTCAGGTAAAATAATTGAAATGACAGCTGGTGAATCAGAGGGAGGAAGTTCAGGGTTCTTACAAACATGATACTGAACTTATCTCAAACTTTCCAGAATCATTAAAACAATTTATGTGTTTTCTTAAAGCAACATATCTACTCACGAAGTCCGGGGTTTTGTACTCAAAGACATTTTTACAGATTGCTTTCCAGAAATTATCATCTGCTTGTGGAGAAAACTTTCCTGCTGTAACATTTCCTCTGACTTCTGTCTTGGTTGTGGACGAGTGAAGCTTTTCATTTCCTCGACTCCTCTCCTCTGAGCCGTTTCCCCGCACAGCGAGCGTGCTAAGCCCAGAGCTCAGCACAGATACACACCACATGGCTGCCTGCTTCTTATCTGCACGCAACACTGACAGAGGAAGAGGAGAAGAGGAGGAAGAGCACATAGCGAGGGATGGACAGAGAGCAGGATCGAGGCATCGCTGCTGCTGCTGCTGCTTCTCAAGCGCTGGAGCAACGCCAAGTCTGCGGCGGTGAAGTGAGCATTGACCTCCAGTTAACCTGACGTGGACGCTCAGACAGGCATGCGCTCTCACCGGGCTTCAATCCATATTTCATGCAGAAATATATCCTCCAGACAGGATTTTACACCCTCTGCAGAGCTCTCCTCCCATTGGCTGAAAGGGCAGAGGAGGGCGGGGTTTGGAGACGTGGTTGCTCCTCTTCACATCGTCAGAGCCAAGAGCAACGATCGCACAACCGTCTGCAGCTACTGCAGCTCAGAGAGGTCGGTCCATCAGGCCGGCTGCTCGGCACATTTTAAGATCCATAACTCAGCGTGGATCTGATCAGCTGTTCAGCATGAAGCCTCTACCTCCGACCCCCACAGACCTCCACACCTGTCCAACATCTGCTGCTGTAACGTAGTCCAAGTTCTGCTTCATATTATCTGATTAATGCAGAATGCTGTTTTCACTCACACGCACAAAACTCCTGAAAATTCATAGGAATTTCCTTGAACTCTTTTGCTTGGTCCGCCATTTCCTCACCGTCCTTTTAACGTCATGTCCTCCCGTCCAATCGTGAAAGTCGCCTGCTATAAGGTGCATACGTGAAATGGCAAGTCAGGTATAAATTTCAGGGAAAGCCTGCGCTGAAATGTTCTTGTGCATGTAAGAAAAAGGCCGAAATCCCTTTAAAGATACAATATTTGGATTTTTTACACTTAAATTTCGTATTAATTAAAAATGGGCTAAACATATGAGTACTTACATCACCTCAAATATTTCCAACAGTTATCAAAGCCAGAGAAATCTGTAATGTAAGAGTTGTAACAGGACGGGTCTTGTTGCGGCCGTCATGACAGACACGACATGTTTACCGTTGTCCTGGAAACACCGGATGTTACGTCAAAGGCCGCTGCATAATGAAGAGTGAGCTGCTACTGAAAGCTGCCGTACTGTTGCTGTATGTGCTGCTGTGATAAAAACGTCATGTAAATTATACTCAGATACATTAGCTCGTTGGTAAACGTATTCCCTTCCTCAGGTCGGTTTCACCCGGTCGTCTTGACTACGGTCAACACGGAGTTTGTTTTCATCCGGGCGGTGAGGGTGGCGTAGCAGAGAGAATCACTCCGATGATTCACCGCCAAGCCTCTATGTCATCTTTTGTTATTGTTGTGATTGATGAGCCCCCTGGCGGAGGAATTTACATACTGTGCATTTTTTTATAAAACACACACACATATGTAGCATGCAGAAAACTCTGCATTCATTATCATCAATAATTTAAAAAGTAGCTTATTTTCTGTTTGGGCCATTTGTCAACACTGTGAAGGTGTGTTGGTGTGCAGGTCTGTGTAACTTTGGGCTGCATATCTGAATTCTACCAACAGCTGGAGTGTGTTTGATCACAAACAGAGGGGTTGGAGAGCAGGGGGAGGGGTGTGCTGAGGGGCAGAAGAGGTATGGCTAAAGAAAAGTTTTGTTTTGGTTTGAGAGACTGCAGTGCTTAAGTACGAAATCTACCGATTATTTGAAAGTTGCATATTATACTTACATATTATAGAGACAGACTCTAGTGGACACTGGAGGAACTGCAGCTGTAAACATGTTTATTTTAACATGGGGCTCTATGGGGACTGACTCCCTGCAGGAGACAGACTCTAGTGGACACTGGAGGAACTGCAGTTTTTGGCACTTCCAATTGGCTTCATTTTTCAGCCCTGGAGGTTTCTTCATGTAAATCACCTGCAGTTGTCAAGACTTGGCCCTCAGACAATTCTTCCTTTAAAGAAAACAAACAGCAGCTATTTGACTTTGTCTGTGAATTTATTACATAATTATAAAAGCACAACTACAGACGATTCAAATACAAAATCTGAAAGTTAACAGAAACATTCATGACAAGATTTTCATACTTTCAAAGCGTACTATTATGGTTTTGACATAGTTAGAGAACTGTTGTGGATTTGTGTTTGCAGAGGCTTTAACCTCCTTCTTGGACAGCTCTTTCCTTCATCGATCTTCCTCCCTCCGCTCCACAGAAACACATGTGAGCAGGCATCTGGACTGACCTCTTTTTTTCTGTTGTTCTCTGGCAGACGCTCTGGAAACTTTCAGTGGGCATGTCCTGTTAATTCCTCTGTCTCCCCCCCTCTCTCACTCTTTCTCCTCCTCCCTCCTGCTCCCATCAGTCTCTTTCTGCACAGTATGTGTCCATGCATTCATACAATAGTAATTGTCCATGCATAGAAACAATAAGTGCATGCGTACATATTGGAGGAGAGCTTTTAATTAGCCTGCAGTGTGTCCTTTTATTCTTTCCCTCCCTCTGTCCTCTGTCGTCCTCCTCCTGCAGCTCACTGTGTCATTGCTGCTTGGCTGGCCTCTGAGTAAACCCTTAGCTCGTTCTGCAGCCCTGCTTTCTCTCACCCTCGGCCTCCCCATTGCTCCGCCAGCCTCCGGAAAGTTCTCCTAGCTGGCATTAGGAACCGAGTCCGTGTATGTGTTTATGGAGTTCTGAAAAATTCCTTCCTCCTGGCCTCGTCTCCGGCGCTG
This sequence comes from Tautogolabrus adspersus, assembly GCA_020745685.1. Lineage (NCBI taxonomy): Eukaryota > Metazoa > Chordata > Actinopteri > Labriformes > Labridae > Tautogolabrus > Tautogolabrus adspersus. Next base: position 2,851,128 of record CM036541.1, on the reverse strand, counting down.
CGAGCTTTATATTTAATCCCTGGTTCCTCGTGCAGGCTGGGGCTGTGTGGTGCAGGAGCTGTGGGTCCTGGAGCTGTGGCGAGGCCTCTGTGGTGATGGCGCTTCATTATGGAGGCAGCAGGACCGGCCAGCGAGCTTGTGGTGGAGCGATGGGATCTGTGGTGGTGCAATGTTTTCTTATGGCGGGGCTCTGAACGGGTCACTGTGAAGACTAGTCACTATTTAACTGATTCAATTATAAATAAGTAAACTGCTCACATACACTTAGAAACTAAAGCTGCTTTCACACATGAACCCCTGGAAATGTACTATTAACTTTAACTAACACTTAACAGGTGGAGTGAGTAGAAATGTTCGTTGCAGTTTGTAAACACAACATTCAAACTGGGCCCCTCCTCCTGGGCTCATCGCCACCAGCAGCACACGCCCTCTGTAGGACGTAGTGTGCACGTTTACTGCTTGTAGCTACACTGCAAGCTACCTGAGAATATTACATTTATTGTAATGGAAAAGCCGATAATTTAGCAAGCTAGCACAAGCTAACCGCTGGTGTTTGGCACCTGCCTGTCCAACACGAGGCCAACAACACGTCATCCTAAGCTGCTCCCTAAGTCCCCGAAAGCCGGTCAAGTCCACCCAAGGTTCACCCTAGTTTGGGAACGAGCTTTCCCCTCACTATGATTATATTTTCACTTCTTTGCTGCTACGTCCACATCTGTCATATACGTCGGTCTGAATCACGTCCTATTGCAGATTTGTATCCACTCCTAAACTTCACCTGTGTGCTGTCATTGGCTGATGGAAAGACGCCAGCTCCTCGCCCAGAAACGTCCCAAGTTAACCAAATCAAACCAGAACATGAAAATCCAGTCAGACGACAGGGTCTCTGCGTTTAGTCTGTGTTTTATTATTTTAGTGAAACACTACTGACTTTATCTTTAAGTTACTTTTAACGCCCTGACACACCAAGGAGATCGTCAGCCGTCGGTCCTAGTTGGACCGTCGGTGAGCGGTTGTGGTCCTAGTTTTTCTGGTGTGTCCAGCTCTATCGTTACCCGTCGGCCCCTGTTGGCCTTTTTTTCGCCGATTAGACATGTTGAATCTGCGTCGGTGAGAGGTATCTCTCTGATTGGCTGTTCGGAGGTTTCAATTATCTCCAGCTCTCGACAGAGATTCAGAGAAATCCCCTTGAGCATGCCGCTGTAGTATCCATGCTTTCACCCATTTTTTTTTTTTTAACCTTTATTTAACCAGGTAATTGACCCATTGAGATCAAGATCTCTTTCACAAGGGTGACCTGGCCAAGAGGGCAGCAGCACACGTCATAATAAATATTACATGATTAATAAACAGTTTACAAACAATAAGTTAAGGAAATAGCAATTACAATGTGCAAATGGGTTTGCAGATAAAGTGCAGAGTCGTGATGACAGATTACAATTCAGAAACACAGGCACTGTCCGATTGTCTCGCGTTTTTTGTCCTTTAAGATCGAGCCAAAGGCTTCAAGCGAAATGAGATCTGCCATTTTCAATTCGTTCTGGAGAAAGTTCCAAGCAGAGGGAGCAGCAAAACTAAACGCTCTTTTCCCGAGCTCAGTGCGGACACGAGGAACAGACCGTTTAAAAACATCACAGGAACGCAAGGCATATTGGCTTCTAGCTCTTTGAAGGTATGAACATAAATAAGAAGGAACTAAACCAAGAAGAGCTTTATAAAAGAGACTCAGCCAGTGTGTATACCTGCGCACCTTCAAGGATGGCCAATCAGATTTAGTGTACAAGTCACAGTGATGAGTAAGGCGTCTACAACCAGTCACAAATCTCAACGCACAGTGATAAACGGTATCCAATGACTGTAAACATTTGGCCGAGGCGCCCATATACAGCACATCTCCATAATCCAACAAAGGAAGAAAGGTTGATGAAACAAGAAGTTTCCCCGCTCTGAGAGAGAAGCAGGATTTATTTCTATAATAAAATCCTAACTTCACCTTGAGTTGATGGGGGATTTAGAAATGTTCAAAAAAACCAGAGAATTTAAAAAGTACTTTGAGTTTCCGGGTGGATCTTTCATCACTAAAAGTACACTGATTTACCATTAGTGCGGTTCTCCTTATTTGTCGCCTCCGCCTCTTCTGGCTGACACCGCCAGCGCCATTTTCAACTGTTTTTTAGACATTATTCTCGATTAGTAGGCTACCTATAATACGAGTGGTGCGCTACAGCGGTGTGAAAATGGTCTTCTCGTATCATAACAACGGACTACCGCCGCCTCATGCATGCGCAGAACGTACGTGGTGGTTGGCCGTCGGCTGTAGTCTTTGTGGTGTGTTCTAGTGCAACTTTTTGGCCAAGACAGAAGGCGATGTGAGGTGACGCCACAGGCGGCCTTCGTCGTCACTAGCTCTTTGCCGTCTGATTGGTGTGTCAGGGCCTTTATAGACAAATATTACAAGTTCTTTGTACCACGTTACCCCCAACACCAACTGAGTGTTTTTTTAACAACTGTAACTTTATGAAAAGTTTAAAAGTTCCTGTAGATCCAGAGTCATGAAAAGCATCAGCAGCTCTGTGTGTGTGAGGAGAAGGGAGAGAAACAAACACAAAGAGATGAAGACAACAAAGAGAGGAACATTTGTGTTCTGTGGTTTCCTTTCTGAGTCGTCTTTCCCAGAAGAAGAATCAGCTCGGTGACCACAGAGAAGGCCCGAGGCTTTCATCCAGGCTCCAGGGTCTGTTTTAGGGTGAGCCGTTGGGTCTGATCATCACTTTGCTGTCACACTGTCCCTCATCTCTGTCTCCCTCTGACTCACACAGCTGCTTAACGAACACACACTGCTGATGTTAATGTGTTTATTCTGGCAAATCTGCTTCTATAAGTCCCTGTTTAAACTCTGCAGACATGTTGGATCAGATCTGGTGACTCTGACACGTGTAACTCTGCTGCAGAGATTTTAACACATCAAGTACGAGCTTCTGAGACGCAATAAATAAAATAATGTTTACACTCGTTTAAAGCTCCACTGAGGAGTCTGTTGGTGCTGTCAGCAGATCGGAGTCAGACGAGACGTTTCACAGCAGAGATTCACAGTGAGTGATACGTATGACTGAAGGCGATTTTTCATCCGGAAACAACACTTAAGGCCCTGACACACCAAGGAGTTCGTCAGCTGTCGGTCCTAGTTGGATCGTTGGTGAGCGATCGTCAACATAGTTTTGGCGGCCTCTGTCGGCCCCTGTCGCCCTTTTTTAGGCGGATTCGACATGTTGAATCGGTGTCGGTTGGCGTCGGTGAGAGGTATCTCTCTGATTGGCTGTTCGGAGGTTTCATTTATCTCCAGCTCTCGACACAGGTTCAGAAAGCCCCTTGAGCATGCCGCTGTAGTATCCATGCTTTCACCCATTAGTGCGGTTTCTCATTATGCGACGCCTCCGCCTCTTCTGGCTGACAACGCCAGTGCCATTTTCAACTTTTTATCAGACATTATTCTTGATAAGTTACTATAATACGAGTGGTGACCGACAGCGGTGTGAAAATGGTCTTCTCGTATCATAACAACGGACTGTCGCCGCCTGCTGGCACGGAGAGTTATTTCCTCTCACGCAGGCGCAGAACGTACGTGGTGGTTGGCCGTCGGCTGTAGTCTTTGCGGTGTGTTCCAGTGCAACTTTTTGGCCAGGACAAAAGGTGACGTGAGGCAACGCCACAGTTGGACTTCGTCCCCACCAGTTCTTTGCCGTCCGCTTGGTGTGTCAGGGCCTTTACACAACACCAGCAAAGAGAAGAATTGACCGCAGGGGGCGCCAAAATCAAAACAAACTAAAGTTACCAAGGTAGCTTTAAATGCAGAGTGTGTAAATACAACCACCAGGGGGCTCTCAATCAAAACAATTACAAAAGGTGTCGTTGACGCTGGTGGGAGTTCTCTCTGCTAGCGGTCTCAAAACACATTAGTGGCCGCAATCCATTTGCGGAATCAGGCAGGTAGAAGGAAATTCTCTGCACAGTTATTATAAAATTAAACGGATTAAATCAGATTAATCTACTTACGAACGTCGTCTCTATGAGCGGATATGCTCAGTGTATACAGTTCGTTCCATATGTAGCACCTTTACAGAACGTAATTATGTGTAACCTGCTGGATCAGGTCTCAGGTCGGTCTCATGTCGATCTCTGCAGATGTAAACTCTCTGCTTGAACGCTCACGGTCGCTCTGCTGCCTGCTGGATGTATATTTGTGCAGAGATCTGTATAGTCTGCCCTCCACACGTTGTGCTGTGTGAGGTCTCACGTCTTTGTACCATCTGGGAACAGTGTAATATACATTATAAATTATATCTGTTGGCATCAGGAGACATTTATACACTTGAGCTGCTGAGAGAGGATTACCGGTACGTTTATTTTGTTTGTAGATAAATTACAAATTGTTTTCGTTAGATTCTGATACAAAAACTACATCGTCCATAATCAAAATGGAGGCAGCATTACCTATATGACATAAAATAGAATTCATTGGAATAATCCTTTATTACATGGCTGTTGTCACAGGTGTGTTTGGAACCAAGATGCAGCACACAGAAAACACAAGATGAATGATAATAACCCTTTCTGATTAATTTGGCAGGTAAAGGTTCAGCGGGCAGGAAACAGAGTTCAGTATTAAATGTGCAAGAGCTTTCAAGTCCTTTGGCTGACTCAGTAAAAAAGCAGAAGGCAAGTCGGGGAGCCAGCAGGTAGAATCCAGAGATCCACACAGGAAAACAGGAAAAATTCACGCTGTAGGAGCTGATGCGGAGAAAAGCCATCAGAGGGGCAGACAGGAACCAGGAGGGCAGAGACAGAACTCATCGTCTGAGGCTATTTCCAGGAGAAGACAAAGCTGGCTTGTCAGGGACAAACAGGTAATCAGTCCAAGTGAGAGTGCTGGAAAGTTTTGCAATTAGGTGAAGAATGATCTGGCAGTGTCTGAGTGAACAGGAGAGGCTTTTATACTGGCTTGATTGCAGCTGAGAGGCAGCTGTGTGCACAGGTGAGTTGAGGGACTGAGTGAAGGCAGGTGAGCAGAGCTGCGTTAAATACTTCCGAGTCTGATTGGCCAATTACGCATAGATCTGCTATCCATTGATAGATCACCACTGTTAAACAAACCCTAAAGCACAGGGGTACCCTGGGACACGGCTGTTATCACAGACTGTAGAGGACTCACTGTAAGCAGGAGGAAGTTTGGTTAATTTGACGTCGGTCTGTTTACTGTGCGAAACAGAGTTAGGAGACAATAACAGCTGAGGAAGGACGTGAGAAGATGCAAAAACTGCAGACTATGAAAGAGAAATCTACACTGAAGATGGCACATGATTTAAAGGTCACATATTATCCGTCTTTTCTACCAGTTTAAATAAATCTCAGAGCTCCCCTAAACATGTCTGTGAAGTTTCTTGTTATAAGTCCTCTCACAACTTGGGGTTAAGTGTCTTGCCCAAGGACACGTCGGACATGTGGCTGCAGGATCGAACCCCTGACCTTCTGGTTGAGAGATGACAGACTCTACCAACTGAGCCACAGCCAGCCCTCATAATTGACAGAAATGTAAACAAAGCAAGGTAGAATAATGCACTTTAACCCGATCAAGTTCATTATATTTCATCGATCCGCTGCTCTCAGAGACAGCTTGAATAAAACTATTCTCTCATACTTATTTTGTTAAACAAACCCACATTATTTATTTAACTGATGAGTTGTTTGATGGATTTAACAGAGATTTATTTGACCTGCTGTTTCTGCACGTTGGACAGGATTTCTTTAGGTGTCAGTGGTGTGTTTAATGCAGCTGAAGTGTCTTTGGTTGATCTCTGCAGGGTTCAGCAGGGCCTGCTGTGCTCACAGTGTTTGCGGTCAGACGCACGGCGAGCCCTGCAGCAGGAAATGACAGAACTCTGCTCACAGGCTAAAAATAAAACGGCCGTTGTTAAAGGAGAAAAGAGCCGGGAGAGGCAGCGGAGAACTGCAAATATTATTTCTATTTAACCACAGGTCCAAAACCACTGAGAGAGCAGGCCAGAGGAGAGGATAAGACGAGGAGGTGAGGAGGAGGTGAAGCTCTCTGCGATGGAGTCAGAGGGAGGGTGTGGGTGATGAAGGTGGAAGGGGTGGGGTGGGGGGGTTTCTCAGTTAAATTCCTGTGAAGTTATTCCACAGAGCTCTGACTCAGAGAGGACACCATGATTCTTTGTCTCCATGCTCCTGACTTCACTATTGTTACTGAGCAAGGAGGAGGGGGAAAAAAAGGAGAAGAAGGAGGAGGTGAAGGTAGAGGAAGACGAGAAGGAGTAGTTGGAGGAACAGAAGGGGGAGGAGGAGGAAGAAGTGGAGATGGAGGAGGACAAAAGGAGAGGAACAGAAGAAGGGGGAGGAAAAAGGTAGAAGATGGGAAGGTGAAGGAGGATGGAGAGGAGGGGGAGCACGAGATACAGGAGGGGGAAAATGAAAAGTAGAAGGAGGTTAAAGAGGAGAAGGTGGAGAGTTGGAAGGAGAAGGAAATGTAGGAGGTGATGGTAGAGAAGGGGGAGGTGGCAGGGGGAGGAGGGGAAGAAGGAGAAGCGGAAAATTCGAGGGCAAGAGGGTGGAAAGCATTTTGGAGATGAGGAGAAGGAGGAAAGAGGAGCAAAAAGAAGGACGAGGGAGAAGGGAATGGAGGTAGAGGAGAATGAGAAAGAGGGGAAGGATGTTTACAGAGAGGAAGAGAAGAAGGAGAGGGAGGAGGAGGAGGAAGGGGGCATCCAGGGTGTAAAGTCGGCATCAGGCTTACTCTTAACGCCACTCCAGTTCACCTCCCCCTTTCCTAACCCCACTCACACACACTCACACACACACACACACTCGCACACATAAAACACACACACCATGGCACTCAGCGGTGCCGAGCTAAGAATGGAGCGCTCCTTCGACTCACGCGATGTGGTGTGCTGAAACTTCCTGCAATAAAAGTGAGATCGGGAGGATTCCTGTTAAAACGAGTGAGGAGGAGGAGGAAAGAAGGAGGGAGGGAGGGAGGGGGAAGAGGAGAGAAAAGATAGAAGAAGAGAGGGATCAGGGAGAGGAGGTGGAGGGGTTTTCTCTCTGTTGGCTCGTTCTCCTCCTCTGTCACTCCTCTGTTTCTTCCCAGATCCTGTTTTTCGTCCAGCACATGGCAGCGCTCCCTCAGACTCCTCACTTTCCCAAACCAAGAGCTATTTCCTGATTCACTCCCTCACTCATATAATTATTCTGCTGGACCTGGCTCCTCGCTGGTTTTTTCAGGCGTGCTCCTCCAGCACGGCGTGTTCTGTTCTCGTGGTGACATCGTGGCCTCGACGGGCCGAGAAGGAGGGTCAAAGATCAAGGCTGCTCCCGCTCATTCACACATATTTAATCCCGTTTCACACTTAGAGCTGATGTAATTTTATGAAACACTTCTGCTTTGGGTGATTAAATCTGGCTGAGTCACATGTCCCTGTTTGCTCTCATTTAAAGGGCGATTCTGCTGTTATAAAACCCGGGCTTTATATTCACATATTTTGGGATCTTTATCAGAAATAGATACAAAAAGGTTTTAAGTGTTACCAGTGGATTTTGGGGCGTGGTGAAGAGGGAGCGGAGCCTGAAGGCAGAACTTTAGATTTACCATCGATCCTCGTTCCAGCCCTCACCTGTGGTCATGAGCGTGTGACTGAAAGAATGAGATCACAGATACAAGCAGCTTGAATAAGTTTCTCTCAGAGGTTTGCAGGGCTCAGCCTTAAAGTGCTTTCAGACTTGCTGAAAACTCCTGAAAACCCAAACGTTTTTGGGGGTGAGTTGCATGTGTGTGAACGCAAACAGCCACCCCCTGCATATTCCCTGTCATCGGTGCACAACCATGCAACATCTGCACGCCACAGCTTTTATATACCTGCACGTAATTAAACTTCTGCATTATGTTTTCTGTTCTCCAGTATGTTTTTCTCCACTCTTTAGTTCAGATTGTGATTCTGTTGAACTACACATAGCGTTTCTATAAAGGCAAATATTCTCATTATAGCGTCGTATAGCGGACTCTGTTGTTTCTTAAGCCACTTCCGCATCAGTCTTTTTACTTGCCCCAAGCCCCCCCTGCCGTCCAACAGGGCTACTACTCGTTTGCATTGTAAGAAACCAGTTGAGATGGTTCTGGTATCTGATCAGGATATGGACGCCTCCCTTTGGAGGTTTTTCTCGCGCTGAGAGGAGACCCTTTGGTAGACCCAGACCTCGCCGGAGGTATTCTATAGTCCAGCTGCCCTGGGTCAAACTGTATCGTTCGCCTACAGTGATAAATACAAACAATATAAAAACTGATGAGCAGAGCCGACATCTATCCGTGTAGTCGTCCGTCCATTCAGAAATTGTGAAGTGTCTTTGGAGCAGCCACAGCCAATCAGGAGTCGACTAGTCTTTGTTTACTTTAGGGATTTTTCCTGCAAGAAATTCCGGCCAATCAGAGAGCATGTTCCACGTGCATCCCACATTTGGTCCGTTTGTTAATATCTCGGTGTGAAAACAGACCAAACCTGCGATAATAATGCAGCAATGGAACAAACTGGTCGATGATTCACGATGATAGCAAACGAACTACAGGTGTGAAAACACCCCCATGTCATTTGGATGAGAACATTTTGTTTTAAAAATGGAAATACCCCTTTAAGATAAAAAATAACTTCATTTACAGAATCATATATCTAAGTGAAACATGCAGAGTTTGTATCTTTGTGTTTGTATGAAGAGAAGCTCTGAGATATTTTTGAGCTCAGATGGGTCACATGGTAAATATGTTAAGGGCCCTTGTTAAAGCTGCAGTATTCACAACATAAATGGCTTCATTGTTCACTCTCTCACACACACACACACACACACACACACACACTCACACACACATACTGAGGCCATAACTGTTCTGAATCATTTGTAATGTTCCCTCAAATCTGCTGTAAAAAGTTCACACTCGGCCAACAATCGAGCAACTCGACCTCCTCATATTTATGCAACTTTCATCACATTTTTATGCATTTCATTTTGTATCTTGACAAAGAAATCGACCGGGAGGTGATTCAGAAGACAGAAAAGTTTGCTAGGCCAATGTCGGAGTGTCGTTCCCGGTCGGAGTGTCGTTCCCGGTCACTCACAGTGGACGTTTAGTGTGTTACACAAAAAAGCCCCCAAAAGTCACAACTTGCAATGCGACTACTGTGTAAGCATTTTAGGTCATAACAACCACAGAAAAAGTCCCTAATGTCCAGAGGGACAGCCCTATATTTAACCCCCTGCTCCACCTGTGTGATGGTAGGTGATTATAACTATTTGTTGCCCACATTAAGATCAACAATCCACTGTAGCTGCAGGGTAACATGGGGACAGCTGATTATATTTAGAGGCCATTACACCAGAATTGATGACAGCAATAAAAAAGCAGGTTCAATCATTTTAACGAGGCTGAAGCATTGTTTTCATATTGCTCTAAACTGCTGTCCAATAACAGGCCTGCTTTTCATTTTTTAACAGCACGGAGGGCGGTCGTAATGTGATTCACTTCTGTTCAAAACGCTCGGAGCTCTCCAGCTTGCTCGGTTTTATGTGACTCTCCTCCCGCAGAGTTTCATGTTTGCAGTGATTCAGGGTCAAATAAATGATATTAATGGGTGTTCTTTTTTTTTTATTGTGTTTTGTTTTTACTTGTGTGTGTCCCTGCCAGCTCCCCACAGACACACACACACACTTTCACTCTGCTGTTTCACAAGTTTTTACAGCGTGGACACACACAGTGACGCAGCCAAAGCTTCCAGAATTGCAATGACAGTGAAGAGGACTGCATGCATTGTTGAAAAGTTAACTTATCTGCTTTTGACTTCTCTTCAGTAACAAGCTGCATTAAAGACACACCGAATCTGACAGCGTAAGAATATTTCTGCTTGATGCATCAGATTTTTGAGTTGATGATTTGTTGAAGAATGCAGCTCAGATCTGATGTGCAGCCTCTAAAACCCTGGCGGCTCTGCTCCTCATGTTTTCACTCACAGAGGAGCTAAGAATAGCTGCAAACCAGACTACAATGTGCTCTGAAACAGCAGCAGAAACCTTAAACCGGTCTGGAGGTCACACACTGCGAGAGGATCTGACATGACCGAGCACATATGAGTTAGCGAGGTAAAATATAGCCAACATGTGTGTTAAGTCGGGAAGCATGCATGTCGACATGAGTGTATGCCGACATGAGTATGTGCGTGTGTGGCCTTACAGTGTGTGTGTGTGTTCAGCTGGTATCTGCTCTGGGGTGTTAGCGTAGCATAGCTAAGGGTCAGAGCCAGGCTTAGCACTGATAACCAGACATTCAACAGCAGGCGAGCTCGCAACGAGTGCTGCTCCTATAGACAAGCTCACAACCACTGACACACTGTAACAAACCCACCAATGAAGGGAGTTGATGCATAAGAGAAAGTGCTCAACAATCAATGAAAATAGGTGCTCATTTAAACATTGATTTTAACCATGAAAATAAAGTCACTTGCAAAATTTGTGTGAGTTGAACAAGTTGTCTCACGCTGCCGACCTCAGGTTAATAGAGCAAGGATCACTGCAGGCCCGGTGAGCCAATAAAAGGCCTTCGAGGGGGAGAAAGAGGACACCACCTGGAGCAGGAAGAGGCATCCAGACAACAGCTCTGCAAATCCAGAACCACCCCCCCCCCCCACCCCCCACAGGACAGCTGAACCTTGAAAAACCTCACACAGGGTGCACTACCACATGTGCAACAGAAACAGTGATAACTTGTATTCCTGGACTTATTCTCACGCTGCATTGTGTAACAGAATGAGATGTTCAGGACAGACCGTCCAGTACAAAGCTGACGTTTTTGGCTTCATATCTGCAGCTGAGGAAGATGAGACTCCCTCAGCGCAGGCTGATATGACGACTGGACGAGTTTAATGACATTAGAGAGCAGAGCTGCAGACACACGGGCACACAGAGGGTGGAGCCGCATGCCGTCCATCTGCTGAGTCATACTGGGAGCTGTGGTTCCTCTTCGTGCAGCAGACTGGAGAAGTGGTCAGAGAGTGATTCAGGCTGTAACCGAGACGAACAGAACGCGTGTGCCGTTCAAGTGCAACAAACTGTAAATCTGTCAGAGTAATATGGAGTGTAAAGAGGATTTGAGCTGAAAAGCTTTTAAAGAACAAAACTGCTTCAGAGTTCACGCTAATGAGGCTGAAATGAAGAGGAAGCAAACTTTAGCTGCAACTTTGAGAGATTACACTTTGGATGTTTGTCCTGACGGTAGTGCTAAACAGAGAGGCCATTTCCTCAATATGTCAATCAAATCAGCTGTATGTTATTTCAGTCTTTGTGGTGCTCTCAGTAAATGCTGTATGAAAGATACTTTAAGGATTCAGAGAGAGAACCTGAACATGGCATCTTATATTTAGTTGTAATCAGGCCTAAAGTGAAACCTTTCACGCATTAGCAGCGGCTTTAGAGCTGAAATTGTACCCTGGAAGTACGAGTTCGATTTGCTTCTCCTTCGTCATTTTTGTTGACAAAGCTGATACCAGAAGCCCCGCCCCTTCATGATTTTAATTGGTCAGCGAGGGAGAAGTTACCTTGGGGTGCGCTCAGTGTTCCCAAAGTTGAACTGTTTTCAACTGAGAGCGCTGTGAGTGCAGCGACAAAAAAACACGCTGCACTTCATTGGTTTTTAATTGAAAATGTGGCCCTACATTGTTTAACACTTTTTCACAAGAAGAGACGTTCGGATCGTCAGAATGAGGGAGGCAAACATATGAACAGCTGGATTTCAGACAGATATTTATTTAGTGCTTATTAAAGATATTTTCCCTGATGATGATGTGAGTTACAAGTCAATTAAAAATATGAAATCAGTATGAAAGAAGTCTGGAAATGACTGGTCGTCAGTTGTATTCTCAGGCACTGCTGGGGGGCCTGAGCAAACGCCGCCAACTATTTGTGCGCTCTTTCATGTGCAGCCCGATAACAGAGTGAAAAAACTGAAATTCCCCGGGATTTAAAAAAGCACATCTTCTTGTTATTCCTATATTAACATTGGCTTTGCTTTGAGGCTGCACTGATCTCTCCAAAGTTTCTGCTGTTGTTGTGAGTATTTCTGACTGATGTTTGTGGTTGTTTTTGTTTCTCTGTGTTTCTGCTTTTCTTAATGTGAAGGTCTTTTGTTTACGTCTGTCTTGACTGCATGCCTGTTTAGTCTTTTTAGCTCTTGAAGCTGCCGTAGTTGTTTCTGCTTCCCCTACAGTTATAGTTTTGGTGGTACTGGAAGTATTTTCTGAGTTACACAACACAAATAAAAACTGTATATTTGAGGCTGTTGGCACTCCAGCTACAATGTCAAACAGATGGATCGTCTGAATCATGATCACACACAGATTTCTGAAAGATAAACTTTCATGACTTTCATGAATTGTTGACAGACAGAAGACATCCTCCTTGTACGTTTCTCCTGGTCCTCACACAGCTGGGCCTGCAGACTGCTGCATGGATGGATGAGGGGGGGGGGGGTTGCTGAGGGTGAAGCTAGAGTTACATTCCTTCCATCGGGGCTGTGTGTCTGCCAACCGGGTCACTCCCAGTTCAGTCCCAGGAAACTGGGAGAAAGAATTTCCTCTATGTGTCCGTACTGGACTCAGTCAAAGCCCCACAGAGGCCTGAGCGCAGCAGCGGCCGTTATAAGTGTGTGTGAAAATGTAATGTTTAAATCCAAGCATTCAGTGTTTTACATTTGGCAAGATAACGATGTGCTGCCTAAAGCCTTTTTAACACATCCACATGCTGTCATCCACTCCTTCCCCTTAACTCTTGAAGAGTATGAAGCAGCTTCATTATGTATTATGTGCACGAAGATCTCGCATGATCAGTCTGCCCTCCTGAATATTTCCTTCTGCGTTCACACATAAACTCACCTTGACTTCTTGCAGAAAATATTCAAGAAGGTTGACAGAAAAAGGTATGTCCAATAGGCATAGTCTCCCGCTGTGAGGTGCATGTGTGAACAACTGATCAACTCGTCTTTGCATGAAATATGCATGTGTGAAAATATGTGTTTGTACACTTTTAAGGACTGCATGTGTGAAAACGACTTAAAGAAAACATGCTGCACCTTTCAGAACAATGCTTATGTATAAAACACAAGAATTCACATCAAATAAATTATGCTGCAAAAAAGAGCTGCTAAAACGAAAACGAATATGTGAACAGCAGAAGACTCTGCCTCTGAGTGGAGCGCTATTTGAAACAGGATTTCAACATATTTAATAGAGAGACTAATTTAAGTTTTCCTTCTGATGTTCTCAGATTATTCTTCAGAGATAAACTCTGAGGCGATCCCTGCTTCCCCAGTTCACAACTCACTCACTCACACACAGCAGAACTACACTGAATGATAGATGCATCCAGAAGGCTCCTGCTCCTCTGACCCTCTCTGCAGAATCATAATAGAAAGATGGAAAGATACACTTATTGGAATAGAAAAGACTGAGTTTTATTCTCTGTGCTGTCACTATAAATAACCGTCAGTACATTTACACAAACAGTTCAGTTGAGCTACGGTTAAGGCTCGGCAAAAAAATGAACAACAAACAACCTCAAAGACAAATAACATGTTGTTTGCATGTTGTTCTTTTCATTCCTGTGTGATCTTGTTGTTTCCTGTGATCCCACGAGTCCAACTGCTCATGGCTGCGCTCTAATGTGCGTATGCTTCAGAAACTGACACAGTGGGTTTGGCCAAGCGGAAACCTCCGTTGATGAAAATTGAAGCAGATGCAGAGTGCAAAATCCTGCAGTTTTTCGAGTGTCCACTTGAGGCTGGCTCCAAGAGACCCGGAAGTCACATACACACCCAAAAAGGCCTGTTTTACAGCAGAAATGAACATTTTTACAGCTTGGTTGAAAAAATGAAATAGATCTGTTTAAATCATGTCTCGATCGGCACACACAGTACAGGGGTGAATTTTATGATAACTCAAGGCGCGTAGCTGAACTGAAACCTGCCTCAGCTCCAGCTCTCAGCCTGTCATTAGGTTGACTGAAAGTTAGGGTGAGACAGCATTTCCAGCACGGAGACCGCCATCGATGGGACTCCAAAGCCCCCTGCAGGAACAGACAGGTGAAGTCACTTAGGCTTCAAACATTCACATTTACAGTCTGTGGGTCTGCATGCGCCATCGGATGGAGCAAATCGACGGCGGAGAAGGAACCTAGCTTAAAGAGATCCTGTGTAAACCACCAGTAACATAATGAATAGTCTTTTAACATCATGGACACGTAATGACTGATCCTCTCTCTCTCTGTTCTCCAATGAGTCTGGTATTGTTCGAGGGTTCTGCCTGTTTAATAAGGACGTTTTTCAGCCTCATGGTGGATTAATGTTGTGTCTCTTTAAGTAATAGAAAGCAGAGTACGTGTTAAACCTCCTCTTTCTGGAAACCTTCGGCATGGTTTGGTTTCATAGAAATAAAAATGGATTGATTCGTGGCACTCAACAGGAACTTCCTTTTCAAAATCACCATCCAAATGTACTTCAAATGCAAATGTATATCGAATGCTTTCTGTGGCTTTATCCAGATGCTGAGGAACAACATCTGGATGCAAGATGAGGACATATGGAGACATCCTCTTAAAGACAGGAAGTGTTGGGCTTCTGCAGACTGGGTTTGATTTTAAGATACTGAAAAATATATACATTAAATCAAATTATCAGATGATTCCAAGTTGTCGAGTGCAAACATTCCCAAGTGAGATGAGATAAGATCCCCTTTCCTTGAAAATCTTCATACCAAACATCAATAAAAACGTAGTGCATTTTTATTTAGGACTGTTTTTGTCTTAAAACATGTTTTTCATTTGGACAAACAGAAGTGGAGGTACACAAAACACACAAACACTCTGGGGGGGTTTGTGGCTGAGTTGTTGTCTAGGACAGGAAACATGTGAGCTGCATATGGGATCCGAGGAGGACTTGGCAGACACACACACACACACACACACACACACACACACACACACACACACACACACACACACACACACACACACACACACACACACACACACACACACACACACACACACACACACACACACACACACACACACACACACACACACATACACACACACACGTAATGCAGGATAGATTGAAACTTTTCCAGGACACACAGGACTTGGCCCTCTCAGACGACGTGTAACAAGGAATCAAATTAGACGTTTCAGCGGAGTAGACGGGGACTTTCCTCCAGGAATCAACGGTGACGCTTGGTTCAATCTCAACAGTAATTTGTAAACTCGACAGGAGAATTAAGTTGTATGGATCTCTCCGTCACTGTTACACTTTCCTGGCAAAGGCACAGGACCAAAGAGGAAGAAGAGGGGGGGTTATAATCTACTGTATCAGTGTGTCGCATTTCCAGTCTGCGTTTGAACCTGTGATTTACGGGTTCTTGGAGTCAGGTATCTCTTGGGTCAGATGGCTCGTGATATGACGGACGAGTTACACAAGAAGGAAAGCGGCTTCTCAGAATTAAGACCATCGAACACTACTATCAGACACCCGAACCAGTCGTCTTTATCAGGCAGGGAAACAGAAGTGCCAAAACTGCAGTTCCTCAAATGGCCACTTGAGGCTGACTCCAATATTGAGTAAATCCCCATAGAGCCTCATGTTAAAATGTCCAACTTTACAGCAGAAATAAACACATTTACAGCCTGGTACAACAACAGTTAGGGTCACTATAGCTCATTTCTCTTTTCATGAAATTATGTTAATAAGGGGTGTGGCCTATTTGAGTGACAGGTGGGAGCTGCTAGCTGTCTGCTAGGTGTCACCTCAGCTCATTCAGTCCCTGACCTTTAACCTCTAGGCCCTGTTTGTGCTGTTGGAGCCTTTTGGAGATTGTTTCATGTAAATATCAGACTAATAATCTGTCTCTCTGTGAACTTTATTGGACTAACAGACCGTCCAACAAGTCTGAGCTCCACTTTTTACAACCAGTCACATTAGAACTTTATGTTATTTACATGTTAGCAACAATTAGCAGCTAATCTGAGTCTGTGAGAAACATACCTGGCTTGTTAGCTCAGTCAGTGTTTGTCAGTTTCTAGGTTTGAGTTGTTGACATTCTCTTTTCTCTCCATCTTAAAGCTTTTTTTCTGCTTGCTAATGAATTAGGCACACGCTCAGACTGTTTAGCTTTCAGGACTTAGCGATTGCTATCCTCTTGTATTTCTCCAGCTCGTCAAAATATGTTAATTTCTGACGACGACAAAAAACACATAAAAAACAAGATTGCTGGTAGCCTAGCAGTTATGCAGGGATGTCATTTAAGTTTGTTAGCTTGATGCTAACACATAACAGATTTTGCTATTAACGGGCTAACAGAATTAGCATTAGAATTAGATTGTTTTTTAGTTAACATATGCTAAGTTCGTTTCTTAGCTTCTCTACAGTTTGTAACTATCCAGTTGTATCATTGGTCAAAAGTTGAATGGCCTGTAGGCAGAATGAATTGAGCCCAATTGTTCAGCAAATCAGAAGTAGCCTACTATGAGGAGGATGCTACATGCTCGGGCTGTAAAAGTAACTATTAGGTCCGGTTATTTCTCTAGGTTCCACCAACATTTAATACAGTATAGGTTACTCTGAGAATAATTTTCTGAACTTTATTGTGTAAGAGATGGAGAGCTTAGCCCTGGTAGCCCATTATCGGGCAGAACAGGACTAAGGGGTGTTGGGCTGATGGGTTGGTTACCTCCATCAGGCTATTTTTACAGTCTGTCACCTCAGGTGCCCATGGCATGTGCAGAGTTTTCTAGGAGCGCTGTACAGACACAACCCCACAAACAAATAGCATTGTTGGACAGATATAGACCCTGATGAGTTACTGTCATGTTTGAGGAGCCAGCTGCTGCTCGCTCATGACTCAGAGCTGAGATGTAAGTGGGTCCATTCGACTCTACGACCGCCTGGACTCAGTTTGGCATCATGTAACTGCTGATAGCAGCTGGGGTACCGCAGGGTGACACGAGAGTTCAGCTGAGTCGATCCAGGCTGGGGGGGGTCTGTCAGTTAATCTGCAGCCAACCAGATGTAGGAAGTGACCTGATGAGGGCTGTGTTTGTGGTGGACCTGGTAGTGGACTCAGCTGGGTGGTCTCCACATCCGTCCTCTGTCATTGTACAGACTGAGGAGGAAACAGGCTGATGTAACAGAGCCACCTGCTGGTCACACCAGAAACTGCTTCTGCCGAAAAATAATCAAGCAATGTCAGAAACTACAGCAAAAGCAACAATTTGTGAGTTCATCTGCAAAGAATATTATAACTTTTGGAAAAGACAAACAGGGACTTGCTCACCTGAATTCAAATTCTTGACGTATTTAATATCCTTCCCTCTAAATCTCATGTAAAAGATGTATTAAAGGACGACTTGAGATGTGTTCATAAACCCTTCTAATCCTCCCTCCTGTCTGTTTTTGCAGATTTATTAACATAAACTGTGCAAAAAATATTTAAAAAAACGAAACAAAAGAAACTAATACAAAAAAGGAACAAACACGAGTAAAGAAAATCCCTAAGATTGTAAATGTAGGGAAGTTATTCAGTCTACTATGGCATGAAATGAAAGTAGTTCTATGGCACTAAACTCATGTAACATGTCCTTACAGCTGGAACTAGTTTGAATAATACAATAACTTCATTGTGACAAAGCGTCTTTATACAACATCCTCTTGTTGTTGTTGTTGTTTTTTTCTTATTTGCAGACGAATCATTTCAGATTTTAAAAAAGGTCAGATGTGCAGAACTGTACAAGCGGACACTTTTATTATTTTAAGTTTTTTATCCAATCACCGATGTGCTCTCCTCGATGGAAGCCTAAAGCAGACATGCATCCCAACATTTTATCTATTACATTTTTCTGTGAGGTGATAATTTCCTCTTGATCTCTGGATATCAAAGCTTGTTTTCTCGTGATAACAGGAACATTTTCTGTTAGATGCAGTGGTGGACTTAACCATTTGGCATATATAAGCAATTGCCTTTGGCCCCCAAACTGCAGGGGCCCCAAAAAATGCCCTAAAAAAATCATGATATCTAATAAATACTAAAAACTAAATGCTAAATCAAACAACTAACTTTCCTAAAAGTCACTGTGCTAAACTACGAGCTAAGCTAACCTACAATTAAAGCTAAGCCATTAGCTAACTAATATTGAAATAATCTAACAACCTAACTCCTGCCTACAACCTCCAGCTAACCTCCTAAATACTATAAACTCAAAACTCTAAAATCTACACTAAATTAATCTATGCTAACAGTACAATCCAACTACTAAATCACTAATGAAATTAATCACACAATTCTCTCCATCTACTCGACTCCCCACAGTTTGCCGAGTCGGGTGATGAGGCTTTTATAGGTTTGGTGACGTATGCGTGTACGCCTACGTAGGCATGTACTGGATTGGCGCCAAAAAATTTCAACCTGTAGAGGGCATTCACGATACAAGTTTCTCACACAATATTTCGAATTTCAATACTTTGTAATCAAATGTCGAGATTTGGACCTGAATTGATCCACAACACTACTTAAGACTCAAATACAGAGGTTTATAGCTGAAAAAGTGGTCTTGGGGTTTAGTTACCCTTTAAACGTACAGTATGTAAAATCAGCCGCTAGGGGGCTCTCAATCAAAACAATAACAAAAGATGACGTCGAGGCTTGCGGTGTATTATGGGAGTAAAAACGAACGAATCAATACGAACGGACGAAACCGACCTGAGAAAGACAATATGTGTACTGACGATGTATCCAAGTATAATTTACATGACGTTTTTATCACAGCAGCACATACAGCGACAGAACGGCAGCTTTCAGTAGCAGCTACCTTATGCAGCGGTCTTTGAAGTAACATCCGGTGTTTCCTTGACAACGATCAACGATTCCTGTCTGTCATGGCGGCTCATCATGGCGGCCGCCTACAAGACACGTCCCGTTACAACTATAAAATTACGGATTTCTCTGGCTTTGATAACTTTTGGAAATATTTGAAGTGATGTAAGTACTCAACTAAAAAATATATATAACATGGGTTTAGTCCATTTTTAATCTAAGTTAGATATTTAATGTAAACATTAGCATGCTACTCTACATACTGTACCTTTAATAATTATTTTAATTTTTTAAACTTTGTGATAAGTAATTATGTTTTTCTAAAAACCAATGCCCAAATATTTCTTATCAGAAGAATGGCTAATTAATCTATAAATCATGTCTCAGGGTCCCCTCCCCGCTCTGCACATGGACTATTCCATTACACTCCTACCCAAATTTCAAATATTTTCAACCGATCAGATTTATTTAATAGAAAATTGTGCAGTTTGGACCTCAGAAGGTACAAACAATGTGACCGATCCAAAGAACAGAATAAAACAAACATGCTTAATATTGGAATACACTGGCTTTTTAGACGAAAACATTTTCAGATACAGATTCGGTACCAACTGAAAAAGGCTCTTCGACCCCCAATCTTCCTAACTTTACTCCCCTATAAGGCTCCCATGCGTGAACTGTCTTCACTCGACTAAAGGTCCCAGTCCTCCTCTGTGCCTCCACACACTCACACAGGTGAAGGTAGGCCAGGTGGGGCGGGGCCTGGGGGCCATCCTTAGACTTTATTTGAGGATCAGAAGGTGCAGGTGGTCCGGTCAGAGAGCAGACCTGCAGCGATGGCTCAGGTGAAAGCAGCAGGAGACGCAGCAGCGAGGAGCCAGCAGGAGTGTGCAGACGCTTATTCAGATATGATGACCGTGAGCTCCACTGCAGGTCAGAAAAATACATGCAAGGATTTTTATTTCAAATCTGTTAATTATTATTAAGATGGAGACAACAGGGGAAGACTGCAGAGTTTAAAAGTGACAAGACGTTGGTTCTGCTCACATTCAAACATCTCAGATTTAAAGCTTTGCATGATGCTTTAAACATTTTGAGAAAAAAACTTTACAAAGACTTCAAATCTCTTGAGCATCAACACAGAAAGATGTTTACAGATGTGCACAGCTGTGTCTGTAGTTCTTGTAAAATGTAAAAAATCTTTTTGCTAAATTTGGAGTTCAGTTGAGTAAGTTTTAAATTTCCAACATGATTCTAACAAACCAGGTTAGGTTGAAAATATAAGAAATGAGAGAAAACAACCTTTTTTTTTTGACCTGCTCTTGATAATAAAACAGCTAGCTCTCTCAGGGTTTCTACTGTTTACGGCCTTTTATTAGTTATCATCTTCCCCTGGTTTTTATGTATTTGTTTCTGCCATGTGTGTGCTCCTCTTTGAGCGGCATGTTTGTGTGCGAGGTGCTGTGTTTAATAAAGTTGAGTTGACTTGTATTCCTCCCGTGTCTCTCATGTGAACAGGGAGGTCAGCTCAGTCCACCAATTTGCCCGATGAGTCACTTTGTTTGATAATCTCTGGTGTAATCCTGCAGCTTCTCGTATCCTTTTCTCACGAGCTCGTCTTCTTCAGCTAAAGCTCCGTTGCTCTCAGGTTGCCTGAAGTCAGTGGGAACCAGAAAGTCGTGTAATCCTCCTTTTTACCTCAGAGTCATCAGTGAAATGCTCCTTTACTGATTAAAAGCACTTTTTTATCATTCAGAGGAAGTCAAAAAGTTTATTCAGCGTCTTTTTTAAACCCTTAAACTCTTTTCCTCCCTCCTGAAAACAGATATCGGAGACTCTGTAAGGAGGGGGTCACTGTGCGATACCTCCATGTCTGTGGGCCTCAGCAGGAGGAGCAGGGCCCTCCACCCCTCCCCCGCCCGGAGACGACACCGCACCTCCTTCAGTCACAGACAGCTGGAGCAGCTGGAGGGAGCGTTCACTCAGAACCAGTACCCCGACATCTACTACAGAGAGGAGCTGGCCCGGGTCACTAAGCTCAATGAGGCCCGCATACAGGTGAGGGGGTAAGCGCTTAGTGAAGTAACCCTTTGTCCCATTTATACCCTTACTGGTAAGTGCCATGACCAACCTCGTGGCCCTGAGCTGCCACCTCCAACAGACCCGGGCTTCGTTTATGAGAGCTCGCCATGGATCAGGTTCTCCTACTGTACCTTTGGTTTGTCCCCCAGCTGCCATTATTTCTCCTCATCCAAATCCACTGAGCTGCTTCCTCTGACATCCGTCTTACTGTCTTTCAAAAACTTTGTCCATTCCCAGTTCTCCCAGTAACGATGAGATAACTAAAGGTGCTATGAGCGCTCTACGTCCCATTTCCTCTCCATCGTTGCTGATCAGCTTCTGCCCGTAAAACTGCACATCTAAGCTCTTATCACATTTATTCAAATGTCTTTAAGCTAACCCCAAATAACCACACAAAGTCTTCTCTTTTTTATTACCGTGTGTGCAAATCTGGCTCGATAGAAAGCGTGGCATCAGGACAAATGTTTGATCATGGTATCATGATGAAACGGCGTCCTCCACCACTGCTGCCCAACATCAGTTCAGTGTGAGTAAGAGCACAACAAAGTAAACTTCATGTCCTCTCACTGGTCTCCTGCAGGTGTGGTTTCAGAACAGACGAGCCAAACAGAGGAAGCAGGAGCGCGCCTCGCAGAAAGTCCTCCCAATGGGTGTGATGGGGGGCCACAGGGGGATTCTAGGAGGTGTTCACGTCCAGCAGTCAAGCATGAGTCGACAGTTTTACCCCCAACCCCTCGCTCACCTACCCCGCCTCCCTCCTATGATACCCTCTGGGCCGTACCCTCAGTGCCCCTGCCCCGGCAGCGTCCCTCCAGCAGCAGCAGCCCCACGGCAGCATGAAGACTGGTACAGCCCGCTGAGGAGCAACATCACGTCCCCCATGTTCTCCCTGCAGCATCTGGAACCCCCTGCTCACTGGAGCTAAAGAGTCATCCAAATAAATGTCACTTTAATCCTCACTTTTTGGCAGTCATTGCACTTATTTACATACTTTGGGGTCTAAATGAATATTAGACACAAATGTTTTAAAATATTTCCGGTAGATTTCTTCAGCCTGCAGGAGAGAAACAAGCTTCTAATGGTTGCAACGTCATACTTGATCCATCCAAGTGCGTGCACGAAAAGTTCCTATTTTTGTCCCTGACAGGCTCAGATTGTTATTCTAAGAGTCCGACAGCATAACCAGGGTCCACAGCAGCAGGCCCGCCCCACCAACGATCCAGAGGAACCTACAAGAGCCCAGGAGCTCCCAGGAAATATGTGGTTAGTAACTAAAATTTTCAGATGGTGACATGCAGTAATATGATGTGAATGCACAGACAGAGAGAGAGAGAGAGAGAGAGAGAGAGAGAGAGAGAGAGAGAAATAGGAGCTCAAGGTGCCAGGTCCCCCTGCAGTCTTTAAGCCTATAGCAGCAGAACTAGGAGCTGGTCCATACCTGCACCAGCCCTAACTTTAACCTTTTACAATTGAAAGTTTTACGCCTACTCTTAAAGGTACAGAGTTTCTGCCTCCTAGACCCTGACTGAAAGATGACTCCAAAGGAGAGGGGTCTGATAACGGAGAGCTCTAACTCCCACAGCAGACGATATTCAGGAAAATTCACTGCAAGGAAGTGGGAGGGGGTGATGACGTCTTCATTATGTTCACCAGTGACTCAGACGATCCTTCTGATCAAAGATCTTTGAGTACTTTTCTCTTTGATCATCTTGATTTGGTCTGAGCTGAGCAGGGCGGGAGGTGGAGTCAGTCCACATGATTTCTCGAGCTCTGTACGTGACCCCTGAATGTTGTAAAAACCTTTTTAGCTCTTAAAGGAGTCTCTGTAAATAAAAGAAGAAGTCAAACTGTTGAGATTACGCTCTTTAATAGCCACATTCCAGAGACAACACAGTCACATCTCATAGTTCTCACTTTGTTTTTAATATTTCATTCGACAACCTGAAGTGACTGAAGGATCAACACGAGAAGGCAAAAATATAGAATTAATCCGTACGAAATCAAACGCTATAAAGAATCACAGACGGATTCAAGATGAACAACAACACAGAGAGGACATGTTCGATCCACGTGTGTTTGAAGGCAGCTGAAGCAAACATGTTTATAAGCAGAGACAGAGCAGCGTGCTGTGAGCTTCTGACACAGAGGCAGCTGTACATTCACTCCATCAGGGTTTGTTATGACCATATCTGCTGCCTGAACGTGAAGAGGATGTGATTGGCTCGTCTGACTGTGATTGTGTTGATTGGAACAACCGCAGGAGGAGAACTGAGCTGCACAAAGGCCTCATTTCAAACTCCTTTCCTTGCCTCCTTTCCTCTGGTCTCATTCCCTCACACCTCAGACACAAGTAGAGGAGGCGGAGAGGAAAAATGAGGAGCAAAGAGTCAAGTCACCAGGCATGATCTTTCAGTAATTATTTGATCTTTGTACTTATATAACATCAACTTTATCAGCTCAACTTGGCGTTACACCTCTTTTACAAGTCAGAGGTGCTGAAACTACTTCGACCTCTTCTCCTCGAGACGCATTTTAGGAACTGAAGCCTC
Source organism: Tautogolabrus adspersus (assembly GCA_020745685.1). Lineage (NCBI taxonomy): Eukaryota > Metazoa > Chordata > Actinopteri > Labriformes > Labridae > Tautogolabrus > Tautogolabrus adspersus. Next base: position 2,827,532 of record CM036541.1, on the reverse strand, counting down.
CTTCACGGTGGGTTTTTAAGGTTGTTTTGGGGTCAAAAGCAGGAGAAGAGGAGACACAAACTAGAAAAAGGTGTGAAGCCTTCAGTGCTGTTCTGCATTGAAGCTCAAGCTTCACCTCCTCCCCTCCTGCAGGGTTTCCTCCCCTCTAAACGCGCTTGATCACGCTATGTTGAAACTGCACGTGTGAGAGAGTCAAGGCCACTTTACTTTGCAATAAGATACGTCTGATTCGTCTCGTCGTCTTCTCAAACAGAAGATCTCACAGGAGGAATCATTTGGTTCACACGGCAGCAGCGGTGTGTTCGTGTCAATGTGTGTGTGCTTGAGTCCGGCTTCTAAAGTGAAGACTTTCCGTTAAGATGCTACTTAACGACTGACAGAACACAGACTATGAAGTGTCCTGCTCGTGTAAAGAGACAATTCAGCCAAAATCACACAAAAAAAAACAATCATAGATTCTCACTTTAGTCTTCAGAATCTACACAGACGGTTTAGTGTTTCTGTATTGCACCAAACAAAATGAAAAAGAGTTTAAGTGATGTTTGGGTGAACTGGCCCTTTAAGAATGAGTTCAAGGACGCTGCAGAAACAGACGGTGAAGAGATGTCACTGAGAGTGAGCACACGTCCTTCTCCTTTCTTCTCGTAAATTACTGAATTATTAAATAATGAACCGCCTCTAACTGAAATCACCACTGATCACTCCGACCGCCTTCGAGGGAGGACGCAAAGATTAAACGATGGTTTTGTGGTCCCCCTTCTCTTCCTGCAGAGTCCTTGTTGTCGTCATGGAGATGAGAAAGCACTCGGGTGATTCATTCACTCCAGAGACTTGGCGAACTCTGCGTAATCGATGTAGCCGTCGTTGTTTTTGTCGTCGTCCTTCAGAACGTCGTCGATCAGACTGATCAGATCCTCCTCTTTCATCGGCTGGCTGTCCTCTCCTCGCTCCTGAGAAACACAAAACATTCAACACAGATTATCCATCAGTGGTGATAAAACGAAGAGCGCTTTGATACAAGGCATCTAATGGCTTCAGGACAGTTGCAGGTGTATTGAGACATTTTCAGGAGTTTTGTGCATGTGTGAAAACAACCGTCTTTAAATCCGGTTCTGCAAATAAAAACTGTGTTATATACGGCCAGTGGTTCTCAAACTGTTCACACTGAGTACCACCTCAGAAAATATTTGTCTCTCCAAGTACCACCATTATGGCCAATATTGAAATACAGTAGCATATGGCTATTTAACTACATATACAGTTTACACAGGAGGCCATTTTATTCCTGATATGAATATCATTTATTATTGACTGCACACCACGCACTTTGGCCTGAGCTCATTCTCTGTGTGGCTCCAAAAGAATCCAAACTGGTTGTAACTCGAGTCATATTTTTTCTTACTGTTTTGGATCATGTGTTGCTAGCAGGTGCCGTAGCGTCACTGGCACTGCTAACGTCGCCACCTGCATGTTTGCAGGGTTCACTGTTGTTGACTTCAGTTCCTGCTGCGCTGCTCGACGTATCTGCCGCACAATTCCGTATCGAGCCATAAATGCAAAAAAATGTAACCATCATATTTGCTTCTTCCGCTTGCCATCACAGCTTTGCTTGTCAACCATTTGTTTAGTACATCTTATTGAAAAATAAAAACAATCAGAGACTCCCAGTGTCCCACATAAGGTACCATCAGTGGTACTCGTGCCACAGTTTGAGAATGAACGGACCGGTGGTTAGGTCTCGCCCCCTGTACGAAGGCTAAAGTCCTCTGTGTGAGCTTCCATATTTTCTACACTATCCACTCTCCTATCAATAAAGGCATAAAGTCCGGAAAAAAAGTTTTAGTGAAAGAAAGCAGTCGTGGATCGAGCAAGTATTTGCTTTGAGTCTTTCCTCTTTAATCTAACATTTTTGTGGAGCAATTTCTCCCATGATGCACCAGCCAAAGTTCACACAAGAGCAGGAAGTTGGGAATTGTTTTAAACATTTTCACTTTGTGCAAATACATTTCTATAGGAAGTACATGCAACTAAGTTGTGATGCAAAAATATATAAATATGTTCACTATAATATCTATTTTCGATGCTTTGGCAGTCAGTCACAAATATTTACCCGTACTGAAGTTAACAGGCATGTTCACACCTAAAGTATTAAAAAAGATCTGCACACATAAACACACACATACACTTCCCCACCTCTCTGTGTACGTGTGTGATGGCGGTGGCGAGCTCCAGCCCGTCCAGCAGGTTGTTTCCGTCGTAATCGTGCATCTTGAAGTAGTGCAGCTGGAGCTCCTGGGGGGTCATGTCTTTCTCCGGTTGCTCGATCACTCCCTCTAAATGCTCCATGATGTGGCTGCAGGACAGAAAACCATGAAAGAGTGTGTGAATGCCGTGTTCAAAGTTCATCCTTCTGTGCAAATAAGAGCTGGATCGCTGAGATCGTGCTCTGCGGGCGGAGATGTCACTCACTCTTTGTCCTGGATCATGTTTTTGTCGAAACGACCGTGAGCGTGACCCGTTACGTGAGCTGCAGACTCCACCACTATCTCCTGCTGCTGCTGAGGATCCACCTGAGAGAGAACAGACACACAGCAGGAGAGCAGGAGGAGGTGGAGGAGACCCCACCACTGTAACCTGCACCTGCTGCTCCTCATTCTGCAGACAGACAGACAGACAGACAGACAGACAGACAGACAGACAGACAGACAGACACACACACAGACACACAGACACACACACACAAATTAGAGACCAGTGCTCTTTCTGTTAAACTTTTTCACATGTTTCCTGCTATAATTCAGATCATCCATAGCTCCCAGTGTTGTAGCTAAACAACCGATCGATCATTCATATCCCAAACAGACGCAGAGAAATTAGTCCATGCATTCATCTCAACCGGGTTAGACTACTGTAACGCTCTGTATGCAGGATTATCCAAACAATCCATCATGCAACTCCAAGTTATCCAGAACTCAGCAGCCAGAGTCCTGACCCATACAAGAAAATGTGAACATACAGTTTAACCCTGGTCTACAAACTACTACATCGGCTCCCTGTACAATACAGAATCACCTTCAATATCCTATTGTTAGTCCATGATTAAGCACTCAATGATTCAGCAACCAAGTATGTTTCTGACCTTCTCACAGTCTACAACATGACCTGGACCCTCAGGTCATCAAGTGGAGGTCTTTAAGTCGAGATCGAAGCCCCAGAGTGAGAGGGGGTCTCAGTTTCTTCCATAGAGCTACACTGAGCTCAAACATGCACTGACCCTTCCACCGTCATCACACACACACACACGCACGCACACGCACACAGTCCATGCATCATCCCTCCTCTCCTATTCCCCTACCTCTGATCGTGCAATAATTCTCCACTGTGTACTCGTACTATTCTTACACTTTCTGAGTATAAATACATATTTCTCTTTTCCAAAGATATTTTTGTAATGCTGAAAACACATTTCTTACCTTTGCAATATCTACATTTCTGACTGTGCTGTATTGTATTCTTTACTTGTGGCAAGCTACTTTTGACTGTGCAGTAAAAACCATCTGCTGAAAATAGTTTTTCTGTAGACATCATCCCTCTTCTTCTACTTGAATGCAGATTGTTTGTAGCTGCCTGTTTGTCTGCACACTTTCAGGTGAAGCATTTCTAATTTCGTTGTACAATTGGAAAATGGCAACAAAGGCTTCCTCTGTGTGTGTGTGTGTGTGTGTGTGTGTGTGTGTGTGTGTGTGTGTGTGTGTGTGTAAATGTTATCACTTGCATCATTGGTTGTACACTCAGTATCTTTTTGCTTTTTGGTGTTTGATTGCAATGCGGCGTGTCTGATTTATTTGAACTTCCTCTTATTCAGGATTGTTGACATAACTCTTCATTCTCTTATTTCTGAGTTTCACCCTCAGTGTAAATCAAACTGAGCTCACTTTAAAATGAAATTCTTCCGGTTCTATAGATTACAGGATTTATTTACCAATGCTGTCTTATTTAGAGCTGCTCTGTGCCAAATATTGCCCACAGAGGAGACACCATTCAGCCAGGTCACGTTTGTAAATCAAACCTGTGCAAATAACGATGATTAAATAAAGGATAAAGAGACATGAGCAGGCTGTGTAGAAACATCAGATGGAGCTTTATATCGTGGACACTTTGAGGAAACTTAACTAAACGAGATGATTAAAGTAAACACAGGTAACGGGAACATATGCTAACACAGAGGCTGTCTGTAATAAGAAGCTTCACTGTAGGACTAAGTTACGACCTGTTAGACACAAACCACAGAAGAAGATCAATAATATAAATATCTAAATACTTGTAATTTAAAGCTTACGTGTAAATGTTTGGTATTCGCGGACCGTTGTGTTGATTTGTCGGCTGTCAGGAAACGAGTCTGATCAGTCTGAGGCTTTCAGGGCCGAGCGGCTTGCCGTAGCTCCTCTTGGACACGACAGCTCATTGTGATTGGTTAAAACATTTCAAAGAGTATACAACTGAAGCGAGAGAGTTCACCGCTGCGCGCACGAAGATCTCTCCACACCGACGACGTTAGTGGGCTACTCTTAGCTTTCATTCATTTCATACTTATTGTGTAAAATGTGAAGGTAATGACGAAGTTTGTGAAAAACAAATACAGCCATAAACCTGAAACTACTCTGTAGTGACATTTGACCTCGATTACGATTAATGAACGATTACTTCCTTTTTGTTTTTTGCCCTCATAGTTCACTGACATGGTCTCTACTATAAATAAGCTCAATTTTTAAAGCTGGGATATTTTTTCTAATGAAAGAGTGAATATCTGATGAACTATTTTGTGGTTATTTATTGAGTATTTCGAACTGAAATCAAAGCATTGCTTCAAATGAAAACAACACATTTGAGTTTTAAAGTATAAATGAACTTCTCTAAAACAGTAGAAAATAAATAACTTGCATTTCTTGAAAACAGTTTTTCCGCAGTGTTTAAATTTAAACTTCTTTGTGTTCGGTGTCGTCTTCCCTAAAGACAAATTGTGTCCAAACGACGGACATTGCCTCCATGTCGCTGATTGGACGTGTCGTCACGTGACTCTGCCCTGAAAATAATCGATATAATCGACATGGACAAGATTACGTCGATTAGAGGTTCTGAATGTCGGTTTCGATTAATTTTCGATTAATCGCCCGGCCCTTTTACTCTCAGTAAGTTCAGGTGAATTTGTCAAAAGTTTGAATTCCCTCTTGGGAAAATAAACGCTTAGCTAAGCTAACATTTAGATTTTTTTTGACAACATTTCTGCAGACTGGTGCCTTGTACGTCTTTACCCACTTCTACGGTGGTCCTGAAGTGCAAAGCACAACGACAAACCACAAAACACACAAGAAATAAGAAAACACAACATTAACCTCTAACGGAAAAGGTATAGGTACATACAAGGATCGTCGCTGATTGGACGAACGCACTGTCCGTCCAATATATTCATATTCCAAGACTGAATTTAAAAGGTGGACATAGCCGCCATAATGCCCCTTAAGCGACCCCTCTTTGCAGGGGCTTTCTTGGTTATTGCATCCGAGTCAACTTTATTGGACAGGTAAGTGTAGCCTGCACATAAATGTGACTCTGGTGACATTTGCTCTCTGTGCAAGCATGAATCATTGGATGTTAAACTAGTGTGCACAAGCCCACTGCTATCAAAGCCCATTTCCTCCAGAAATAAAAATGAAAACTAAGCTTTGTTGACTTCCCCCCCATGTAAAGTCATAATATGAGATTAAAAAAAAGTTAAATATGAGATAAAAGGTCATAAGTATGTGATTAAAAGTCACAAAATGAGATAAAAAGTCACAATTGACTGAGTAATTGTCACCAGTTGTGATGACTGTTGTAAAGTTGGTGAAGCTCAAGGTCAAGGTTCAAGGGCACCGGCGCCCCATTTGGTTTTATTCCAAAATGAACTTCTTTTGTTTATATTTTTACAACAATGGGTAAAATATACTATTTTAAATGTTTATAATATTCTTTGGAAGGCATCTTGTGACCACCACCCCCCTTCTTGGTGGCTCACGACCCCCCTGGGGTCCAGACCCCTCCTTTGGGAACCAGCGGCCTATAGGGGATACTTTCCCAGTGTTCTTTTATTTGTAGTTTTTTGGAAACATGTCATTTACAAACGTCGGGTCACTGTGACGTACAAACATGACAATACATGTAATAAAAGTAAATAATTAAATAAAAACCATTAAAGTACATTCTTCTAAACAAAAATCTTACATAGGTCATCAGATATCCTCAGTTTATAAAACTCTCTGAGAAGAGCTTTTCCCGGGGTTAACTATCTTGACAAGAAAAAAAGCCTTCAGGTGCGTCTTTGATGACGTCAGCAGGTGGGCGTGACGCAGACGCTGTCAAATGTAAACTGAGCGCAGGAGCACGCTGTGTGCTGGAGTTCACTGAGGAGGAGGAGAAGAGAAGATCTGTGTGAAAGAAATGTCCAGCTACCAGAGAGAAAATGAAGCCGCTAAATCTCTGTTCAGGAGGCTCGAGGTTGATTTTCTGTCATAAAGTAGCTCAGTAGTTTTTGACCCTCGTCTCTCCCTGTATCCAATCCCCCTGTGCTCGTGCTTCCAACTGTGAAGATGTACTCCCCTCCCACTTTTCTAGAGCTCAAAACTTAAAGGAAATGATTGTATTGTATCCCTGTAGTGCTTCATACAGCTGTCACAGTGTGAGAGAGTGAGAGGAGGAGGCAGTTATCTTAATGTGCTGCTGACAGACTCATGCAATTACAAACTATTAACAGGCACTCTCTCAAAAGGCTTTAAGAGAACCTTCTCCATAAGAACTGTGTGTGTTTTGGATGCTCACTTTGCCGCAGCAGAGCGCAGCTTTCTGTGAAATGTCGCTTCTTAAGCCTTTAACCTGATCCAGTTAAAGTGTTAGAGGGAAAGATTAAGGACAAGGCTGCTGAGAAGGAGGACGACGACTCGCTTCCTTTTACTTCTGACAGCTACTGATCAGAAACTGTCGCTCGTTTTCGAAGAAACCACACAATCTCTCTCAGTGATATGAGCGTGCACAGGGGCAACTCTAGAGTCTGGTGGGGCCCTAGGCAAAAATCAATTGGGTGGCCCCCAACCAGCGTTCATCACCATTATGTCTGCCAGTGTCCCGATGATTACTCCTCTTCCTCTTTTTTCCTGGTTATTTTTTTCTTTCCTATAGACTGCTAATTCCTCTTAATTTTCTTTGGTGACTTCCATTGACAAACTTTGGTTTTTGCATCAATAATGCACACAACGCTTAGCAGGGCAATGAGAGTAAGTGCTGTCAGATGGGGCCCCCTAAGGGAGGTTTCCTATAGTCATTGCAAAATGTGTACATTTTGTGTGACGCTTTGGGTTAAAGGTACAGTATGTAGAATTGCATGCTAATGTTTACATTAAAATATCTACCTTAAATTAAAAATGGACTAAACCCATGTTATATATATTTTTTAGTTGAGTACTTACATCACCTCAAATATTTCCAAAAGTTATCAAAGCCAGAGAAATCTGTAATTTTATAGTTGTAACGGGACGTGTCTTGTAGGCGGCCGCCATGATGAGCCGCCATGACAGACAGGAAATGTTGATCATTGTCAAGGAAACACCGGATGTTACTTCAAAGACCGCTGCATAAGCTAGCGCTAGCTGCTACTGAAAGCTGCCGTTCTGTCGCTGTATGTGCTGCTGTCATAAAAACTTCATGTAAATTATACTTGGATACATCGTCAGTACACATATTGTCTTTCTCAGGTCGGTTTCGCCCGTTCGTATTGATTCAACACGGAGTTTGTTTGTTTTCACACGGTGGGAATAAGATTGTGGTCATTGTGATTATAACTCAGAAAACTCAAAATAATGATTCTTGAGAATGAGAAGTTTTCTCATTATTTTAAAGGTCACATATTCTCCTCCTTTTCAAGAAGTTTAAATAAGTCTCAGAGCTCCTCAAAACATGTGTGTGAAGTGTCTTGTTCTAAATCCACTCTGATCCTGTATTTGATCATGCCTATAAACCCCTCTATTTCAGCCCTGCTCAGAACAGGCTGTTTCTGTGTCTGTAGCTTTAAATGTAAATGAGCTGTGTCTGACCACGCCCCTCTCTGGAAGGGCTTGGGTGGCTCGGGCTTTCTCGCTCCATGTCCTATTGTTTACGGTGAGAAGGCAGACTCAGAGGGCAGAACAAACACCTAGCTGTGGGAGTGTCACCCACCTGGGGGAGGGGTTACTGCCCTTTGTGATGTCATGAAGGGAAAATCTCCAAACAGCCTGTTTGAGCACACATTTTCTGAAAAGTGGAGCAGGCAAAAGATGGAGAGGATGGACTTTTCTCATCATTGGGGGGTTTGCAGACAGACTAGAGACACATGTTAGAGTTAGAGAAACATGGTGAAGTGTTTGGTACGATATGTGACCTTTAAGATAGCCAAGCAAATACATTTAAAGATATTCAGTCATGACTTACCAAGTCGTTAAATTAAATCTAATTTTTCTGAGAATCTGTCAATACTTTCAGATCAAACTCACTGATTGGAGATGCTATGTCAATATTTTAACATACTCTCTCTTTATGTTCTGAACTCGCTATTGCTCTCAGTAAAAAACCATCTGATCATTTTAAGATTTTTTAATGTTTACGTTATTCCAGATAAAATAATAAGAACATAACATTAGGATATCAGGAAGTTTATTGTCATTGTAGTCTACAAAGAAATTCAGTCATTCAGTGTGCTGTCAATGAAAGGCAAAAAGCTAAAAAAAAACAATCTTTAAGAAAATATTAGATGTTTTTGCTCATTTTAAAGGCCAGGGAGAAACAGTGTTTTTTAATCTGTGCTTTAAATGAATTTAATGAGTTGAATATCACGAGCCTTTGCTCTCTCCACTCACTCACCAATTAACGATGAATCACGATTCCAAATGTTACTTGTTAGACAGCCCTTATAAACAAATAACTGGTGAAAGAAGAAATGATCAGAAATAAAGGAAACGTCCAGAATCAGCAAACTAAACACCAACTATCACCTCTAAAGCCCCCCATAACCTGACTCCTCCCCCCCCACCTGTCTGAGCTCCTCCACCGGAACACTCCCACCCTCACTCTCAGGTCTGCTGACTCAAACCTCCTGCCCCGCCTGCAGGACCAACCTCCATCAGAGACCCCCCCTCACTCTCAGGTCTGCTGACTCAAACCTCCTGCCCCGCCTGCAGGACCAACCTCCATCAGAGACCCCCCCTCACTCTCAGGTCTGCTGACTCAAACCTCCTGCCCCCCCTGCAGGACCAACCTCCATCAGAGACCCCCCCTCACTCTCTTTATACACATTTCTTTATTAGGAGATGCTGAGTCAGTAATCCGAGATATTTAAGATACTAAATCATATTGTTTTATACTGAGTCATGATTTATGGACACCATAGTTTTAGATAGTGTCATATATCTTAGACTTTATATTTTATTTTATTATTATGAGCAGGCGATTCTACATTCTATTGGGGCCCTAGGCAAAATTTCATTGGGGGGCCCTCCAACCAGCGTTCATCACCACCAGTGTTGCAACGCTTACCCCTCTTCCTTTTTCTTACTCTTTCTTTGGCCTTTGCTTTTCAAAACAGCAATGCATGCTATGCTTAGCAGGGCAACGAGAGTGAGTGCTGTCAGATGGGGCCCCCTTAGAGAGGTTCCTACTGTCATTGTAAATTTGCACATTTTGAGCCACTGCTGTGGTGTAAAGTCTGTCAGCCCTCGAGGCCCCCCTACTGGCCTGGGGCCCCACGCAGATGTCTGTTGACAAGCAGCGCCTCTGATCATGAGATAGTAAAGATACGTCCAGGCTCTATTTCGAGGTTAGCCATCATTACTCATACTCGGACATTATTTGAGATGATTAATCATAAAGGTCAACAAATTAAATGGACTTCAATGAAGTTCATGATGAAGCAGTTCAAAGAAATGTTCACTTAGACATTTCCGGTTCTACTTTGGTTTAAGCTCTGAAACACTCCAACAGGACAAACGGAGCATATCCTAAAAAATAATATCTTTAAAGTTATTTTAATATTCAGCTTTTCTTTGTGTTTAATGACCCTTTGTGAGTGTAGTCAGAGTGCACACCCCTCCTCCTCCCCCTCCTCAGTCAGATTACACATTTATTTCTCCTTCAGTCTGCAGTCACTCCCATCGTGTCCGGGGAGTACACTCACCACCACCGGGACAGAGCACCGATGGCTGCCCGGGTTTCCTTCACCCAGGTCCGACTGGAGACGGAGGTGGAGCGCTGCCGGGCCGAGTGTCAGTGGGACAGGATGCCGGCGATCATCGACCAGATGCAGGCTGCGCGTTTCCACGAGGACGGTGAGTGGTGGATGTTCACCTCCTGGAGGAGTTTAAATCGCTTCCTGGAAGATTTTACTACTCATTAATTTGGTCACTGCATAGGACTTAACAAGCGAAAAAAACCCTGAAATTATGAGGTTTAATCACGTTTTCTTTTAATAAGGTGGCTATGTTTAAAATTGTATTCGTTTTAGAAAGGTTGTTTCTTGAGTCAGAGTTACTTTTTCTTCAGAAAATCATCCAAAACACTGACCTGTAAGAGTTTCCCTGCAGTGATAGCAACGAGAGCTTCCTGTATTTTCAACTTTTTGCACAGTAGTTGATTTGTTCACGATTTCAAGAGTCTGAAAAAGTTTCTTCAGGGATGTTTTGCACTGTGCACAGGTTAGACTTTGGACTCAAAGCAACACAGATAGAGTTAGACTCCTGCACAAGATTCATGTTCAAGATCTAGTCCACAAATAACAACAAATCTCTTGATATTAAACTCAAACTTAAACATATAATATCCCTGACATCTAATGGGTCAAAGTGTTTCCAGATAATTTACAGTTCACACAATGATAACTGAACATGATCAAATGTGGTGTTCGACCCTCCTTACTGTTACCCCCTCCTCTTCCAGGCGACAAAATACCACCTGCTTTACAAAAACAACATGACTTTATGCTTTCACTCCTGAAATCCTTCCACACAAGCTCCAAGAAATGCAAACAAGCGTATCGTTCTGTGCCTCATAAAGCATTTCTGTGCTGAGTCACTAATGCACCTGCCTCCACCCCTCGCACGCGCCCAGTAAATACAGGTTCAGGTGACTTTACTGCAAGTCAACAGTTATTGTGCCCGTATCTGGCTGATGGTGCAGGCGGACAGTTTGTACATGCACTGAAGTGTTAAATCAAATGTGGTGTTACTTACTGTTTGCATGCATGAGTCACATCAGCTGACTCAACATTCATGGAAAGAAGGGTGAATCAGGAGAGTTAAAGCACTCCTGCTCCACAGTCAGAGTAGAAATGGAAAAATGTGTTGATAGGTGAAGAAAAAAGGAATTTCATTCCACCAATAGGAAGCTGAAGGGATGACAGTTGGCCAGCTATTGGTACACACAGCAACAACATAACTCAAGAATCAAGATGTTTATTGTCACTCCACACGTGGGAACAAAGGTGTGAAACATCTATTGTGAGTTCGCTCCATTCAGAAGAGGATATTTTAAATATACAAGTCGTATAAAATGTTCAAGATTAAAGTAAAAGCAGCAATAAAAAAACAACATAATGTACAAAAACATCTGCACCTCAGAAAATATGTGGAAACATATAGAACAATTACACAGCTGTGTTTAATACTTGATTCTAATTGGACAGTTATGCATCCCAACGGTCGGCTACCCCTCAATAGGTAACTGTTGCTAAGCAAAGCCCACGTTGCTAGGCTAGTGCTGCAGCTCTAATCACAGATTCTGGAGGATTAACTGTAAATGATATCAATCCACTGAAAGAGTCCGATCTGTTTACGGAGGGGAAAGGAGATAGGAGACGAAAAAACAGTGAAGAATATCAGTCAATCAATCATTATTTGTTTAGCACCAATTCATAACAAGTGTCATCTCGAGACTCTTTAAAAAGGAGCATATGGAATAATATGCAGGAAGGGTTTCTCCTTTGTATTCCTCACGTTCCTGTTGTCCACACTTCCTTGCTGCTGAGGTGGAGGTCGGAGAGGGCCGTGCATGAATGAGGACGGCGGTGTTTGTGGAATAGAGATTAAGACATAAAATTGAACGCCACAAAAATGAAGACGGCACATGAAGTAAACATGTATCGTTCTAAGCTGCACTTTGCAAAGTCGGACTAACACACCTTGATAATCCAGTATGGGGTCGATTTACTCTTTCATGTATACACGCCTCAATCTGACCTAAACTGGCCTCAGTGATCTGAGCATGCTTAACAGTTCCCGTGCCGGGCTTTGACCCTGAACAACATAAATGCTTAGAAGAAAGTCGGGAAGTAAACGAGAGGGAGGTGCCAACATGGCGAGTTTGAAAGTGAGAACTACGCCTTTTTGGACAGTTTATGTCACGTCAGCCAAAATGTGGAGAGCTCTAAAGTTGGCCATGTTTTCACCGTCCGTTTGCTGCTTGCTGACTTGTTTGGTGAGGCGTTATTGGTCAAACGTAGGTAGATACCATAGTAACTAGCTTAAACAGGGAATATCGCCACCTACAGAGGCTTAGTCGTTCATACAGTACTTCCATCAGTGAGACAGTATTCCAATTAAATTGCACTGAACTGTGCATGTAGACGTACTGAGTGACTCTTTCTAACGTTTAAAGCCTCCAGCTCGTGTAATTAGGAGCTCTCTGTAGTTCGGGGCTGAGAACCGTCCTGCTGTTTACACTCTGCCCCATACACACACAGTTTAGCCTTGGCTGTGCTGATAAAACTAACAGCAGATATACGAAGAGCATCAGGACATAAACACGGCTCACAGAGTCAGCGTCAGAGAACACACACACACACACAGAGTGACAAAGGTAAACAGGAAGGTTTAATCGAGTGTGTGTGTACACAGAATCTGAGGTTCATTCCTGGACACTGAGGTCGGTTTACTGTACCACAAGCTCGTCTTATCGTGTGATTACAATATAAATCTATTTCAGGAGAGCACGGAGGGAAATGGAAACTGTTGCTTCTAAAAAAGACGTCAGGAATATTTAAGCTTCTCTCTGAGTCGGTGGGAAATGTTGTTTTTATGGACTCGCTGAGGTTTGCTTTGGCTTCAGAAAATAATGACGTTTGACCCCGAGCTCAGACCGACTCCAACAAAGTCCGTTTTTCTATCCTGACCCCCCTCTCAGATGACTACGGGATGCTGCTGATGGCAGAGGCCCTGCTGGAGGAGTGCCTGCAGGAAAACACGGACCTCTTACAGAGCTGCATGCCTCTGACAGACAAGACCCAACCCAAACTTTGCCGGGCCAAAGGACACCTTAACTCAGTCCTGAGCAGAGGCCGTCTCACGGTCAGTCTCTTTACAGCTCAGAATATTCATTAAACTAAATAAATAAAACTCATAAAGTGTCTCAAACACATCTCTGTCTTGATGTTGCTTCTGTCTTTCTTTTCTCCTCTCGTCCTCCAGCCTCGGTACCTGAACGAGGCTCTGCTGCTGATGGCCAAAGTCCACTATGTGCAAGGTCGGTACCGGGACGCTCAGGGGATGTGTGCCAGGGTGGGACTGGAGGAGCTGACGCAGGATGTACAGCCCACCTACCACCTCCGCCTGCTGGCCGAGGCTTTCGTCATCAAAGGTACCCCGATACACCTGCATGTTTAAGAGAAATCCTGCTTTTCTTTACCTTAATCTTTAACTTTACTGTCCCTGAGAGGAAATACATGAAAATATCAAGCAATACCAGACTCCATTGAGAAAAGCAGTGATTTAACACAGGAGCTGCTGGTCTGCCGCTGCCTTGATGGGTTAGTTCATTTGTGTTATTGTGTGAGTTTAGTGTTTAAGAATGTTTTTTTTTCCAGGTACAAACACATTTTAAACCACACAATAACAAAAAGAAACGTGTGGATGTACACAGCGGTAGATCAGCAGCTTCTCTGTTCTGTGAGGTGAAATTACTGATTTTATCAATGGAGTTTGGTGTCCATGAAGAGAGTGATGTAACAGCTGTTGGCGATGTTTTCTTTGTAATATTTTGGGGCCTTAATGACTAAAAGGTACAAAAGGTGTTGAATTGTTCCAGTAGATTCCTCCAGCATGCAGCAGTGAAACTGGCTGTGATGGTTATAAGATGACAAAAAGTCCTGGGAGGAACAGAGTCCCTACAACTGCAAAAAAAAATTATACTGAAAGACAGTTATAGCTGTTATAAGCTTTCACACTTCCAATATTTGCAGGAGGAGCTGCATGTGAGAACACAAACAGCTGAATTTTTCACTCACTAAATATTCTCACTATATCGAGATATGAGATAGTGAGTTATGTTTGGTGGAAACATTAGCTGTTACTTACAGACACACACACATGCACACACACACACACACACACAGACAGACTCACACACACACACACACAGACAGACGCACACACACACACACACACAGACAGACACACACACACAGACAGACTCACACACACACACACACACACACACACACACACACAAACACACACACACAAACATACACACACACAGACACACACACACTGTTGGATTCATTTTGGATTCAAGAGGGACATGTTGCAAACACGGGTATTGCATAGACAGGTATAACTTATATGAACTCTATGTTTAGCTTATTAATCACAATTGATATCGTTATCGCAATATTTAATGATTGAATCACTCATTGCATATTTTTCTCATATCATGCAGGTCTAATATAGACCTCAACATATGTCCAAAAAGGCTGCAGGTTTATATAAGTTTACTTTTTAGTGATGATGTAAAAATCGTATAAAGGGTCCAGTTACAACATCAAGTCCTCGAGGGAGCAGAGTCACTACAACTGCCAAGATTTTTACACTGATGGCTAAAAAAAACTGTAAGTGAGTCATGTTTGGTGGAAACATTAGCTGTTACTCACAGACACACACACACACACACACACACACACAGATACAGTCTTTAATGTTCATTCTAAAACACCAGCATGATCAAAGGTCAAAGGTCACATCCACAGAGCATCATCACTGCAGTCCTTAGAGGTCCATAATCTTATTGCACTCATAATCACGTCGTTACATTTCCTGTTTCCTGATGATCACACATGACCCTGACGAGGATTTTAAACTATTACATATTTATTTCCTCTGAATGTTTCTGTTGCTGAACTCGCTCAGGTCCTTTGGGGGTTTGTATCGCTCCGTCTCAGGGATGTTTGTACCTCGTGTATGTTGTTATGGGACTGCAGTCAGATGTGGATATTTGTCTGATGATTTCCTCCTGAGTCCTGTCTATAAGCAGCTCTCTGTTTATTTGATCAGGCTGGCGTCTGCTCTGAGGCTTCTGTCGATCACAGACCTCACGCAGAACAGAAATGTTTATCTGAATCATAAGTCTCAAACAGACTCCTGAGCAGGCATCTGGACCAGGACCGACCTGCTCTCCTTCCGCTGTGATCATCAGTCAGCCGAGCGTCCGTCTGCTCCGAAATAATGAGACAAAGCAGAGAGAGAGCATGAGAGAAATACGAAGAAATGTAGGTTCTGTTGGTGGAAAAAGGATCCGTAAAATGAGTTGATTTTATTTTATTTAATGTAAGACGTTTATACACATCATCAGTGGGTTGTATTCTCCTGTGAACTGGTTATGAAGAGGCTGAAATTCATATTGATGCCTCTATATGATCTAAAAGAACAAACAAGACCATCAGCAGGAAGATTGACTTTGTGTATAAAGATCATTTTGATTTCTGAAAACACCGCCGGGGGCTCGGGTGTCAGACGACGTGACAGGCAGCATGCTGCAGACATAGACTTTGTTTAAACATTATTGATAAAAACGCTACCTGCACATGTAAAGGATAACATCAGCAAAGAGATAAGAGATACGGCTTTGTCTACAGGGGGCGCCAAAATCAACACCAACCAAAAGTTAAGCTTTAAGCGTCCTGGCAAACAGCTACAACATCCCCCCTTTGCAGCCATATCAGCCCAGCTCCCCATTATGCATCACTTTTATCCTTCATAAAAAAAACACAGAGTTATTTAAACAAAGTCCTCCTTGGTCAAGAGTGTGCTGATAAATAAATAAGCTATTCAGACCTTTTTCATTTTTTGCACCAGGCTGTACACACGTTTACTTCTGCTGTAAAATGTTAACATAGTGTGTGTATGTGACTTTTGGGGCTGTTGGAGCCGGCCTCGAGTGGACACTCAAGGAACTGCAGTTTTTCTTTATCACTTCAGAATTGGCTTCATTTTTCAACGTCAGAGGTTGCCGCTTGTTGTTCACACATGCACCTCACGGGGGGGACTAGGAGGGGGGAAGATCTCAGGAGGGAAGACATGATGAGAAAAGAATGACACGGACGTGGCGTATGACGCCCTGTGTCCACCCAGGGTTGCTTTCTGAGCGCCCGTATTTTTTTCCCAATGTTTTCAATGAGGAGAATGTGTTTACAGCAGCAGGCAACCGCCCGGAGAAAGAGCCCGGTGCCTGGGTTCATGCTCAGGTCTCTCTGTGGTTCAGAGTCATGTTCAGGTCTCTCTGTGGTTCATGCTCAGGTCTCTCTGTGGTTCAGAGTCATGCTCAGGTCTCTCTGTGGTTCAGAGTCATGCTCAGGTCTCTCTGTGGTTCATGTTCAGGTCTCTCTGTGGTTCAGGTTCCTGCTCAGGTCTCTCTGTGGTTCAGAGTCATGCTCAGGTCTCTCTGTGGTTCATGCTTAGGTCTCTCTGTGGTTCAGGTCTGTCTCTAGACCACCAGGCGGTCTCTTCAATATCTCGTGTCCGTCTGTCAGAGAGGGAGGAGGAGAGTCTGTCTTGTTTCCTGAGAGCCTGCGACGCCGCGCTCTCCTACCTGCAGGAGCTCGACAAGGTGCGTTTTTATTTGTGTGTTCATGGGGAGTGTGTTCATGGGGAGTGTGTTTTACAGCCTGACGCACTGAAAGTAAAAACAAAAGTATGTCAGACTTAAATGTAAACTTTACTGTGTGCACATTTTCAGACTGTATCGACCCCCCACTCTAAGACTCCCAAATCCAGTCTTCTCCCTCCACCTCCCGACATCGACCTGGGCTACTTCGTGCAGGCTGCATTACAGAGCGCGTACCTGTGTCTGCTGCAGAGAGGGTGAGGCTCACACACACACACACACACACACACACACACACACACACACACACACACACACACACACACACACACACACACACACACACACACTCAGTGAAACACAAAGTCTGCCTGCCTAATTTTACAAATATCCTACATTTAACCTGCTGAAAATAAAACCTGAGTATCATTAAACACATCATTTTTAAGACCTGGCATAAAGAGCAGAATTATTGTTTTACCACAACGGCATTTCTCTCCGATCTTGGCCCAGCAGGCACCAGAGCTCAACTTTCTGTGTTGGTAACAAAATGTATTCAATCTGTCAAAGTGAGAAACCTGAGCACGAGGGTGTGACAAAGACTTTAACCCTCAAATGGGCATGTACACAACGACATATTTATTTGAAATGACACACTGGCCATAATTTATTTTATCAGTGTCATAAAGTAAAAGTTACTGTGGACTCAATTTTGTGGAGACGAGTTGTACCGGATCGAATTGAATCAAACCGTACCGAATCCTTCTATATTTTAATGAATTGCCTGGAGAATCGGATCAAATCAGAACGAATCGTCATGTAAAAAAGAGATGCACAGCCCTAGTTCGTGCATGTATGTACACAGAGCAGAAGGAGCCGGACCACGGAGAGATTTATAAACAAGATTCAGCAGAAGTGAAAGTCTGCAGACGTACAGAAGACAAACACTGAGCTGCAGCTTAAAGAGTGGGGAGCAGGGCTACTGCAGCCAGTTATAAATAAACATAAAGGACAATGATAGAGACTACTCAGTTTCTTTAGACAGTCTTCAGGTACTTTCGTAAACACATCAGTTGTTCAGTTATTGTAAGAAGCTGAAGAAACCAATTCTTTAACTGGAGGGAGAAACAGGATGATAAATGAGATAAATAAGTCCATAAGCTGAGGTCGACAGCTGGGCTGAAAAAACGTTTTTTTTCCAACGATGGAGAATTGTGGATAACTGCTGGGAGAGACTTCCAGAGGGTGGGGGCTGCCACACTGAAGGCTCTGCAGGTTGGTTTGAGGGAGCGGAGATCAAACCAGTGTCAGAGGGTCGGAGGTTCAAGGTCAGAGTGTAGGGATGGAGGAGGTCAGAAAGGTACTGAAGAGGGGGAAAGGCCGTGCTGAGATGTGTAGGTGAAGAGGAGGATTTTGGATGTGATGCAGGACCTGACCGGGAGCCAGTGAAGGTGCATGAGGGTGGGGGTGATGTGCTGCCAGGGCTTAGTGCGGGCAGGGATGGAGCAGCAGTTTTAAAAGTGTGGGTGTTCTAAGGCTAGTATATGAGTATATAAAATGTGCTTTTATTTTGAAAGACTGCAAATGGGACTTCCTCTACATTGTAAAGTTCCAGGAGTAAATAAAAACAGCTAAAAGAACGACCAAGAGTCAAACATTTTTAGATTATTTTAGGATGTGGATTTATCTTAAGCAATCACGTGAATGACTATCTTTCGGAAGGATGCTACATCCATTTGTTTGCTCTGAGCTCTGACTGAGCGCATGTGATACGAGGATTACTGCTGATTGCATGTAACTTTACCGTGCTTCAACTAGCACCGAACATCTATGATTGGCTTAATTGTCATTCAATGAATCTGACTTGACAAAAGGTTTTTATCAATGACTCCCCTGGTAAAAAGTGTGGGGGACACTTGCACAACACCTTTTTTTGAGATGGTAGATTGCAGATTTATCTTTGTCCTCTTGATGTTTGTCTACCGTGTAAAGTCATTATTCATATACAGAAGGTTTGTTTAAAGACCTCGTCTCTGGTTCTGCACTTTGTTTAATGGCTGCAGTGTTTGCTCATTTGTCTTCTCTGTGAGGGATAGGACCCCGAAATCTGTTGATCCCGTTCTTGTATACAAAGTGAGGACGAGAGGAAAAAAAGAAAAACTCAACACATTGAAGCAGAGATGTAGTTCAATCCTCTGACCAGAAGGTGTCAGTGTTGCTCTTTGACTCAGAGAAGCAGCCTCTGCACTGAGTGTCCAGTTTGTTAGGCACAGAAACTGACTGAGTCTAATCCAACAGGCCGTCAGTCATAACGAAATGATCATTTTCACTCAAATATCGCTTCATTCAAACTCCTGATGTTACAACATTCAATGCTACAAATTGTCTCTGAAGATTTTGTGTCACCAAAGTCTTTCTGTAGCCGCACTGATAAGGAAAACATTCCCTTTTTTTGAGGTTTCACTACTAAGGTATTCGCAAAACTCCCAGAGTTCTTTGCAGCTCTCATATCTCTAGGACTGTTTATGACAGTGAGATTTTATTCATCTGTACAGTTTAAAGTTACAGGGACAGTTCACAACTAGTCGGCAGTTCACAATCATTTATTTATTTTCTCTGTAAACACAAATGACTCGGACTTCATGGAGAGCACAGGCCGAAAAAAAACAACAAAACATCTTTATCAAAAACCCAAACTATCTCAACGGTCACGTTGGGAGTGAAGGACGAAGGCAGGGGGCGTGTCGGCTTCTACAGTTCCATTTGAAATCTTGCGCCATCAGCTCCCGTCCAATCACCCGCAGGTGTGCACCGTCAGCTGCTGTCCAATCACTGGCTGGCACAAAGAGATTTACGCTCAACCAAGAAAACAGAACAAATCCCACAGAGGCAGAATAATCTAATAATAATCATCTAAACAAGCATTTACATTACTGTTTACTCATATGACTCACAGGCATAACGTGTGTGTGTGTGTGTGTGTGTGTGTGTGTGTGTGTGTGTGTGTGTGTGTGTGTGTGTGTGTGTGTGTGTGTGTGTGTGTGTGTGTGTGTGTGTGTGTGTGTGTGTGTCTGTTTGTCTGTGTGTGTGTGTGTGTGTGTGTGTGTGTGTGTGTGTGTGTGTGTGTGTGTGTGTGTCTGTGTGTATGTGTGTGTGTGTGTGTGTGTGTGTGTGTGTGTGTGTGTGTGTGTCTCTGTGTGTGTTAGTCATCTCGCACAGGGTTCACACCAGCTGCGTCGGGTGCTCAGGGTGGTGGAGTCTCGAGGGTCTCATAGCTTCAGGAAGGTAATCATTTTAATAATATTATAGTATGTGTATAAACAGTCACTAGATGAAGGATCAAAGGGTTTTCTGTGAAGCTAAAACTTGTTAATCATCTGTCTACTCCAAACGTATCTGCATTACCATAAATAATTACCAACAGGTGTTGCAGCGATGGAAGCGGGCAAGAGAACTGGTTCAGATAGAAGTGATTGTACCCGACCTAAAAAGCCTCTGCATGTTTCTAATAAGCTCCACGAGCAGAAACGTGCTCAAACTAGGATCAATATTGGAGATGCTTTTGAAAAATGGAGAGAGGTTAGAACGCAGAAAGGTTTACAGACCGATGCAGAGCTGGCTAAACACTGAAGCTTCAGTGTCCACCACATGGAGACCTGCGTGAGCATCCACTCTAGAGAGGATGGGGCGGGGGGAGACAGCTCTCTACAATGTTTTGAACTTGTACTGCAGTACCCATTTTAAACACTAGGTGTCAGAGTTACATATTGCTCCTTTAAATATGCTACAACAGAAGGTCCTGTTTCTTTGTTTTGATATTTGTTTAGAATGATCATCTTAGCTGGACTTCTTGAAATAGTTTCTCCTTAAATCCATCAGGTCACTTTTTATTATTTTGATTACGTCGTATGATAAATGATTCTGATAGATATTCTGCACGTTGATGTCTCCTCTCAGTCTGCAGCCAGGAAGCTAGCAGAGGTGCTGCTGAGCTCCGTCAGTGAGGACAGCTACTGGCCCCCGCTGGGACCCCCACCCACAGCCTGGCTCCACAGAGAGGGGGCCGCTGCCTCCAAAGATGCCATCTACCCCACCGTGAAACCCCCGCAGAGATACAGCACAGAGGGGTCTGTTCTGTTTGATTCATTTCTGTTTTAGTTCTACCTGAAAACAATCCGACTGAATGCTGACAGGCTACTAGTTTAAATCCCACCTCAGTTATTTCTAACACCTCCCTCCCTTTATCAACGTGGCCTTTAAGATAAAACAAATACTGCACACCTTGAATACCTGTGATCAGCAGAATGACAGACATTTCCATTATGGCTCGACATGATTATAGCTTCTGATGAACTGTGGTAAGGAACAATAAATATATATTTATATGTTCATCATTAAACCTTTGTCTGGGTGAATACTTGATTCTGATTGGCTGCAGGGTGTCGATGGACTGACACTTATAAAGTGGTTTCCGAAACTTCACTGTTACATAAAACATAAAATGCCTCCCTTCCCATCTTTTGCCTCTTCATCAACCTTCTCCTCGTGCTCCCCTTCATCCTCCTCCTCCTCCTCCTCCTCCTCCTCCTCTTCTTCCTTATTTTTCTACTTTTCCCCCTCCTTCTCCTCCTCTGCCTTCTTTTCTTTCTCTCCCTCCTCCCGCCTCCCCCTCTTCCTCCTTTTTTTCTCCCGTTCTGTCTTTTCCACCTCCTCTTCCTCCTCCCTTTCTCCTTTTCCTTTCTTTTCTTCCTCATTCTCTTGTTTTTCTTTTCCTCCTCTTCATCCTCCTATGCCTTCTTTTACTACTCTTCTTCCTCCCTCCTCCTCTTCCTTCCTTCCTTCTTTTCCTCCCTCCTCCTCTCCCTTCCTTCCTTCTCTTCCTCCCTCCTCCTCTCCCTTCCTTTCTTCCTTCTCTTCCTCCCTCCTCCTCTTTTTCCTTCAACTTCACCTCCCTTCCCGTCTTCCTCCTTTTTCCTCTTGATCAACCTTCTCCCTGTGCTCCCCTTCATCCTCCTCCTTCTCCTCCCTTTCCTCCTCTGCCTTCTTTTCCTTCTCTTCCTCCTCACTCATTCCCCCTTTATCCTCCTGTTCTGTCCTTTCCACCTCCTCTTCCTCTTCCCCTTCTCCTTTTCCTTACTTTTCTTCCTCCTCCTCTTTTCTTTTCCTCCTCCTCCTACCTTCCTTCTTCTAATCCCCTTTCTGCTTCTTTTCTCCATTTTCCTTTTCCACCCTGCTCCTCTTCCATTTCTTCTTCCTCCTCCTTCCTTCTTTTGTGCATGAACAAAGTGTTAATGGTTGTTCAGAAATGTGTGAGAAGGCCAGTGTGCATAACTTTATTGTAAGAGCTACTGAGAAAATATCCAGAGAGACGTTATGTCGTCGATCAGAATCGACCGTGATATTACATAAAGTGACGGATTGAAACATAACACCACATAAGCATGAAAATAAATTGCACTTTCCTGACATGACAGACTCATTATCTGCATCAGCACAAGGAGCTTTATCTACATTTTCTTCCAGTGTTTGCAGGATTCCTGCACTCTGAGGCCCCTGAGAGCCGCACTTAGTCACATCCACACGACTAATCGAGCTCACGCTATCATACAGGAAGATCTAAATCCATGTCTGAGATCGGAGAGAGGAGGAAGAGGAGAGCTCACCCTGAGGGAGAGAGAGAGTGTACCGCACTGTGTTCGAGAGTTTAATTATCAGATTTCTCTTGTTAAAAATCGTGTCCAAAAACAGAGAAGAAGAAAGTGATAAAGGAGAGGGAGGGGGGAGGAGCCTGCAGGTGTGTGTGTGTGTGTGTATGCGTGTGTGTGTGTGAATGCGTGTGTGTGTGAGACATCTGAGCCAGTGCTGTGTAGTGATATACCCGGTGTGGTCCGTGTTGTGTTACAGCACCACAAAGAGAAACTGGACACCTGCAGCAATCTGACAACCCACCTGTAGTCCTGTGTGTGTGTGTTTTTGTATGTTTGTGTGTGTGTGTGTGTGTGTGTGTGTGTGTGTGTGTGTGTGTGTGTGTTTTTGTGAGGAATAGACTTCCTAATTGTGGTTTTGCTTCTTGTTTCTTGTGTCCCTGCAGTTGCTTCTGTCCTCAGGACGTGGTGGAGGAGGCTGTGCTGCTGCTGCTCATCACAGAGTCCATGGTGAGAGACACATGCACACACACACACACACACACGCACGCACACACGCACGCACGCACATGCATGTACACAGCCTTTCTTCCTCCTTCTTCCCGTTGATTTTACATTATCAGCCTTGTTACCTTTTGAATTCACACCCAAAAAATAGGCACGATTGCATTCTTAGTTTTCCTCCCCTTCCACCCTCTTTCTCCTCCTCCTAATTTCCTCCCCATCCTTGTTTCACCTCCTCCTCCTCCTCCTCCTCCTCCTCATCTTCCTTTTTCTTCTCATCCTCCTCTTGTACTCCCTTGTCCTTCCCTTCCTTCTTTTCCACCTCCTCCCCCTTCTCCTCCTACCTGGTCTCTGCCTCTCCTTCTCAACCATTTCTGTCCTCCTCTTGACAGTCCTCATACTTTTCCTCCCCTCTTTTCCTTGTCTCCTCTTTGTTCTTCTCCTCTTTCTCTTTCTCCTCCTCTTCCTGTTTCTCTCCCCTTCCTTGTTTCACCCCCTCCTAATCTTCATCTCCCTTTTTCTTCTCCTTCTCCTCTTGCCCCCCCCGCCTTCCCTTCCTACTTTCCCTCCTCCTACTCCTTTTCCCCATCTCCTCGTTGTTCCTACTAATCTTCCTCCTTTTCCCCCTGTTGTCCTTTTCTCCTCTTCCTCCTTCTCCTCTTGCTCCTTTACCACCTCCTCCTCATCCTTTTCCTTGTCTCCCTTTCCTCTTTTGCCTTCTCCTCCTCTTCTACTTCCTTCTCTTTCCTCCCCTCTCCTCCTTCTCCTCCTGCTTCTCTTCCACCTCCCTCCTCCCCCTCCTCTTCTTCATCACTCAGATTTTGTCCTCTACCAGGCGAGCGGCGAGGCCGTGATCAGTCGTCTGCCGGACCAGGCCGAAGCTCGTACGACCAGCCTGCAGGATGCCACCTCTGTGTACGACCTGCTCACTATCGGCATGGCCAGGAGGGGGCAGTATGCCATGCTGTCTGAGGTGTGCTCGCACACCCACACACACACACACACACACACACACACACACACACACACACACACACACACACACACACACACACACACACACACACTCACATGCTCGACACTGGAGGTCTGAGGGGAGGAAATGTTTTAGTGAGAGCTTTATCTTTCCAGAATGTTTAAATAAACGTCCTCATCATTTTGGGCAAACAGATTATGTCTCTCTCTCTCTCTCTCTCTCTCTCTCTCTCTCTCTCTCTCTCTCTCTCTCTCTCTCTCTTTATCCTTGCGTATTCTTCTTCTTCCTCTCTCTTTTTTTAAGTGTCTCTAACTCCAAATGCCTCCTCACTTTCTTTTACAAGCTCTCCTTATGTGACCTCCCCCCAGATGTGAGGGAGTCGGGGAGCTGGAGGTTACAGAGGTCGTTCTTAAATTAGGTTTGCCCACCTGTCTGACTGATTCATAGACAGAATCAGTCATCTAATAAGGACGACCACACACACACACACACACACACACACACACACACACACACGCGCGCGCGCACACACACTGAGGATCAGTTGTCAGATATATGAGCTGCTATTGGACCATGTATTAAAGATTAGATGTCGGCGATCTCTGATGTGATGAAAAGATTCACACAGATTGATTACAGACTGAATCATGAATCAATCTGAGCTGTGACTCCTGCAGCTCCTGATTCAAACACCTATACGTCTTAACAACCTGTCGAGAACTGCAGATGATACAGAAAAATGTGGAAAACATTCATGCATTTTTATTGTCTGCAGATAAATAAGTTTAAGATGTAATAAGTTTTACGGCAGTATAGAAATATTCCATTGCAAGGAAAAGTTCTGGATTAAAAAATATGTTCAACACTTTATTAAGGGTCTTTAATTTAGCTCTAGGGTAATGATTTCATCAACACAACAGGCGCATTAATATGTAAGTAGGTCAGGTACAGAACTTTATACTGTGCATGTGTTCACTTTGGTGATCCCTTAAATTTCCATCGAGTGCCATCATGGAGGCGAGCTGTGTTAGTGTAACTGCAGCTAAAACTAACATTTCTATATAATTGATTATTAAAGAAGGATTTAAAGGTGGAGTCAGTAGAAATGTTCGTTGCAGTTTGTAAACCCAACATTCAAACTGGGCCCCTCCTCCTGGGATCATCGCCCCCAGAAGCTCACACTCACTGCAGGACGTAGTGTGTACGTTTACTGCTTGTAGCTACACTGCAAGCTACCGCACGCTAGCACAAGCTAACCGCCGGTGTTTGTCACCTGCCTGTCGAACAGGAAGCAGACCAACTCCACACAAGGTTCACCCTCGTTTTAGAACAAGCTTTGTCTGTTGGTGTTTCCCCTCACTGTATTTATATTTCCTCTTCTTTGGCCGATTTGAATCGCGTCCAATCACTGAATTGTATCCACTCCTAAACTCACCTGCTGCGCTGTCATTGGCTGGAGGAAACACACCAGCTCACCGCCCAGAAACGTCCCGAGTCAACCAAAACAAAACAAACCATGTAAATCCAGTCAGAGGACAGGGTATCTGCAGTTGCACAGTCACCACCACACATGTACGGAGGCCCAGAAGTGAGGACTTTATTATCCCAGTAAGACATTTGCATTTGACTATACAGCGCTCTGATACAGTAAACACCTTCATACATCAATCGCACTCGTCCATTTACATCAAAAAGTAAATGCATTCAAAGTATTAAAAATCAAGACAAACATCAACAAGTACAGCTCAGAGAAAGTTTAAACCGGTGGCTGAAGGGAACATGTTTCAGACAGATGCTCTGCAGACTGATGGGCGTATACGAGCAACTTGATTTGCAACTTCATGACAAAGTAGTCCGTCTCAACTGTATGCAAAGAGCATGCAAAGCAGGTCGTTTGTTGGTGCAGCTGCAGAACAGACTGTATTTCAGAGAAAAAGCATGTGCTTTGTAAGGCAGGGTCGGTTTAAGACAATGTTGTAGTCAAGACTAGACTAACCAGGACCAAGACAAACCCGAGACCAGAGTGCTACAAGACCGAGACAAGACCAAGACATTCAGGGATCGAGGCCAAGTCAAGACCAAGACTATAAATATCACAGACAAATCATCATCTTGTGAGCAGCGGGCGTGTCACTCACTGAGACCGTAACACCGGGAAGGTTGTGGTCGGGGGGGGCAAACCAAACTATAAATGAAGTCAAGTTACTCATTTTTTTAGAAAGGGGTGTTTTCCTTCTAATCATAGTGATGATTTGAGAAAATAGCCTGTCAGTAGTGGTCTTGACCGGTCTTGATTTAAAATCTGGAGTCCGCCCAGTCTGAGACCAAGACAAGACCGAGTAAAAATGCTTTCGATTCCGAGACCTTTAAAAAGTGGTTGAGACTGGGACCAAGAGACCAAGACCGATTATGAGTTTTACAACACTAGTTTATAAGAATCAAAATCTGCAAAAATACCTTCCCAGCATCCTCAGTTGTACTTTTGAAATAGTGTGGAATAGCAACTAACTCAAAGACCAACATAGGAAACACTTTAGCACTGTCCCCTCTAACAGGGGTTAAAAGTGGATTTGTGACACGTGGGGGCAGATTTAACTGGTTAACAAGGGTCACATATGGAGCAGAGACCCTTCCTGTTTGCAAAGTTTACTGGCAGTAAAATGCTTAATTTGACACTCAGCTTGGTCCATTGATGGTTTAGTGAAAGTATTCATAATACAATAAGTCGTACAGTCCACACTCTGCGTGATGTTTTGAGCTCTGTGCAGCAGGACAGCTTTGTCTGCATGTTAACAGTCTGCAGCCTTTTCACTAAGTGCACATTATTCAATCAGAACTTCATTCAGAGCCTTTTCCTGCTTTGGCACACCTTGGAGTGACTGACAGCAGCTGACT
This sequence comes from Tautogolabrus adspersus, assembly GCA_020745685.1. Taxonomy (NCBI): domain Eukaryota; kingdom Metazoa; phylum Chordata; class Actinopteri; order Labriformes; family Labridae; genus Tautogolabrus; species Tautogolabrus adspersus. The sequence continues at coordinate 2,800,586 of CM036541.1, read as the reverse complement.
GAGCGCGCTCCACAAACACATCAATCACATCTTTATGGTCTGAAGCAGGGCCCAACACACACACAAACACACACACACACACACACACACACACACACACACAGTAGAAAGCAGTGCTAAGGGGGGAGTGGATGTCAATTACAGTTAAATTATATGTAGCCCAGACGGGGGAGTTGGTCTGTCAGTTTAGTTAAAACGAGAAATAAACAGTGAATACATGTTATTGATTTATTATTTGGTGTTCTCAGCTCTGTAGCTTTTACATATCAACTTGTTTTATTAATTGTACGATTGGAACCTGCACACTTTATGCACCTCAGCACTTTTACCCATGTACCGTGCATTAGCACTTTGCATGTTTTATGTATTGTCTGTGTTTATTAAGTGCCTCTCCCTGCAACCAAATGTACCTACGGGTACAAATAAAGTAACCTGAACCTTCATGTTAATATACGAACCCTGGCTTTCCTGACCTCAAGGGGTATTGTGGTACTTATTTTGTGTGACACAATGATGTGTTGGATACAAATTAGCGTTAACGTTAAAAACACAAAATAAGACCAAATAACTAACCACTGGAGGCAGCAGCAGCTCATTTTGTTCTGTGACATAAAGCTACAGTTTTTATCAATGGAGTCTGGTGTGATGGTTAAAAAGTCCTCTTCCTCTGTAGGGCTCCTTGCTGTGATGTTGTTGGACACTTAGAATAACAATCTGAACCTGTCAGGGACAAGAACCATGATTGGACGCACTGTGATCAATCAAGGATCATGTTGCAGACATTACAGCCTGTTTCACTGCTGCAGGCTGAAGACGTCTACTGGAGACAATCAAAACGTTTGGTACCATTTAATCATTTAGACCCCAAAATATCTCAAATAAAAAGATGGCTTTGGTGTTTAAAAGTTCAAGGAGACACGTTTCTTTTAGTCTGGGTTCACCTGGGGAGACTCTCTGCCTCTACTTGTACCTTCTGTGTTCAACCCATCTGAATAAATCTGATCATTTAAACATCTTTGTGTGTCTGCAGTGTCTGGAGCGAGCCATGAAGTTTTCTTTCAACGAGTTCCACCTCTGGCACCAGCTGGGCCTGTCACTCATGGCGGCGGGGAAGGTGAGCTCATTTCTCCTTAAATATCAGCCCAAGACACACACTCACTCATGCACACACACGCACACACACCACACACACCACGGCACACTTTGAAACACTTAGACACACTTAATGCACTGAGACACACCCAAAGGAGACATCAATCATCTGCAGCCAAAGCTCTGTCCTTTCACTGCTGTGCCTCCTTATACACCCTCATGTCCAGACAAATATTGTGACTTCATACTGGCTGATATTCTGTCAGGATGACGTTTATTAACTGCTAAAAATGTACACTAACAGGACATTTAACTTTGCTATCAGGTACATTTTCTGTTTTCCTTCATGGCTGCATTAATGCCCATCTTCTTCCACAAAAAACAATCATTACTTTACCCTGAAAGATTTTTGTTTGCTGCCAAATAAAGTTAAATCTTTTTTATTTCTTTTGCCAAATGGGAATCCTCAACAGAAGCAGAAATAGCTGACATTCCCGTCAATGTGCGTGTGTGTTTGTGTGTATACATGTGTGTGTGTGTGTCTGCATGTGTGTGTGTGCATGAGTGTGTGACACAGACATTGATCCTTGCTGCAGGATAAAGTGACACTGCAGATCAATGGAGAGCTCTAGAAATAGTCTGCTGCTCCGTAGAAGGAGAGGGGGCAGCCTCAGCGTTGTCACATCCGCTTCTATTTAGGACCAAGCTACTGAATGTGTGTGTGTGTTTTTGTGTGTGTGTTTGCATGTAAGCGTGCATGTGGTCCATTAATGAGTGGCCTACATGTATTAAGTGACTGTGTGTCTAAATGGGTCTATTAGGGCTGAGTAAGGACAGATGATGCGTGTTTGATTCACTCCCTTACACTTGATTCAATTTCATCAGTGTCTGCTGTGTGTGTGTGTGTGTGTGTGTGTGTGTGTGTGTGTGTGTGTGTCCGTGCGTACGTGTGTTTGTGTGTGTGTGTGTGTGTGTGTGTGTGTGTGTGTGTGTGTGTGTGTGTGTGCTTGTGTGTGTGTGTGTGTGTGTGTGTGTTACAGGGTGTCGGTGCGGTGTCTGTATTTAAAGAATGCAGCAGGATGAGACCAGAGGATCCCTCTTTGCCCCTATTGGCTGCTAAAGTCTGCATTGGTCAACTACACTGGGTGATTACACACAAAACATTCACACACACACACACACACACACACACACACACACACACACACACACACACACACACACACACACACACACACACACACACACACACACACACACCTGTAGAGAGAGAGATACCTGTGAGCCTTAGTTGTGTGCAGATTAATAAGATGACATCATAGCAGCCTGTTATGCTGTCACTGCTGCTGCTCTGATGTTTTTGATTCATGTTTTGCAGAGAAACTTGTTGCTCTGACATCTTTAGATTTAATTCTGAGGACTTCCTGTAGGTGGAGCTGTTCTCCTGTCTGTTCAGCTCTGTGCTGCTCTGATGACTCCTCTATTTGGAGAGCAGATACAGTATGAAGGCAGAGCGTGTTGACATACACATACATTTGATATTAGATGATCTGAATAATAAATAGAACACATTTACTGCTGCAACAAAAGTTAGTATTTTGTAGAGTTTTTAAGGCTTGCATGTCCAACTCACTGTCTCTCTTGAAACCCTTTGAAACCACAAAAAGATAAAAGGAGTATTTGCATTAAACTTCTCAAAGCTTAAGCTAAATTGACAATGGAGTCAAAAAGAAAAAAGATATATCTGCTGCAGAATAAGTCTTATTTTCCAACTTTTATCTACTAGTTGCTCATCTTTGCTCACAGCTTTGGGGCTCTATGAAGTTGCAGCCTGTTGATCTGACGTTCAGTCTAGACTGAAATATCTGAACAACTTTAGAAAGAACTCCTATATAATTTGGCACGAACATTCACGCCTTCCTTCAGGTGATTCACAATTAATTCGCGGATCCTTTGGCTTTTCATGTAGCACTAGCTCCAGGTCGACATTTAAATTAGTCAAATACTTCATGACACTCTCTTTAGCATCAGCTGTTCTTTGTGGTTAGTGCTAATTAGAAAGTGTTAGCATGCTAACATGCAAAACAGTAATCAGGTAACATAGGCTGATAAGAAGTGGATAAAGCCTCCTGTTTGAAAAGTGAGGCAAATGTGTAAGTGTCATAAACCTGCACTCTTTCTAATGGCCAGCAGGGGGCGACTCCACTGTAGGTCTGATTGTGTAGAGGTCTCTGAGTTCATGGTCCTTCTTGTCAGTAGATTTATTTCCTCATTAAACATTTTCCTCATGATTTTATGGTCTGAATCTCTATTGTCAAGTCTTCTTCAATGATGCTCATTTAGTAAATTATGGTCCCATTTGGAGTCAAAGGGAGTTTTCACACCTAACCTGTTTGCAGAGTTAGTGCGGTTCATTTGCGCTGGTGTGAAAGCTGTCAATCAAACCCTGGTGTTGACCAAACATCGGCACAGAGACCGCTTTTTTCTAACTGGTTGTGCGGTATTTTTGTAGCCGGGCCTGCAGTGCCTACAATTCCCAGGATGCATTTCAGTCTTTGGCTCAGTTTCCTGCATTTCTTTACCTGTACAAGCTGGAGCAAATAAATGCTTCTGAACACAGCCAACACTCCTCTGCATTCAGATATAGGGATAAAACTTTATCTGTTGTAGTGAAGTATTTTGAAGTTCTTCATGTGCACAAACCACGTCACATGACGGAGGCTGGTGATGGAGGAATAACAGATTTTCAGCTGCACTGAGCTGCAGAGAAAGAGAGCAACACAGAAGCAGTGTTCGTCGCAGGTTCCTCTTCGGATCTTTGCGCTATTTTGTGTCATCCCCGACCCCATCTACCCATATTCCCTCTCAATCTTCGGCTCACCAATAAGTAATCATAAAGGACCAATCTGATGATATAGTAAGGTAGTTTTATCACTACATATCTTACAGTCATTAAGGAAACATGCTATGTTGAAGTGCTGGCTTCTCTGACAACAATGCAGCAGCCAGTATGTCCTCCTTCTAACTTTAGATTCTGGTCCTGAATGGTCTGGATTTGTTTGGACCAGAGAAGGTAGGCGGTTTTAAGGCACCCCCACACGGCCGTTTTGGACGCCCCTCGGTTTGCCAGATATGAGAGCAGTTATCAGGTCAAACCAACAGGTGTTGCAGCGATGGAAGCGGGCAAGAGAACTGGTTCAGATAGAAGTGATTGTACCCAACCTAAAAAGCCTCTGCATGTTTCTAATAAGCTCCACGAGCAGAAACGTGCTCAAACTAGGATCAATATTGGAGATGCTTTTGAAAAATGGAGAGAGGTTAGAACGCAGAAAGGTTTACAGACCGATGCAGAGCTGGCTAAACACTGAAGCTTCAGTGTCCACCACATGGTGACCTGCGTGAGCATCCACTCTAGAGAGGAGGGGGGGAGACAGCTCTCTACAATGTTTTGAATTTGGACTGCAGTACCCATTTTAAACACTAGGTGTCAGAGTTACATATTGCTCCTTTAAAAATAAGGGTGAATACAGGCTATGTTTTTACTTCTAGGGGTCACTAGGGGAAGATTTAACATAAAGCACCCATCCATTTAAGTCAACACAAATTGCATGTAAAGGTTAGATTTGAACAGGATTACAGACATGGATCTATTTTCCATCTGGAACTAAAGAGATGCAACAAATCTGCATTGTGATGTAGTATTGGGTACTGTCAGTGTAGAAATCCATGCATGCTTACTTTTGTGGAGTTCAACCTGCCTCCTCATAAGATGATAAGTTGAAAGGTAGAGTCAGGTCTACATGCAGAGCAGCTGAAACGCAGCCGCTCTGTGTCGCTAATGTTCGAGGATTGACTCTGAGGTCACTGAGGCAGAGTGAAAAGTCCTGCTGTTCATGATCAGGAGGGAGAGGGTGACACATGAAGGGAGGGAGGATGAATGGATGAGGGCAGACATACAGATAGAGAGAGAGAAAGGGGTCAGAGATTAGGAGAGAGGAGCTAACGGGGCGAGTGGATAGAGCACATCTGTCAGAGGCTGGAGATCATGGCAGGCCGGAGACACTAAGGAGCTTACAGCCTTAATCACAATGGGACTCTACGGCCACAGTGCAGCGGGGCATTACAGAAATGGGCCACCATTATCCACCATCAGCCCCACCGGACAGTTAGCACCATAATCCACCCAGCAACATTGTTATATTTGTTCATTGTGTTTCGGCTTCAAGTACGGAAAAATGTGGGGCCAAGACTGAGGGATCGTTCTTATTCTGCACTCTGAAGTACTGTAAAGTGCACTCTGAAGTACTGTAAAGTGAAGGAAGTCACATTTTCAACAACAAAGGGAAGATGCCAAAAGACAAACCCAAACTCTAAACTCAGAATTTAAAACGTCAAGTCAAGTCAAAAAAAATGTATAAAGCACATATAAAAACAGCAGCAGCTGACCAAAAGAAGTTCACAACATCCACAAGAACAGAGAAACAACAATAAAGGAAGCAACAAGGACAACCTCAGAGAAACGGCCTCTTCAGGACCAGAAGACTCAAACGCTAACATATTAAAACATGTTTTGAGACAGGACTTAAAAGAGTCAACAGAGGAGGCAGCACAATCACCTTTGAGCTTGAGCCGTGAGTGGGGGACAGCCAGGAGGCCACATGTCTGAAGATCTGAGCGGCCTAGATAAAATGTACGGCCTGAGGAGTCGTAATGTGCAGGGGGGCCGAGCCATTCAGGGCTTAAAAAACAAACAGCGCAACCTTAAAATCGATTCTGAAGCGTATTGGGAGCCAATGAAGGGACACTAGGACAGGACTGATATGCTCCCTCTTCCTGGACCCAGTCAGCAGCCTGGCTGCAGCATTTTTGAACAGCTGCACACGGGACAGGGACAACTGGCTTATCCCAGTATACAAAGAATTACAGTAGGCAAGCCAGGAGGAGATGTACGCATGAATTACTGATCATCATCAAGTAAAACTGTTGAGAATGAAGTCTAAGAATTCATAAACCCCGCCTCCTCTCATGGGTCGACTGTAAAATCAAAAGGCACGTTAGATAGATTTTTCTCAAACCCGGTTTCATCTGCTGTGGACTAGACCCACCTGAGGGAGCTTTGGTGTTTTATCAGGAAATTAAATGTGTTTTTTTTTGTTAGTGAAAGCGACATGGTGTGAATACTGCGGCTCTTCCAGTCGATCTATGCAGCTCAGACTCTGGTTCCAAATTCACAATATCTCAGCGCCCGTCACGGGGGTATTCTGGCTTCATCCCGTTTAACAGGAGGAGGCTGAGGAACGCCGTCCATTGGACATTTGTGATCTGTGTTACATCTTTTAAGTGGCGATGTACTTGTGCCCGGCCAGTGTTGTGTCTGTCTTAAAATGAGGTGTGTATAGCAGCGTTTGCAACTTTGCAATACAACAACATAAACTTGGTCTAAAGTAAACAACAACACAATCCTGCAACTGAAAGAGCACATTATAAAAACAGTTAGATACACCTTTGTAGAGAGTACATGAAGCACAGAGACATTGGTACTCCTCATTTTAAAGCTCCTGTGAGGAACTTTTGGTTTGTGTTTTGAATTTGGCGCCCCCTGTGGACAAAGCCACACATCTTCTGTCTTTGCTGGTGTTGTCCTGTAGGTGTGTACGTGTTGGTTTCTGATGAGAAATCTCCTCATGCCGTCTTTACACAGTCAAACGTATCACTCGCTGTGAATCTTTGCCGTGGAAAATGTAAACAAAGTGTTTCTGCAGCGTGCTGTGGATCTCGTCTGACTCCGACCCGCTGACAGCAGTAACACACGCAACTATTAAATAACTTTATGCAAATAATCTATCTGCTTTATGATGGCGTGGTTGGTTTTTGTAGCTCATGTAGAAACATCAGGATTATTTTCAGACTCTTTAATTACCAAATAAAATCTCCTCACAGGAACTTCAATGCCTTAGAAAATAGTCAGCCTTTTTTATTTCCTTTAGCTTCTTCTAACACTCATAATATTTTGGAACAGTAAAAGATCGCAGATAACTTGAAACCCTCTGCTGACTCGTCACATCTCTGCTAACTGTACCCTCTGAGAGCAGAGCTGCTTTTTTAAATTCCTGGAGAGCAGTTTTGCAGATGCGAGGCTTCCACCCAACATCAGCGACGAGTTCTTCTTTCACACCATTCAATAAGAAGAAGAAGAAAACCCTAATCCTCTTCAGATGTGCACGGACGCACTATGTGTTTAAATGGCTGCTATTGTGTGCAGGCTTTGAACTGAGGATTCACAGAAAGAGACACATAGAGAGAGGAGGAGGAGGAGGAGGAGGATGAAGGGAGGTATGAAGAGGAGGAGGAGGGTGTCAGAGCAGTTGGCGTGCTGTCAAAGACATAACCCCCCCTCGTGCCCACCTACCCACCTGCCCCCCGCCCTCCACCAGTCATACCTCACACACTCTGACACACTTTCTCCTCGGCTCGGCTCGGCCACACACCTCCTGCAGTCTGCTGTGTGTGTGTGGGCGAGCGAGTGTGTGTGTGTGTGTCCTTCAGCAAACTCTGCGTCGTCCTTCAGCTGAATCTACTCTGACTGTCCTCACACTAAACTCACAGCACACTCAGACATCAAGACTCCAGTCCCTGCTGCACCTCACACACACAATTTTCTCTCTGCACTCACACAGACACACTCACACTCATGCAGCATAAGAAGCTGCAGGTCCCTTTAAAAGAACTGCAGCACAAAACCATAGAAGTAAATGTAAAAGGATGTAGCCACCTTGACGTCATCTGGTTTTTAGCAGCCACGAATATAGCATTTGGCCGCCAACAAATGGTTTTCTGGAGCCATATTAGGATAAGAGGGGGGAGCTAAGCAAAAACCTAGTTACCTGCTAACACAAGCTAAGCTAGTAAGGTGCATCTGGAATTCACTGTCAATGTGACATTTGTCAGACTGCTAATTTTAGCCAGCAAAAGCAGGCTTTAAAACAATTGCAACAACCCCCAGGGCCTGATGTGCCAATAACTGAAGTTCCTCCAGTGTCCACTAGAGTCTGTCTCCTGCAGTGAGTCAGTCCTCATAGAGCCCCAAACTGAGCTTCTCCTCATCGGCACCAAATCCACAATTTCAAAACTTGACAGCTTCTCTCTTATCATTGATCACTCCACAGTTTCTCCCTCCCCTCAGGTTAAGAGTCTGGGTTTCATCCTTGACAGCACACTATCTTTCCAAGCTCACATCAATAACGTCACCCGGCCTGCTTATTTCCATCTACGAAACATTAATCGCCTCCGCCCGTCCCTCACTCCCAACAGTACCGCCATCCTCGTCAACACCCTGGTTACATACCGCATTGACTACTGCAACTCCCTTCTCTTTGGTCTCCCTCTCAAGTCCATCCATAAACTTCAACTGGTCCAGAACTCCGTAGCTCGCATCATCTCCAGAACCCCCTCTGTTAATCACATCACTCCTGTCCTTCAGCAGCTTCATTGGCTCCCGGTTAAATATCGCATAAACTTCAAGATTCTGCTCCTCACCTTCAAGGCCATCCATAACCTCGCTCCTCTGTACCTCTCTGAACTCCTGCACATCAACACACCAACCCGCACTCTCAGGTCTTCTTCTTTCCTTCAACTCACTGCACCACCCTCACGCCTGTCCACCATGGGGTCCAGAGCTTTCAGTCGATCTGCCCCGCACCTCTGGAACTCCCTCCCACCACACATCCGTAACATCGACTCTCTCTCCATTTTTAAATCTAATCCCAAAACACATCTTTTTAAACTGGCATACTCGGTCTGATCATTCCCTCCCGGTCTCTTAAATCCTCTACATCCTGTACATTTGTCTTTTTAATGTTAATTTTATTGATGTGTTGTTACTTTGTTGTTTTTATATCTGCTTTGTAAGGTGACCTTGAGTATGTTTTATTAAGTATGTTTGTGTGTGTGTGCAGTTTGAGGAGGCTGAGGCTCTGTCAAAGACCGTGATGTCAATGGGAGAAGAAGCCGGAGAGTTTTTACCGAGAGCTTACATGTCTCTGGGACTGAGCTGCAGTCTGCAGGCCTCTGACGGTAAGAGCAACAAAAAGCAACGCAAAGATTTAAAAACATCCTCTCCCTCGGATCACGACGTTGAATCTTCTTTAAATGCTTTAAAGACATACAGTACCTGAAAAGGGAGGGAGGAAAACATGCAGGTTTGTTTTTTCTTGTCCTGAATATTACCTTTGCTTCTACACTTTATGCTAAGCTAAGCTAATGGTCTCTTTTGTATCAGTTCTCTCATCAAGAAAGCAAACACTTGTCTCTTTTCAGATGCAAAGAGTAGTGACACCCATTTCGTTGAATTTGATATATAGAGTGTAACGTGAGTAAACGATTGGTTGTCTCTCTCTCTGCAGCCACTCTGAAAGCAGACCGCGATGAATTCAACAAACGAGCTCTACAAGCTTTGAACAAGTATGTTTCATGTTTTATGTGTTTGCATTTTGTTTCATAGCCATGCTAGCAAACATCCGTTAAATAAGGACAGTTGAAGTAAGTAAATAAATACATGAAATTTTTCAGCCTTGAATGAGCCGACACTTTGACGTGTTTATGTTTTAGTGCTTCTCTACGCCAAAGGGTAACTGGTTAAGTCATAGACAGACAGATCTGCCGTTTTTTGGACATTCTGACAAAGAAATGTTACCTGTCTAGATGACATTACATGACGCAGCAGGTGTTCTCTCTCTCTCTCCTGCACAGAGCTCACTCGTTAGACCCTCAGGACGCTCAGATCGCCATGTACCTGTCTCTGCAGCTGGCTCTCGTACGACAGGTAAACTAATGGGAAACATTTGATTTGATTTGTTTTTAGAAAACACTTCAGGTTGTAAGTTTTACATGAGCTGTGTCTGGCAGGTGTCAGCAGCCCTGGAGCCCCTGCAGGCAGCCCTGTCTCTGCGAGGGGACGACGTTCACTCGCTCCACCTGCTGACGCTGCTGCTGAGCGCCCAGAAACACCACCGTCACGCTCTGGACACCATGAACCTGGCCCTCAGCCAGCACCCTGGAAACTTCAAGTAAAGCCCCCCTGAACCCGCCCACTCACACACTCACACACAGAAAACCTGTTGGAGGGAGTGATTAATCGATAACAGAACAGATAGTTGAACAGATTCACTTTTTACACTTGGTTTTGTTTCTATGAGTCAGAGAAGCGTCAGCTAGAGGTGCAGAGAGACCACGGATCTAACCCCAGTCCTCTCCAGGGATTGGGTGACTCTCTCACACACACACACACACACACACACACACACACACACACACACTCTTGACGCCTTATTTAGCCGTGCCGGAGGGGAGGCCTGCATTGCGGTTTCTCTGCCCCTCGTACACTCTTACCTTTTTAACGCTGCAGCTCTGACCCGAGCCCGAGTGCTGCCCTCCCCACAGATACGAGACGTCTGAAAAAACGATCTCACCTCTGTGCTGCTTCATAATGGTTCAAATCTTTAAAAAAAAAAATGGTGCTCATTGAAGGGCAGGCAGGGATTCAGTGATCTGATCTGGAATCTGAAACTTTTTAGGATCTAGGTTGTAATTTGAGGAAATGCCACCACAACATGATATACCGTAAAACTAAAATCAAAGCCCATCCCAATAGAAGGCCTTTTTACTAGCCTGGTGTTGCTGCGTGTTTTGACAAATAAAGGCCGGTCTCGATTAGAGGCCCTCGATGCATTTAGTGGTGATTAGTTTACAGATTAAAAATAAGGAGAAAAAGCAACAAGACACGAAAACATAAAGATGAATTGAGACTTTAAGAAATACAGAAACACTGACACTATACAAATATAGACATTATAAACTCAATTACAAATAAGCAACAACAAAAGGAAACGGTCAGTGCTCACAGACTTGTTTCAGTTTCAACAAAAGTTGTTATTCTTGTCTCTGAGAGGCTCAGATTGTTGTTCTAAGTGTCTGTGATCATTAGAAAAAGGATTCATACAGAGAGAGACCTTTTGTTTTCTTTAATCCAGAAACAGCTGTTACATCACTCTCTTCAAACCTACCAGACTCCATTAAAGAAATCAGTCATAATACCTCACAGATCACAGGAGCTCTGCTCTGCTTCTGCTTCCCCACATGGTTAGTTGATTTTGTACATTTTTTAAAAACACATTTCTATCCAACAGGTGATCATGTGACACACAATAATACAAACACACTCACAAATCAAGGCAGCAGTAGACTGGTGTTGAAAAATGAAGCCAATGCGGAAGTGCAAAATCCTGCAGTTCCTCGAGTGTCCACTAGAGGCTGGCTGCAGAAGCACAGGAAGTCACATACACACCCATTCAAAAAAGCCTGTTTCAGAAATTAACATGTTTCAAGCCTGGTACAAAAAAACAAATAGGTCTGATTAGCTCATGTCTTGATCGGTACACACTGTACAGGGGGGGGAATGTTTTGATGACTCATCCGTTTTGATTTGATGAAGGGTAAGAGTTATTCACAGGAGACACAGGAGTTGTTGATTTACCGCTGCCTGGATTGGTTAGTTTGCTTGTGTTATAATGTGTAACTTGAATTAACAATGCAGAACATAAAGGCAATATTTCAGAGTGATGCAAAGAGTGATTGTAACATCTGTTTCTGGTCATATTTCTCTTTAACAAAAAGCTCTCTCTGCAGGGATCCTTTCTGTAATGTCAGAATAACAACCTGAGCTCGTCAGTGACAAAAACAACAACTTTTAGTGGACGCACTTTGACCGATTTAGGATGATGTTGCAGCCATTACAGCCTGTTTCACTGCTGCAGGCTGCAGAGATCTACTAGAGACATTCAGACACTTTTCAAAAAGGGTTAAGGACTATAAATACAGGAATTCCCCTTTAAGGCAGTAAACAGAAGTCTCATCCAAAATCCTCGTTTGAAGATCGTCTCATTATCTCACAGGAACAATCCTCATTAGCAGCACAGGAAGCTCAATTGTATCGCCAGAGAATCAACACTCACAACTCAGCCCGGTTTCCTCTCTCTGACCAAAATATGGGAGCATGTTGCATCATCTTTGGGATGTGTTTTCTCTCCATTACAAAGCCCAGCAAAGCATTTCATGATGCAGCCATGTGGGGTCACTGTTGGCCTCCACGGTCCCAGCACAGACAGACGGGGTGCATCCATACATCGGGAGGGAGAGGGAAGGCAGAAAAACAAGAGAAGTGATGAAACAGAGAAGGGAAGGAAACACAGAGACAGAGTGGGAGGATGGAGGACAGACAATGGTTTTATAATTATGCCAGCTTCACTCATCACTGCTCTGTGTACAGATGAGGAAATCAGCTCTCTCTTTGTAAACACGCACACTCACACACACACACACACACACACACACACACACACACACACACACACACACACACACACACACACACACACACATACATCCTCTGTGGAGACACTTGACTGCTTTGACCCATTTAAGAGCTCTTTTCCGGGCTCAGCCAATCACATTGCTCTCTGCGCCAGGAATCCCCATCGCCCCGGTAACCATGAGGTCATATGGGTAGAGCATCAGTTGTTGTTCCAAAACTGTTGTTATGGAGCGGAGAGAGAGAGAGCGAGAGAGAGAGAGAGAGAGAGAGAGAGAGGAGGAGGAGGGCAGTTTACTGACAAAATTTTCACTGAAGGTCCCATTAATGGTATCACAGATTTATTGATGTCATATCAAATTAAAATAATAATCACTGACTCGTCTGACAGGCCAGTGTGGTGAATTAGAACGGAGCTAACTGAAAGGTGAAAGAGTTCTGCACACACCTGATGTGTGAGCTCTAGTCTGACCTGGCCTGGTTCATTTGGGCCTCAGCTAACTCTAATTAGCTCCCCTCAGTCTCTCTCAAACTGCTGCTGATGATGTTGCAGCAAGAACGTGTGGACGGGATGGCCCTTTTATTTCTGCAAAACTCGACCCATACGAAGGCAATTCAACGATGTAATTGGAGTCCAATGTTTGCAGGACACGTGGTGTAGGATGGAGACAAAGTTCAGTGAGAATTTCTTGAGACACTGTGCCTTGAGTTGAGATTCTCCTGAGATGGAATAACAAAGCATGGATCAGGATCAAGGCTGCTCGATTATGGCAGAAATCATAATATCGATTATTTTAATTGATAATGAGATCAAGATTATTAAACACAATGACTTATTGCTTTTACAACATCTGCATCACGTGCATGTATCAAACACTCTAAACTAGTGACGTACTCGAAATCGGTCATTTGTACTCGGTCTTGTCTCGGTCTCAGGCTGGGCCGACTCCGGATTTTAAATCAAGACCGGTCAAGACCACCACTGACAGGCTCTTTGTCAACGTCATCATTGTGATTAGAAGGAAAATCCCCCTTTCTAAAAGAACAAATAACTTGAATTCATTTGTAGTTTAATTTTTCTTCCCCGGTTGCGGCCACAACCTTCCCGGTGTTACGGTCTAAGTGAGTGACACGCACACAAGTTGATGATTTTTCAGTGATATTTATGGTCTCGGTCTCGGAGCGCTCTGGTTTTGGTTTGTCTTTGTCTCAGTTAGTGTGGTCTTGACTACAACACTACTCGAAACACTTTGAAAAACAAGCAATAAATGAAAATGAAGTATGTTTTTGAGGTAGTGGCGAGGTCCTCTTCTGACAAAAATATAACAACAAATACTTTTACCACGTGACAGAAACCTTTGGACCAAACGAGCGCAACACGGCGTGCAGCAGAGTTATCGTTTAATCTTGATTATCTTGTTTTCATGATCGTGGGAAGCCAAAACCGTACTGGAAATTGAAACTGGATTCATTACCCAGCCCTTATCACAACTCTTTAAAAAAACAAGCTTTTTAAAAACTGTGTGATCTCAGCTCTCATGAAGCATGTAATGTGGCCTGTTGAATATTCCCAGGTTATGTTGAAACCAACAAGAATAAACATGAAAGCCTCTACAGTCAAACTAGTGCAAGGCAAGAAACACAAGAACGCAATGACTACATTCTGGTTGTGATACATTTTATGTTTCATGACAGTATTGAGAGCTATCTAGAAAGTTGTAGCCTGTAAAGAACAAACTTCTCTTCTGCAGAGTTTCCAGTTATCATGAATAAGAGTGTTTTTTAAAAAGCAGCCGCAGAGATCTGTTTGATTCTGAATATTAATGATTTCTTTAACAAAGGGAGCTAAGGCGAGACGTGTCACAGATATTGGTTGCTGTTTACAAAAGCCAACAGCTCTGAGGATCTGTTAGTTGTCACTTGTTATCAGATCATGACGGATGATAATGTGAGGTATAAACGGCCTCTTAAACACAAACACAGAATGACCCATAGCTGCTTGCTAGCTGTGCATCATTAGGGAGGAAAGTTATTATTGAGAAAGCACTCAACGTCCCTGAGTGCAAAACGAGCAAACGCAATGTGACCCAAATCCATAAATGTGGTGTGGAACAAAAACGAAACCAACTGAATTCAGGTTTTAAGACTGAGTGCTTGTGTGGGGCAGCTGTGGCTCAGTGGTTGAGTCGGTCGTCTCTCAACCGGAAGGTCGGGGTCTTTTCCATCCCCAGCTCCTGCAGCCACATGTCCGATGTGTCCTTGGGCAAGACTCTTAACACCAAGTTGCTCTTGCTGCTTCGTCGGCGGCGTGTGAAAGTGTATGAATGGATTAGTTACTTCTGATGGTCTCACTACACAGCAGCCTCTACCATCAGTGTGTGAATGTGAAGGTGTGACCTGCGGTGTAAAAGCGCTTTGATTAGTCAGAAGATTAGAAAAGAAATATACAAGCTTAAGTCCATTTACCATTTAAGGATAATTCACATAACGTCATCAGAAAGTACGATATATACAATCTGGTGTTTAATCTTGATTGATGTTAATTGAAAATAGATCTTTCTCTGTGCAGGTGTTTTCAGACGGCTAACCCTAAAGGCCCTGATACACCAATCAGACGGCAAAGAACTAGTGGCGACGAAGGCCGTCTGTGGCGTCAGCTCCCGACGCCTTTTGTCTTGGCCAAAAAGTTGCACTAGAACACACAAAGACTACAGCCGACGGCCAACCACCACGTACGTTCTGCGCACGCGTGAGAGGCAATAACTCTCCGTGCCAGCAGGCGGCGGTAGTCTGTAATTGTCATTCCAAAAAGGGGAAACCTAAAGAGGACGAGGAAGAACGCGGATAAATAAAGCGTTGTTGTGATAGGAAAAGACAATTTTCTCACCGCTGTCGCTCACCAATCGTAATACAGGTACTTCTAATCGAGAATAATGTCTAATAAAAAGTTGAAAATGGCGCTGGCGTTGTCAGCCCTTGGTCTTTTATTAGTGGAACAAGGATAGAAGGGGCGCTTCCGTATTTCTTCTCGTGCACTGGCTCTCCTGTTTCGCTTAGCTGAACAGCCAATCAGAGAGATTCCTACCCCCAACCACACCGGCGACTGCCGACGCCGATTCAACATGTGTCGGCCAAAAAAAGGCCAACTGGAGCCGATGGGTAGCAATGGAGCTGGACACACTGCAAAAAACTAGGGCGACGACCGCTCACCGACGGACCGACTGCCGACGGTCTCCTTGATGTGTCAGGAAGTGCTGCAGACAATGTTTAGAGACATATATTTTTTAAATGGAATCAGAGCGCCCTCTGCTGGACAAACTAAATGATGAAACCATTTTGTAATAACCTCAAGCATTGTTTTCTGTTTTATATGCTCTGTAAAAAAAAGATAAATCATCATCACCTATCGGAAAACAAACTGCGCACAGATATATCTGTGATTGGCTCATATCAGCCTGATCAGATCCGTCAGACTCTAGCACAAACACTTTTAACTTTTGCTAACCAACAGTAGGCCCAGAATGCAACCCCATCCTGTACAATGCACATGAAAAATAATCCAAATCTGGCCAGAGCATGTGGATACACTCTGGATGTTCTTGGCTGCAGAGTCGGAGAGAGAACCTTGTGTTTTCTCTGTAACGAGCTCATTGAATAACAGTTTGCTTTGCAGCGAGCTTCACACATCAAAGCTTGTATCAGGCATGTTGTGGAGCATGCATGTGTGTGTGTGCTGTGGGGGTGGGGGGATGTGGGTGTACATGTGTAGAAGATCTTAATCTGGCTCATGCATGTTTAGTGTGTGGGTGTGTGTGTGCATGCATGTGTGTGATGCTTGTTAGCCGCTGCCCCTCTGCACCACAGTAAACTGTCAGCTCGCTGTAGCACTCCGAAGTCCTCCCCTCTCTCTCCCACATCCTCCTCCATCTCCTACTCTCTATTCCTCAGTCTCTCTTTCTCCTCTTTTTTATTGCTTCGTCTCCGTTTCTCCCTTTTCTTTGAAATTCTAATCACCCAATAAACAGGCATGCATTTCAATGTGAAACAGGATTTTGGTACAGATTGAGAGAGACGAGGAGAGAGAGAGGGTGGAGATGGGGGAGGGTTGTGTGAGAGAGAGGTGTGGGGGGGGGGGATTGTGGTCTCTGAGTTTGTTCTAAAGAGAATGATTAATCCCAGCCTTTGATTCTGCGTTAATGTAACGGGATGTTGCAGCATGAGAAGTGTTTGTGTGTGTGTGTGCATGTTTTGTGCACATGCATGCCTGGCTCCTGCACGTCTGCACTGGCGTGTGCTACTGTAATCTCTTTGCATGTTCTGATTGAATGTATACACACTCACACACATGCAGGAGTTTCATGTGTGCACGTGTGTGTGCCTGCACAGAACACACACTCTGATCTGTGGGAGTGCAGAGTGAGTAATACTGTAGCTGAACCACTTTTTCAGAGGAACATTATTAGCTATTTTTATACTGAGTTTACGCCGCCGCTCGCTGCTCTCAGCCTGCCGTGGTTTACACTGAGCTGCACCGCTTGCTGCCGTGCTTCCTCACACACTGTGCACACATACCGCTCACCTCCTCGAACACTCACACACACGCACACAACTTGCTCCCAGGAGGCTGAAATGACAGCCTTTGTAATCCGGTGTGTAGGTTGAGTGCTTTAATCTTGATGAAATCTATCTTTTCTGGAGCTGCAGGGAAACACTGGCTGTGATCAGGTGGTGAAGAAGAAGCTGGAAAACACTCTGTCCTTAGAATACTTAGATCAGCTGGATTTTTACTATGATGTGAAGGCAACCACTGTGTAAACATGTGACTGAGAGCCGTTTCCACACATGGACCCGTGAAAACTGTTCAAACATGCACCTCACAGCAGGAGACTATCCGTGTCAGATGGATGGGGGGTTTCTCAGGAGGCAAGATGACGAAACAACAGAATAAGACGTTTTAATGACAGTTTTTTGCTTTTATATCACTACTGTGTGCGGTTCAACACGATCAAAATATCAACCAAAGAGTGGAAAAGAACATACTGGCAAACAGAAAACGTAATGAAACTGCTTCATTACGTGCACGGAGATTGCACCGGCCACGTGCATACAGTGTAAGGTCACAGGGTATAAACATCACTGACCCCTCCTGCTGGCTCTTGGGAAATGTCCTCGCTGAACAAAGAGAGTTTCTAGTTAACTGCTGCCACTGTTTGGTTAGTTAGTTTGTGTGACTGTGTGACTCTGGTGATCTAAATGTGTAGTTTAGATGCAGCACAACTGCTGTGAAACCAAAAGTTAAAATAAATACCAAAAGAGGCAGCAGTAAAGCAGTAACTGTCATTGCAATGATATGAAATGACTGTGTTTGTTAATCTGGGGTCTTTGAAAAGAGTGATGTAACGGCTGTTTCTGGTCTGAAGGTCTCGTCTCAGAATCTAAAGCATTTTGACTCGGTCTTGTCTCGGCCTAAGACTGGACGTACTCTGGATTTTAAATCAAGACAAGTCAAGACCACCACAGAAAGGCTTCTTTCTCAAATCATCACTGTGATTAGAAGGAAAACGCCTCTTTCTAAAACAACGAGTAACTTTATTTGTAGTGTGATTTTTATCCCCTGGTTACCGACGCAACCTTCCTGGTAGGGATGTAAAGATTAATCGTGAGTCAGAATCGAATCGGTACTCTGAAAAATGAATCGCAGTAATATCGTGAGCGTCAGCAGCTGTAGAGCAGAGGCGGTTGGTTGTAATAAGCAGGCGTTATCATGGCAGTGGAGGCATTTCTGCTTCCCAAGACAGAAGAAGACGTGAGAAGATAACAGACGAAACAAAAACTGTGCAAATATTGCAACAAGACAGAGAACTACACAAATAGCACAGCCAACATGATGCAGCATTTAATCGACACCACAATGAGAAGCTTCAATCACCTCCCGATTCTCTCAAAATAAATCGTGAGAGAATCGTATCATGAACCCAGTATCATGAATCGTATCGTGAGTTGAGTGAATCGTTACATCCCTACTTCCTGGTGTTACAGTCTAAGTGAGTGACACGCCCGCTGCACAAGATTTGAATTTTTTTAAATAAAATTCTAAACATTAGCGTGCAGAAATGTTCTTTTATCTTGTTTTGTATGAAACATCTGCAGGAAGTTTCAAGAACAGTTTTTTAACAGCTATGGAAAAATGTCAGACCGAAGTGTTTGGATTTAAATTGTTAATGAAAACAGAATTTATATAAAAATCAAACAAGAGATAAAAGTAGTTGCTTCTGTTGCTTCACATTGGATACACAGGAAGAGACGTCAGCTGTGCACGCATGTTACACACACTGTCACATTTACAAGAGGATGGCTTAACACCATCACAATGCTTCTAAATGCTCTGCCACACTGGTAATGGGGAGCCTAGAGACACACACACACAGAGACACTGACACACACTCCTGTGGACCCGACAGGCTGCCGTATCTTTAACACCACGTCCCTCAGCAGCACTTCTCAGTTGCACGTCAGAAAATCCGACTCCCTTCCTCCCACACACTTTCAATTTTCTCTTTTCCAACATCCCTCCATCTTCTCCACGCGCACACACACAGACCCTTCCCCCATGCGTCCACCGACCCGTGAGTCAGTAACGAGCTCTTTTTCAACGAGTTCTCTCCCCTGACACAAGCTCGTCTCACTCTGCTATTGATCTTCATCCTTATCCCCCTCATCCATCCTTTCATCCTTTCCTCCTTTCCTTTCCTCCCCTACAAACACACACACAAACACACACACACACACACACACACACACACACACACGCACGCACACTGACATGGAGCACAGAATAAGTGGAGGAGCCTTCAACAACACGCGGAGCATCTCGCTCTATCTCTTTCTCTCTCTTTACACTCATGGATGAGTGATGCCCATGACAGACTGCATCCTCTGAGAGCTCCTTCTGGCAATTACTACACACAAACACATGCACACACACACACACACACACACACACACACACACACACACACACACACATCTAGGCACAGGCAAACACACAAACTCATCAGAGACTCCCACATCACTTAACCAGTTGTCTTCAACTAAAAGGGCCGAGCAGAAACACTCTATGGCCTCCACTCATCAACCACTTAACACACAACACACACACACACACACACACACAAACACACACATAATAGTCCACACCCATGCACACATTGAACACACACTCGTTGAGCTTGTTGTTGATGATTATCTCTCTGTAACCATCGATCCTTGTGAGCCTCAGTTTGCAGCATCAGTGAGATGTTGACGTTCTTACAAACACAGAAGAAGCTCTGAAACACCAATGACTAATAAACTTCACTTTTATCTACATTTCTTTAAAAAAGCAGTAAAGCACTTTAACACACACTGCAACAAAGTGCTCTGCAGATGCAAAAAGAATTGAAAATAATAAAAGGCTCAACCAGGCAGCCAGAAACATGGACGTTTCTGGGTAAGACAAACTATGTGTCACCTTTTCCTTAATTTTTTGCAAAACAGGCGTAATTATGCAAAACCTGTCATGCTCATTCGAGGACACTTTTGGTTCGCTCTACCTTATCGACTGATGTTATTAAACACTGATTTATATCTTAGACTTAGGCTTTGTTTTCCCAAATGGGAAATTCTTCTTCCCAGCCCTGTACAGGTCTGACAGCAATCAACAAACATTGACAGCAGAGAGAAATACAAAGTACAAAATACATATCACAGTAGTACACAAACACACACACGGCTGATTCAGCGAGTCCTAGGCTGTTAGGGGCAGGTATGTCTGCAGGTATGTCTGCAGGGATCAGGCCCTCTCAAAGCGAGCCTTCCTGCACCTCAGAGCTCTGTACTTACACCCAGAGGGTGGAGGAGCGAGGTGCTGATTTAGTGTGTGAGATGGCTTTACTGTTCCACGCTGTGAGGTTGGGTGTCTGGAGAGTTGGGAGACCAATCATTTTTAAATCTGTGTTGTTAACATTGATATTAAACATAATGCAGCCACCTCTGCTTAATGATTCTCCTCCAGCTGATCAAGTTCTTATCTTCTAAAAAGAAGCAACACAAAAGACTTCGCAGATCTGAGAAAGGAACAGACGTGTAACATCCAGCTCCCTTCAGAAAGATCAGAATATATTATTATAACTTTGTGTTTAAACTGAGGCTGATGTAAGAACTCAACTTTTCTTCAGGCTAAAATATTCCGTTTAAAGTTTAATGCTTTCAATAATGAATCATAAAAACATAAACAAGCAGCACGAGATCAAACAACAATCATCAGTGTGTGTCTGTGTGTTAGTTTTATGTGTGTGTATGTGTGTGCAGTCTTCTGTTCACTAAGGTGAAGTTGGAGGAGGTTCTGTTCGGCCCGGCTGCAGCCCTGCAGACGTGTGAAGAGATGCTGCAGAGCTGGCAGAGCCGCTACGACATCAGCCGCTCCAGGTGAGAGAGGACACGCGTGTGTGTGTGTGTGTGTGTGTGTGTGTGTGTGTGTGTGTGTGTGTGTGTGTGTGTGTGTGTGTGTGTGTGTGTGTGTGTGCAAACTGTGATATTGCAGTGATCCAGATGTTTATACTGCTGCTGCACGATGGAGCTGGAAGGTATCAATCAGCCATGTTGTGTGTGTGTGTGTGTTGCAGTGAGACCGATGACAGCAGCAGTATACCGATGGCTGACAGGGTAGAGGTCAGCGCGGGGGGCAGGAAATCCTCCGTCTACCTCACATTGCCGGACTTCCAGGACGCCTCCACAGGTCTGATCTCTCTCTGCTTTCATTGGTTTTCATTGTTATTACATATCAGAGGGATGTCGTACATATTTGGACTGAAACATGAAACTGAATGTATTATTTATAAGTCAAACACATCCTCATTTTCTCACGTCAGAGAGAGAGATGTAGGTCAGTTTGTATCGCCAATCACTTAACCTTTCGTGGATGAAAATGTTGTTTGCATGTCCTTGAGTCTGTGTGTGTGTGTGTGTGTGTGTGTGTGTGTGTGTGTGTGTGTGTGTGTGTGTGTGTGTGTGTGTGTGTGTGTGTGTGTGTGTGTGTGTGTGTGTGTGTGTGTGTGTGTGTGTGTGTGTGTGAGTTCCGTATATTAAGAAATATTTTCTTCATGTTTGTACATTCAGAATTACTTACAGATTTTAGCGATACGAAGCATTTAAAGATACTCCAAAAATGACATCACAGTAAGTGAAAACATCAAAATGAGGACTCGTCTCTGCTGAGAGTTTTGAATGAAAAGTTTGTATTTAGTCATGTTTTAATTCTGACATTCGGTATTTCGTGTCCCTCGCTTGTCCCCACAGGTTCGCTGAGCCCTTCATCAGTCGCAACGACTCGTCTGGAGGCGGCGCTCTCTGAGGTGTCTGACCTCAGCTCCACCCGGCGACAAGGACCCACATACATCTGGACCACACTGGAACGGATCTGGCTGCAGGCTGGTAGGGAGGGTTACAATGTGTTCATTTGTTACACTCACTGTTAAACCTATGAGAGGTTCAGAGGTTAAAGGTCAGTGACTGGTTTAGCTGAGGTGACACCATGGGTGACACCTAGCAGTCACTAAAAGAGGCCACTCCCCCTAATTCTACATCCCTTTAAACCTTAATATAATGTAAACAGGTGGGTTGTAGAAACATTCAGCCCGTACAGTCAAAGAGAGAAATGAGCTCTAGAGACCCAAACTGTTTTTGTACCAGGCTGTAAACATGTTTATTTTAACATGGAGCTCTATGAGGACTGACTCACTGCAGGAGACAGACTCTAGTGGACACTGGAGGAACTGCAGTTTGGGTACTTAAAGTTCTGCTTATTTATCACACCCAGAAGTTTCTGCTTGTTGTTGCTCATAATTCATTGGTCAGATACCCCGATAGTTTGGCCTCAGTGGAGATGACCTCACCTCCTTAGACTAATCCAGATTTAAGTAGAATAACATTTCAATATGTGATGATAACTTTTAAATAAAAATCTCCTCATCGCAGGCTGTGAAGCCTGACTGACCTGATTATGAGCTCAGCTGGATTTCAATCTCTGTGGGGAAAATTCACTGATGTAAGCACACATTTTTTAAGCAGTGCAGTCGCAGATATTCACTTCGGTGGTTCACTGTTATATGAATGGCTGGAAATTCTGTGTCATAACATCGAAAAAATTGTTACACAACAAAACATTTTCAGCTAGAGATGATCCTTTGCTAACTTGTCGTGTGTGAACTACTTTACTGTGACTGCTGCAGCCGTTTTCTTTATTCTCTCAAACATTTCGCACAATTTAGAGGGTAAGACCATAGCATAGCTTCTGAAGCTGCACGCTGTACCTGCATACATGTGGCCTCTGTGCTATTAAGGTCAGATAGTCAGTGATGCATGCAGTTATCAGCTCCAGCCTGCAGCCTCAGTCCGACAGAGGAAGCCACTCCTCACAAACAAGCCCGACCATCATCTCAGCAGCAGAGTGCGAAGCATGAGAACAGGAATCCGAACAGCAGAGCAGTGATGCAACAAGCATACCAGAGTATGATGGGGGGAGGGGGGTCTGGTCCCCCGTGGCTTTACTGTAACTTGGAGGTTATTTTTTGCGTCCCACCTTTGATCTCTGCTGAGAAAACAGGACACACTCGCTGATTTGAATTAAACTCTGAGTGACTGGGGTGTGTCCTTCAACTCAGGGCAGAGCAGAGATTTTTCCTTCCCAGCATTCCTCCTCTCGTTGGTCACTTCCTCCGCCAGACTCACATCCTCGTTTGGCCTCAAAAATACACACAAGGGGACATTTTTGGAATAGGGATACTTAACCTTTATTAACTGTATATAAGATGGAATTAAAACGAGTGTGGAAACTGTTCAATAAAACCAAGAAATCAAATGAATAACAATCAAAACAGGCATTTAAAAGCAAGCGCATGAAAACGCTAAACATGAGTAATAAGACAAAAAGTAAAAGAATCATTTCGATATTACATTTTCAATAGTGCTTTAAAGGCACTTATTATGCAAAATCCACTTCACCATGTTTCTCTAACTCTAACATGTGTCTCTAGTCTGTCTACAAACCCCCCAATGCTGAGAAAAGTCCATCCTCTCCGTCTTTAGCCTGCTCCCCTTTTCAGAAAATGTGTGCTCAAACAGGCCGTTTGGAGATTTTCCCTTCATGACATCACAAAGGGCAGTAACCCCTCCCCAAGGTGGGTGACACTCCCACAGCTAGGTGTTTGTTCTGAGTCTGCTTTCTCACCGTAAACAATAGGACATGGAGCGAGAAAGCCCGAGCCACCCAAGCCCTTCCAGAGAGGGGCGCGGTCAGACACAGCTCATTTACATTTAAAGCTACAGACACAGAAACAGCCTGTTCTGAGCAGGGCTGAAATAGAGGGGTTTATAGGCATGATCAAATACAGGATCAGAGTGGATTTAGAACAAGAAACTTAACACACATGTTTTAGGGAGCTCTGAGACTAATTTAAACTAGTTGAAGAGGAGGAGAATATGTGACCTTTAAGCAGTGACATGGACTGTACATCTCTCAAAGCTTTTGGGGGGTGTTGCAATAGTTTTGGTGTCCTCTGAAATTCTCTGTAAACCATCCCGGTTGTTCTAGTGCAGAACCTGGCAGCAGAGCTATGAATGAATTGTAGTTTTAATGGGTTGTTGTAGAAAATGTGTTTGTTTGTCTGCATCTTACTGGGATCCCCGTAACTTTTGCAATAAATGTAAGATAACCTGTGAACGAATAAAGAGAGGATCTGCATGCACGCAGTGATCGGACAGTTTTATCTAAGAGCTCAGGTGAGCAGCAGGAAGCGTGCTTACATAACCAGACAGCGTTCACTGGATCATTTCCAACAAAGTGAAGCCATGAAAGGAACCAGAAATGTCTTTTTCATCTCAGAGCGAGCACAATGCGCTCAGTGTTTCCCATCTGTGCATCCATGACTCAGAGGTAAACAAACACACACAAGTACACGCGCACATAGAGAAAGACACACACAGGGGCAGCTGAATGTTGTTGACCTGGCGTACACTTCTGTGAAAGATTGACGGTTCCCTGCGTCGGAATCCCTCCAGATATGGGTGAACCTCAGGGGCGGGGCCTTCAGATCTGTGTCCCTGCTTTAGTGGACAGCATCTTGCTAGTAGGCGTAATTTTGTGTGTATACGTGTGTGTGTCTGGGCTTTGTCCTCAGCAGCACACAAAGGCAGCTCCACTTTGTGATGTCCATATTTAGGCAAGACTTTCAGGACTTCCCAGGCACTGCATCAACTCCCACACTCTTTCAAGCCGTGTGTGTGCCGTGTGTGTCTTTGCCTGTGTGTGTGTGTGTGTGTGTGTGTGTGTGTGTGTGTGTGTGTGTGTGTGTGTGTAGGCAGTGAACATTTAATATAAGGCTCCTAGTCAAGTCATGTCTTACTCTCAGGCTCCTGTGACCCTGTGTCCTCATATGTGGACATTACATTAAGGGTTTGCGTCTCTTATTCTTCATTCTGAAGAATTCGAGTGAAAATGAACAGGTTTCCTGTCTAAAGTTTTGACTGTCGTCTTCAGTAGATTGGTTTTAACGCTCATTGTTTATTCTTATCAGGTTCTAAAACAGCTTGGAGAAAGTTAAAACAGAAACTCAAATCTGAGGAGGTTAATATGTTTCTCTCCTTTCTGTCTTTCCCTCCCTTCATCTTTTACCTCTTTTCCTTACTTTTACTCCCTCCTTCAACCTTCACCATCCACCCTACCTGCTCTTATTCCTTCCTCTAACCTTGCTCGCTTTCCTCCTCCTCCTCCTTCAGGTGAGTTGTTCATGGCTGACGGTCGTCTAAAGGAGGCCCAGTTCTGCATCGCCGAGGCCAGCGCGCTCTTCCCAAACTCTCACTCGGTGCTGCTGCAGCGGGGCCGCCTGGCCGAGCTGCGGGGTCAACTGGATGAAGCTAAAGGCCTGTACGACGAGGCGCTCGCCATCCACCCCACAGGAGAGAGCATCCTCATACACATGGTGAGACACAGATGGATTTACAGGCTGAAAAATTACATTAAGATAACTCACAGAACGTCCGAGGATTCAGTTACACATGTTAAACGCTTTAGTTGACTTTATCGAATCATAGAAACTTAACATGTGCATACACTCATGTTTTCACCGAAGCAAACAGCTGCATGCACACACACACACACACACACACACACACACACACACACACACACACACACACACACAGACCCACACAGACACAAACACACATCCATGCACATTATATATGCTTTTACATCACGCTGGATGTTACGCAAGAACTTGAAAATCAAATCAGACTCACACATGCAGTCATCCAACACACACACATACACACACACACACACACACACACACACACACACACACACACACACACACGGAGCACAAATTTGAAATGTTTATCTAAAATATGCATAATTAAATCAGAGAGAGTTCCCTCTGTAACCTGGACACAAACTGAACGTACATTTACCCACATGTAGTTAAACACGCACGTCATCCTGCAGGATCTCAGCAAGATCAAATGGTTTTTATTCGCTCTCAACCTTATTATGTCCAATCAGAAAATATGGTGGATTTCTACCCTAAATGCACTCTTAAAATATATATTTGTTCTATTACAATAGAAAAGAAAATCGATAAATTAACATTTTGTAAAAGCCCAGAGAACTGCAATTGTATTGGTGTTTTTTTACACCAATTAAACTCTGTCAGCTTTGTTCTGACAAACACACATTTGCTAACACTATCCCACATACTTTAAGGAAGAATGTGCAACATGTTACACAGAAATATATCAGAACTCAAGTGTATCCTGAATCTGAAGCTGTGAATATGAATATCCCATTTAGGACTTTGAAGCTTTCTTTCTTATTGTTGACAAGAAAATCAGACGAGGACGCCATTTTGTTAAACTAAACGCTGGCTAAAGAAACGTATGAATATATGCACTCTTGCTTCAGCCCCACCACCTCCCCAGCATCCACCTCTAGGCTCTGAACGGGGGTTTTATAACGATATCATCCCATCACTCCTCAAATTTCCAGAGACTCCGAAATGATGCTTTTATATCCTCATAAAATCACATTTTAAATTAAATGTAGTTCTGAATTTCAATCTGTGGTTTGAATAAGTCGTGCTTTATCAGAATATTAATGTCCTCTGACGCATGCTCTGCTCGATGATGCCGGCAGTCAGTGTTCTATGGCGCTGCACGTATCGTCATGTCTGTCTTTCTATTTAGTCCTGCTCTGCATCCTTTCCTTCCATCCATCCAACCATCCATCCATCCATCCATTCATCCATCCATCCATCCATCCATCCTTCCATCAATCCAACCATCCATCCATCCACACATCCAACATCCATCCAACATCCATGCATCCATCCATCCAACATCCATCCATCCAACCATCCATCTATCCTTCCATCCACCCATCCATCCATCCAACATCCATCCAACCATTCATCCATCCATCCATTCATCCATCCATTCATCCATCCATCCAACATCCATCCAACCATTCATCCATCCAACCATCCATCCATCCATCCATCCATCCAACATCCATCCAACCATCCATCCATCCATCCATCCAACATTCATCCAACCATCCATCCAACATCCACCCAACCATTCATCCATCCAACATCCATCCATCCATCCATCCATTCATCCATCCATCCAACCATCCATCTATCCTTCCATCCACCCATCCATCCATCCAACATCCATCCAACCATCCATTCATCCATCCATCCATCCAACCATCCATCCAACCATTCATCCATCCATCCAACATCCATCCAACCATTCATCCATCCAACCATCCATCATCCATCCATCCATCCATCCAACATCCATCCAACCATCCATCCATCCATCCATCCAACATTCATCCAACCATCCATCCAACATCCACCCAACCATTCATCCATCCAACATCCATCCATCCATCCATCCATTCATCCATCCATCCAACCATCCATCTATCCTTCCATCCACCCATCCATCCATCCAACATCCATCCAACCATCCATTCATCCATCCATCCATCCATCCATCCAACCATCCATCCAACCATCCATCCAACATCCACCCAACCATCCCTCCATCCGACATCCATCCAACCATTCATCCATCCATTCATCCATCCAACATCCATCCAACCATTCATCCATTCATCCATCCATCCAACCATCCATCCATCCATCCATCCATCCAACATCCATCCAACCATTCATCCATCCATTCATCCATCCATCCATCCATCCATCCAACCATCCAACCATCCATCAAACCATCCATCCATCCATCCAACATCCATCAAACCATCCATCCATCCAACATCCATCCAACCATCCATCCAACCATCCATCAAACCATCCATCCAACATCCATCCAACCATCCATCCATCCAACCATCCATCAAACCATCCATCCATCCAACATCCATCCAACCATCCATCCAACCATCCATCCAACCATCCATCCATCCATCCATTCATCCATCCATCCATCCATCCATCCTTCCATCAATCCAACCATCCATCCATCCACACATCCAACATCCATCCAACATCCATGCATCCATCCATCCAACATCCATCCATCCAACCATCCATCTATCCTTCCATCCACCCATCCATCCATCCAACATCCATCCAACCATTCATCCATCCATCCATTCATCCATCCATCCATCCATCCATCCAACATCCATCCAACCATTCATCCATCCAACCATCCATCCATCCATCCATCCATCCAACATCCATCCAACCATCCATCCATCCATCCATCCAACATTCATCCAACCATCCATCCAACATCCACCCAACCATTCATCCATCCAACATCCATCCATCCATCCATTCATCCATCCATCCAACCATCCATCTATCCTTCCATCCACCCATCCATCCATCCAACATCCATCCAACCATCCATTCATCCATCCATCCATCCAACCATCCATCCAACCATTCATCCATCCATCCAACATCCATCCAACCATTCATCCATCCAACCATCCATCATCCATCCATCCATCCAACATCCATCCAACCATCCATCCATCCATCCATCCAACATTCATCCAACCATCCATCCAACATCCACCCAACCATTCATCCATCCAACATCCATCCATCCATCCATCCATTCATCCATCCATCCAACCATCCATCTATCCTTCCATCCACCCATCCATCCAACATCCATCCAACCATCCATTCATCCATCCATCCATCCATCCATCCAACCATCCATCCAACCATCCATCCAACATCCACCCAACCATCCCTCCATCCGACATCCATCCAACCATTCATCCATCCATTCATCCATCCAACATCCATCCAACCATTCATCCATTCATCCATCCATCCAACCATCCATCCATCCATCCATCCATCCAACATCCATCCAACCATTCATCCATCCATTCATCCATCCATCCATCCATCCATCCAACCATCCAACCATCCATCAAACCATCCATCCATCCATCCAACATCCATCCAACCATCCATCCATCCAACATCCATCCAACCATCCATCCAACCATCCATCAATCCATCCATCCAACATCCATCCAACCATCCATCCATCCAACCATCCATCCAACCATCCATCCATCCAACATCCATCCAACCATCCATCCAACCATCCATCAAACCATCCATCCATCCAACATCCATCCAACCATCCATCCATCCATCCAACCATCCAACCATCCATCCATCCAACCATCCATCCAACAACCATCCAACCATCCATCCATCCAACATCCATCCAACCATCCAACCATCCATCCAACATCCATCCAACCATCCAACCATCCATCCATCCATCCAACCATCCATCCAACATCCATCCAACCATCCATCCATCCAACATCCATCCAACCATCCATCCATCCATCCATCCATCCAACCATCCATCAAACCATCCATCCATCCAACATCCATCCAACCATCCATCCATCCATCCAACCATCCATCCATCCATCCAACATCCATCCATCCATTCATCCAACCATCCATCCATACATCTATCTGTCCATCCAGCCATCCATACATCTATCTGTCCATCCATCCATCCATCCATCCAACATCCATCCAACCATTCATCCATCCAACCATCCATCCATACATCCATCCATCCATCCATCCATCCCTAAATCCAACATCCATCCATCCATCCATGCATCCCTCCATCCATCCATGCATCCCTCCATCCTTCTGCCCATCCATCCATCCATCCCCTGTATAATCTCTGTTATGTCTTCTGTGTTAAACATTATCAGCTGAATCTGAAGCTGTGAATTTGAATATACCATTTAGGACGTTGAAGCTATCTATCTTATTGTTGACAAGAAAATCAGACGAGGAAACCCTCTTTTAAACTAAACGCTGACTAAAGAAACGTATGAATAAATCCTCGATACATCAATATGTGTGCCCTGAAGGGATGCAACAATCCATATCAGGTGGAACATGTGTGTTCCTTTATCGCAGTGTCCATGTTTCATCAATAACTAATCAATATCTTGTTAGGCTTAATCACGGTCTCTAGAGTTGAACAGATCACTCGTATGTTTACTTAATTAGCCTCAAATACTCGACAGAGTATCTGTAAGTGTTGAACCACTGAGGTGACAACAAGGTAAGCACAGCATCTCTTTTTCTGTGTAATAACTGACATTTGGGGGTTTGCTTTCTATAA
Organism: Tautogolabrus adspersus; assembly: GCA_020745685.1. NCBI lineage: Eukaryota > Metazoa > Chordata > Actinopteri > Labriformes > Labridae > Tautogolabrus > Tautogolabrus adspersus. The sequence goes on along the minus strand of CM036541.1, from coordinate 2,770,366 downwards.
GCAGTAGCCATGACAGCTGTGCTCACCGCCCTTTGTTTACATGATGTTAAAAAAAAGTTGATTTATATTGTTAGTTTGACTAGGGGTGGTTTCGCACTAGGGACTCGGGCCCAGATCAGAGAACGCTTGACCCCCAAAGCCCGGTTCATTTGATCAGTGTGAACACAAACGTAACATACTCGTACCGTACTCGGGTACTGTTCCCAAGTCCGCTTGAAGAGGTGGTCTCTGGCATGATTCATGTGTACTCAAGTATGGTCCCTGGGAGATGTGAACACAACCGTGCTCAAAAAAGAAAGTGGACCGCTTTATGATGGAATTTTAAACAGCTGCTGTCGCTTCTAAAAACCTTTGTATCCTCGCAGCAAGGGACCGTTTCGTCCTCTGAGCTGCACTGTAGATGTGAACGTAGGAAGAGGGTCGCTGTTAGCCTCAGAAATAACATAAATATCCACAGTTAGCAGGATGGGCTCAGCCCACGAGTGGTTGCCATGGTTTCTTCTTCTACTTTCTGCTTTTTGGAGGATTTGCAAACCCACTACGTGCATACTGCCACCTGCTGTATCGGAGTGTGTACATACTCAAGTGTACTCTGGTACGGAACGATGTTACTAATGTAAACGCAGATCAGCGGGAGAGGGGGGGGGAGCAATTGTGCCTAATGTGAAAACACCCTACAACTAAAATCCTTGTAAACATGTTAGTCTGCTGAAATTGTACCAAGTTGAATTTCTCAAAGTTGGTCGATGATGCGGTTGGTGGTCGATTAACTCTTGCATATAAACACCTCAATCGGACACATCGGATAATTCGATCGTCCCCGGTGCTTGTAATCTGACAGTCGTCCAATTGAATGGCTTAGCTGAATTTAACTGTGCATGTAAACATAGTGAGTGTTGGGATTGTGGTTATTGTAGTTCTTTTATCATGCCACAGCTCCATCTTACTCGTGGATGTGTTCATTTGTTGTGTGCAAACATCAAATAAAAAAAAAAAAAACTTTAATTAAAAAAAACAACAAAGAACAAAGCGCTGCTCAAGGACTCGCGTTCGTTCTCCTGATCACTCGCCCACATTTCTTTTATCTGAGCCCATCCCCTTGCTCTCTCTCTCTCTCTCTCTCTCTCTCTCTCTCTCTCTCTCTCTCTCTCTCTCTCTCTCTCTCCCTGCACTATAAAGATCCTCTCTCGCCCACTCTCTGGCTCACTCTCTCTCTCTCAGTCAGTCTTCAGGATGATCCACTGGATTAACCATCGCTGCTCTGACCTCTGAACTCTCTCTGTTGTCATGGTGAAGGGAGGGAGAGGGATATTCCTCAAATCCAAGACTTCCAAACCCACACACACACGTGCACACTAACACACACACACACACACACACACACACACACAGTCTGTGGTCTCCATAGCGACCATAGATGTGCTGGATGATATCTGTTTGACTTAACCGTCGGCCACCTTGTGACCACATAAGGCTAATGCTTTTGCTCCTATTGTGTGTGTGTGCGTGCGTGCGTGCGTGCATGCTTGTGTGTGTGTGTGCGTGCGTGCTTGCGTGCGTGTGTGTGTGTGTGTGTGTGTGTGTGTGTGTATGTGTGTAGTGCAGTCCCGTTGGGGTAGATGGAGGGACGCGTCTCTTCCATATTTGGCCTGTGGGAGAACTGATCCCAGGGGGTGAAAAGTTGAATGTTAGCCAGCTGGCGGTGTCCTACTCTGGGTCTCTTACAGGCCAGATGTGTTCTTCAGCGTGCGTGCGTGCGTGCGTGGATTTGGCACACTTTAACTTGGATTAAAACACATATAAAGATTAGAGTGACTTAGCACAGAATAGGATCATAATAATATTTTCTATAATGACTTATGATTTGATTATCCACATAAATGACATAATGTTAATGAGTCTTTAGGGGCGCTGGTAGCCCAGTGGTGAGTGCACACGCCCAATGTACGGAGGCTTAAGTCCTCGAGAGCGGGTGGCCCAGGTGTGAATCAGACCCCACTCTCTATCTCTCTCTCTCTCTCTCCCTGGTTTCTGACTCTATCCCATGTCTGCCTTCATCCAGAGACAGATAGAGGACAGAGTAGGGGAGAGAGAGAGTCGGGAATGACATGCGAGAAAGGAGCAACAGGTCGGACACGAACCAGGGCCGCCCACCTAGAGGACTATAGCCTCCGCACATTGTGCGCGCTTTAACCACTACAATAGGCTACCGGCACCCCATGGCTCAGCTTTTAAGTAAGCCTGCACAATATGAGAATTAAACTCGGCGTGCAATAACCTTGTTCAATAATGCGATAATGACATGAAGTGGGATGAATAAACAAGGGTACATTTAAGAGCTGGGCAAACTATTGAGTCTTTAAGAAATATCGGTATATCTTCAAAAGAGATGCAGTGTGAGACAATATCGTTTATATCGGTATAGTTTGTGTCGTTCTCAAAGCCCTAGTTTTTATGTCTCTCTGCTGTTCTTCATGTTTCACACTATAACTTAGTTTGCATCATGTCCCTTCTGAACCCAATAAACACACAGTATGTCATGTCAGCCACCAGGGGGCTCTCAATCAAAACAATAACAAAATATGACGTCGAGGCTGGCGGGGAATCATGGGAGTGATTCTCTCTGCTACTCCACCCACCCCACCCCCTCCCCCCGATGAAAACGAACTCCGAGGTTGATCGTAGTCAAGACAACCGGGTGACACCAACCTGAGGAAGAGAATATGTTTACAGACGAGCTAATGTATCCGAGTATAATTTACATGACGGTTTGATCACAGCAGCACATACAGCAACAGAACGACAGCTTTCAGTAGCAGCTCACGCCTCCTTATGCAGCGGTCTTTGACGTAACATTCGGTGTTTCCATAGCAACGATAAACATGTCATTTTTGTCATGGCGTCCGCCACAAAAGACAAGGGACACTACAACTATCAAAATTAAGTATTTAAGTACTCAACAAACAAACAAAACAACAACATAGGTTTAGACATTTTTTTATTAATTAAGATATTTTAGAGTAAAAACTCGACATATTGCGCATTTGGCACCAAAATAAAGAAGTGTACTTCAACTGTAAGCACGAACCTGCAGTTTTCCTTCATCATCACAGTCAATGTTAATTTTATTGAACCTCGTATTGAGCTGGGTTGAAGGCCCCGCTGTATGTGGTAGTGAGCTCTTAAAGAAAATCTGTGCTCTGTAAAATGCTGTCGTAACGTGGATTTGACATCAGACAAGCTAGTAGAGCCGTGTGCGATAGTTTCATCCTTCATCATTGTGCTGCAGTCTAACTGGGACAGTGTGTGGGACATTTTATCTGGAGCTCTGCCCATATTTCTGTCTTGCATCAGCCTGCCAGAACACAACCTACAGTTTCTGCTTCTCTGAGGCTCCGCTGGCTTCATGCATTTATTTTTATACTGTATCTGCTGCGGACACTTTGTGTGCCGGTGGCCCATTTATTCTGCTCTGCTGCCTTGAGGGGAATTCTGATGATATTCTTGGTTGATATTCTTACACTCGAGCTATGATTCTGCAAAGGTACATACTGTACTTTCCTTGAGTGTCTTTAAGATCTTTTTTGAAGTTATTAGGGCGACAGATAAAAGATGTTCTCCTGCTGTGGCTGTACACTGAAAGTCTTGACAGCTTTTGGAAAAGACAGAAACATGGATGCAGAAATGTTATAAGAAGGGCATAAAGGGAGGGAGCAGGAGGCGTAAAATATTACGGAGCATGCTGCAAATGTTGACCCCTGAACTAGTGTTGTAGTCAAGACCACACTAACTGAGACCAAGACATACCAGAGACCAGAGTGCTCCGAGATCGAGACAGGACCAAGACATTTAGGGATCGAGAGCAAGACCGAGGCAGGCGAGACCAAGACAAGATCAAGACCATCAATATCACTGAAAAATCATCATCTTGTGTGCAGCGGGCGTGTCACGCACTTAGACAGTAACAACAGGGAGGTTTCCGCCGTAACCAGGGGATAAAAATCAAGTTATGAATGG